>JALIZF010001498.1:0-365902 GCA_029948255.1 Telmatactis stephensoni
GACATTCCTTAAATAACAACTAAACTAAATCTAATTTCCTGTTTACATCACGTTTGGAGTCAAACAGAAACCACGCTGATCTGTTTGGGTTATAGTGAGAGAGGGTACGTCACACAGGATCAAAACAATACACGTCAAATCCTACAATCAAAACGGTCAAGGTTACAAGACTTAAAATGCTTAACTAGTTAATTATGTATTCTGGAGACGTTTTCAGTGTAGCTTTTGAATTAATTTCTTTGTTAGCAACGTCCAGTTTCTTAGCCAATGTAGAATTTTCAAGTTCAACTTTTTGGATATAAGAGATTCGACTTTGTTGTCTTCAACATCACAATCAGGCAAAGTATACTTGTAACCTTTTCTTTCTGTTGAATTCTTTTATTCTTTGAGCGTTCCTTTTCCGACACGTAGGAGATCTCTGTTTCTTCTCAAATGGATGTTCCTTGCCACTTATAATCTTCATCTCGATGGAAAGTTAGATCAGTAGAACGTCAAGTCCAGTACAAGGGAATCCAGTTAAGGTTCTCCTTGTTGTAATTACGAACGATAAGCAGAACAATTAGGTTCTCCACCAGTGTTACGAGAGACTAGTCGGGAATCGCCTGCTCTGCTAACTCGTTTATTAGACTTTGAACAAGAGCTAATTACAAGCTGAGCAAGGGTTGGTACTACAAGGCGGGATAGAGCCAGGCCTACCAGTAAGACTTTCTATAGTCGGAGTGGCTGTCAGAAGGAGTTCCTTACTCGACCACTTTCCTTACTTAGCTTAGGGCTGTACTTTCCAATTAACACTGAGTCGAATCCCAAACTTGCCTCGCTAGTTTGTACAAAGACTAAAGAGTGTGCGAATGTAACAAATATCGACATTCCTTAAATAACAACTAAACTAAATCTAATTTCCTGTTTACATCACGTTTGGAGTCAAACAGAAACCACGTTGGTCTGTTTGGGTTATAGTGAGAGAGGGTGCGTCACACAGGATCAAAACAATACGTCAAATCCTACACTCAAAACGGTCAAGGTTACAAGACTTAAAATGCTTAATTAGTTTATTACTGAAAAATACATTGAGGTTAATAAATACATAATTACTGGAAATCTGTAGCGTAACACATGAGTTGTTTTAGCAAATGCACCAATTTTCATGGTAATAGACCATTTTACGGTTGTCGTGGCTCAACCTCAGCCTCAATACCGTGTAATATATTCTTTAGAATTGGACTACAGCCCGTGGAATTTTAAAGTGTTTCGATTGTTTGTTGATGTGTGCATTCCTTACCTTACCATGGGCTACAGTCGATTTCTAAAGAATATATTACGCGCTGTCGAGGCTGAGGTTGAGCCACGACAACCGTGAAATGGTCTATTGATGAAAAAGTTTATGCAGACGAACGTTCTGAAGTTGCTTACTTTATCAAAAATTGCTATTGAGAAAAACAGAGTTTTAGTTTAAATGGGATTAAAAGATTATCTACTCCGTGTTGACAAGCTCTAGCATTGTAAGCCAATGAATGTGAAGGAGTAATACGACTCTGGACTGATTGAGGACCAGAGTTATTTCCGGTCTCGTTTTTTTTTTTTTTTTTTTTTTTTTTACCTTTTCGCGCCATATTCTCGCACCATTCTTCTTACCTCGTCATTTCAACATGAATAATCCTCGTATGAAAGGTAAGAATGAATCCATGAGTGGAAGAGGCAAATATCAATAGCGTGACCCGATTTGACTCTGGAGGATAGACGAATGACAATTCCTGTCAACAATGCAACACCTAACTTGAAGTATTAAAATGCTTTTCATCGAATATCTCCCTTGCTAAATTATTTTACAACTTAATGTTTTGCACGAAATTGTAGATATGACTCTAAAGTTCAAAAAATTGAACATTTTGAAGAAAATTTTGTCCCGTGTACCGTATACACCTATTTCAAAAAAGGTTGTCGTACGAGAGGCCTGAACACGCGACTAGACCGAAAAGGAGTATGGACAGTAGCAAATCTTCACTTTCTTTCCGCTTCGGTATTGGTTTTAACATCAGTAAGTGAAATTCTTTAGTGTATAAGGCCAGAGTAAGCTGAATTTGAGTAATCATGTGGGATTTTTGTAATTTTATGACTTTAGTAATTTCTTCTCATACTTCCTTTCGGGTAAGTCGCGTAGGCTTGATACCGACAACGTTTATTGAAATAGGTGTATACAACACCATGTCTGACACAACTTTAGTTCAAAAACTAAGAAACAGCTTCTTTTGTAAATTCACTGTAATATATTACACATTTATTATCAGATGTTGACAAAAGGGGAGCCAGATGGGGACGACGACGACGACGACGACGACGTGGTTGCTGGAGACGACGACGACGTGGTTCCTCGAGACGACGACGACGTGGTTCCTCGAGACGACGACGACGTGGTTCCTCGAGACGACGACGACATGGTCACCACTATAGACGATGACGACGATTTGGTGGTTGAATTCTTTGACCCCTTATTTTTAATTCCTCGGGGTTTATTTTTAAGCTTGAAAAATTGTAAAAGATTGGCTCTCCCTTTTAACATAAGCACCAGTAGTACTAAATACATGTAAACTGCTGACTGGGAGGGTTTTTAACACCTATAGACAAATGACGATGAGAAGAGAATTTTCACATATTTACCTGCATGTTTGCACTTTAGTCAATCAAGTCATAAATGTTATCCAGCCCTAATTATCGGTTAATCATTAAAGCATTCAAAAATCTCAGCTTCCGTGTATTATATCTTTTCGTTAGTGTATACTATGGAGCCTTTCTATTAAAGACACCGAAAAGCGTCCGTACACATTGCCCGTAATATTCTAAAGTGGTAAAATTTGTATGAATTTTGCAATCTGCGGCCGAGATTAAAGGGGGACTAGCATCTAAATTGTTCAACATTCAATTTAGCTGAAACTTTGTTGAAACTGCACTGAAAGACTTTCAAAGAGCTGTTCAAGAACTGGTTAGTTTGTTTTCTGAAAATTCCCATGGGAAGTATTCGATTTTTATGAATCTTTAGGGGTATCAGTTACGTCATACACTCCACACAAGCATTTAGCTCTGTACATTTCTTTGTGATTTGTAATTGAAATATCTCAACGTAAATGTTCTACATCGAAGAAAACTGGTCAGCAAATTAATCCTTAGCCTAAACAATATAAGAAAACTCCTTCACACAAATTTTTAGTGTCAAAGGGACGCGAACACGATATCTCCTCGCCAAATTTGTTAATTTATTCAAAACAACGCTTTATTATCTGTTGCAAAATTCCACACGGGATCTAGACTTTTGAATTGGGAATAAAGACAGTAGTTCTCTGAATACAATTGCTTCTGAGTCTAAATCCCGTGTGGAATTTTACAACAGATATAGTAAGGTGTTGTTTTGAATAAATTAACAAACCATGAGGGTTTTACCTTGGCAGCTCGAACGTCGACTCGATGTAGTTGCTTACTTTTGAAGCTTACTGAATTATACCTAGTGCAGCAAAGACAACGACACTTGGCAACAGGTATGTTCACATCTTGTTCTATCCCATATCTAGAAAATTTTAGGAAGCAATTCGGCAGAATTTGTAAAAGTCGAAGTAATAAAAATTCGCAACGTTCACCCCGTGGTCACCAAAATTACTCCCCAAGTTTGCTCAGCTCTAGGATAACATTTAACACTTATTGACTGGGACCGAGGGAAACAGTATGTTTTGTGGTCCCGAGACCGCCAATGTTTCCCGAGGCGGAGCCGAGGGAAACATTCGGGCGGTCGAGGGACCACAAAACATACTGCTTTCCCGAGGTCCCAGTCAATAAGTGTTTTGTTATATACCAAGCAAAACGTCGCTGCCTACAGTTAAAGTTTTTAATCAAAATTCACACAAAACTGACCTTTTTTCGCACATAGTTTTTCGGAGAATTGTTGCAGCTCTTTTGGTGACATTCCTGGTTGGTTATCATCTTTTTCTCGGAATAAATGTTGTATATTGGTCTTAAAAGTTTGGCAATAAACACGAGTTTTGCCTCATTGAATGAATTTGTAAACGCGCGCGCGCTGCCAAAAACGCGCCTTCAAAGCTCAATCTACTTCCGGTTTTGTTATTACCGGTCAATAAAACTCACTGTTGCCCGCTGAGAGTTGTTGCTGGGGAAACAGCAAAATTTATTGACGTTCACGTGATGCGCTCTCGCCCAATCAGAGCACGGAAAAAATTGACTTTGACAGTTGGTATAACAATGGCGTTTAGCTTCTCATCTCTCCATATTTTGTTCACAAGTTACAATAGGTATTTGTCTTTCTTATAGCAGATATGGTCTCGCTGATTAAATTGGCGCGATACATGGTGTATGTAGTCCCTCTATGCCTTTATACTTGATTAACGACTGAAATAGGAAAAAAAGTTCAACTTGGAATTTTGGATTTATGACCAATTTTTCTCAAAAAGCTACTTTTAAAAATCGTCTGATATCTCGAATTATTTGATGTAATTCGCAGAAAAATTATTACGTACCGGTACAAATTTCAAGGCTTGTAGACAAATGGCTGCAAATTTCTTAGAAATCGGACAAGGTTTTGGTGTAAAAAGACGCGATTAAAATTTATGTCTGACAAACAAATCAATAGGTACGGGCCACCTTAAATTTACATCAAAAGTCGGGAAAATACTAAGTGTTCTTTCAATGAATTCAAGTTTGTTTTGCTTCTGAATTTAGAAAGCTAAAATTTTACCAAATTCTAGTCGTTACAATTTGATTGACCGAAGCTTAAAATCCAGACAAGCCATCGCCAGTAGGTCGCGTGCATGTAAGCTTAGAAATTTGTTTCTTAAAAATTGTTAAAGTAGCAGCCTCACGTAATATGTGATGCATCTCATCCTTTCCACACAATGGCAGCAGAGTTTAGTGTTGTCCAATTAGCCACTTTCATACCGTGAAGACTGGGTACGAGTCCCTAAACTTTGATGATGGCAACACAAAACAAATGTAGTAAGAAAGAGCACATGGAGCTGTATATAATCCCGAGGTTTGATGTTAATCGGATATACATTGAAAGAGATACAGCAGCTCAAACATGCTAGATTTTACAAAGAAATGTATGGTTGTAGCGACAATGTCCACAAATGTCCCTACAATCATACATTTCTTTGTAGATTCTAGCTTATTTGCACGGCTGTTAGTCATTCAATATTAAACCGATTAACGTACACCAAACTTCGGGATTATATACAGCTCGATGTGCTTTTTCTGACTATATGAGTTTTGCGTTACCATCGTCAAAATTTGAGGGACTCGTACCCAGTCTTCACGGTATGAAAGAGGCTAATGGCCCCACCTAGTAGTGTGAACTTGTGACTTTCGAACATTATTCCTATTTCTAGAATTATATTGATGGATATCATTTGTATTCAAACGTATCAGTTAAAGATGCTTATGAAAAGAAATTGTTGGATATCTAGGTCAGGTCAGGCTGGAGCCTGCTACTGGTAACATGTAACCCAGTACTACCTGCCACATGGACGGGTCGTCGGCGTCTAAACCGGCTCCCCCACCAGGTTCTTTCTGGTGAGGAGGGTGGCATGACACCAAGCAGGAGTAAAAACAAGACCTGTCAAAGGGCGGATGAGCTCTACTGAGCCAACGGCCATCATGCATCAGTGAACTTCTATTTTATTGTGTTTTGATTGTAATTTTAAACAGTATTTTGTAGTGCAGTAATTTGTAGTGTATTTTAAAATTAATTTTCATGGTATGGACTGTGTAGCGGCAGCCCAAGGCGCCATCCTATGTCTACAGTCTACCATGCATATTATATGTTTTTGTAAAGCGCCTAGAGCAGATTCTGGATAGGCGCTATATAAATGTTTATTATTATTATTATTATTATTATTATATTTCTGATCCGCCAATCATGTAGAAGATCCGACCTCGATCCACGTTTGCTATATGCCTTGAGGTCCCTTGGAAAACATCTAATGATCGATGATTTGCATGATTACGTCATTTGACTAGAAGTACCAGAATGCTTTGTGAATTTTCATGAAATTCTATGTGACGATAACACAGTCAGCTGAACATCTTGTTAAAGACATCACTTTAATATGAACACATTACTGACTCTCTCTTTACGGACAGATGACAGTTAATCTCGCAGCCCCAGATTGCAAAATTCATACAAATTTTACCACTTTAGAATATTACAGACAATTAATGTGTACTGACTTTACTGACGGCTTGTAATTTGAAATATTGAACAGCAAATGATAACATGACGAGTATGCGCGAACCGCTGGATGGAAGTGGCCTCAATTGCGGTTTTAAACTGGCTTAGGGCTACATCTCTCATAAAGAGAGTCGTATATAGTCTCCCTAAAGTTTTTCGGAGCATTACAGTTGAGTGCAGAAGTACGAACGCTAAAATTATCCTTTCAAAATTATCCATTTGTCCAAGACAATAGAAGTTGGAGACATGCGCAGATGTTATCACTTGCTGCTGAAATATTGTACTGATCGTAAAAGAGTACGAGAAAGCTCGTCAGTGTGCACAGTGCTGCACTGGCATAAGAAACTTTGAAATGACGTCATAGCTCGGCCTCTGTAGTAAGGATACCTCTATAATACGGACGCTTTTCGGTGTCCTCAATAGAGAGGCTCCATAGTATGCGCTAATGAATAGATGTAAAACAAGCTGAGATTTTTGAATGCTTTAATGATTAACCGATAATTAGGACTGGTTAACATTTATGACTTAATTGACTAGAGTGCAAACATGCAGGTAAATATGTGACAACTCTCTTCTCATCGTCATTTGTCTATAGGTGTTAAAACCCCCCCAGTCAGCAGTTTACATGTATTTAGTACTACTGATGCTTTTGTTAAAAGGGAGAGCCAATCTTTTACAATTTTTCAAACTTAAAAATAAACCCCGAGGAATTAAAAAACAAGGAGTCAAAGAATTCAAGCATTACTTATAGTGTAAATAGTAAGAAATGGATCAGTTCCTTTTCTAAAGACGTCGCCTTTTGGATTTTCAGCGCCCGTAGCCGCGGCGGCGTCTACTGGATCGTCGTCGTCTGTAGTAACGCCCATTGCCATTACCATTATAATAATCGTCATCGTCATCATCATCGTCATCGTCATCGTCACCGTTGCCATAGCAATAGCGACGGCAATAGCACCTGCGGAAGCCGAAACGACGGATACAGCGATGGCGGCAGCAATATCGGTGTCCGTTCCCGTTCCCGTTATATCGTCGTCGTCGTCGTCTGTAGAAGAAACCACGTCGTCGTCTGAAGAAACCACGTCGTCGTCTGAAGAAACCACGTCGTCGTCTAAAACCATTTCTTCGTCGTCGTCTAAAACCATTTCTTCGTCGTCGTCTAACACCATTTCGTCGTCGTCCATTATTTCGTCGTCGTCGTCCACTATTTCGTCGTCGTCTAGAACTACGTCGTCTAGAGCTAGAGAGTCCCCTTTTGTCAACATCTGATAATAAATGCAAGAATACAATTACATTAAAGAACCATTGTAATGTACCATATATGAGAGACTAGTTACAAATCTTCTGCGTGGACAATTTCAAAGTAAGAAGAGCGGTCAAGCAAAGACCAAAATGACAGCGGGTTTTGTACTGGTAATATATTCAAATCAGACCTGTTAGCAACAGAATTGAGTGCGACATATCAATAAGTACGTGAATATTTTGTAATTCTAATTGAAAAAAGTCGGGTTTGAATTCATTACCAACAAAACCAGCATTACTTCTGTCTTGTCCTTTTCTACTTTGAACTGGGTTACTGCTTCATGTATGACCTCATGAAATGGCACTATTCAAGCTACACAATGATTCCACTGAGTTACAATAGATAATTGAGTGTAACTTGAATAGTGCCATTTCATGGGGTCATACATGAAGTAGTACGCCGTTTTTGAATTCAGTGTATAAAATGGTATAACAAACATTGACCCTTTCAAAGCATAGAAGCTGGGACCGAAAGGAACACTGGGAAATTTGTTTATTAGATGATTTTAAAGAAGCGCATGAACGTGGACGTTTCAAACAGCGACCGAGATAAATTCTTGGCATTTCTAACACGATTATGTAGCAAATTCACAGATAAAACATATGAATATCCATATATTACTAGTGTACCCAGGAGTCATTTCGGTCTCAGCTTCTAGGTTCGATGATTTTCAAAGGGTCAATGTTTGTGCAAATAGCTATATACTCGATATTCTGCCAAGTATGCACGTTTATAAAAGCAAAACAAGGCTTTAGGCAGAATTATAAACCTCGCGGACCCAAAATATACAAAAGACTGGGCTTCCGTTTGAAAGTTCAAGTTATTTGCTAAAACAATCTCAACGTTTTAAGGAGAAGGAAAAAGATTAATACCCTCCTACTTCTAAATTAACGTGTAATATATTAGAATTAATTTATAAAATAATCTGTTTCTTAGTATTTGAATGTAAGTTGTGTCAGACATGGTGTTGTATATCTGGTTTAAACAGTATTAATACCTGAATCATCTTCAGCTGGATCTTGCTGCTCGGTCTTTGCTACAGCATTGTCTGGATCATCTGTACATCAAACATTTTGAAATAAAGAGATATATTAATTGTTTGTTCTCGTTGGTTATCATTTGTTCATTCTCTGAAGAAATGGATCTATCAATTCGCCGGAAAGCTCCGAAATCTTACTACTGTAGAAAAACATGAACGAAAACAAAACAAAACTATGAAAAGGATGAAATAATTCTTGAATCATAGTTTGTTTTTTTCTGAAATGATTCCAAGAAAATTCGTTTCCCATAACTGTCGAGTTTGTTCAATACCTTCTTCTTGTTGTTCATCTTGTGGCTCGTCGTCTTCTTCCTCTTCTGCAACAAAATATCACAAAAATTGTCAACAAAGTTTTTTTGCCTGTCTTCGACCTTAATTTGGTATCCTACCAGTGTCAGATTGGACTTCGGTGTCTTCTTCAGGAGCTTTTGGCTCGGCATTGACACTCTTGGTCTCATCTGATGGGAAAGCTACAACAAAGGCAACAAAGCCAACAAGAAACAAGAGTGCAAGTGAGAACTTCATGATTGCAGAACTTGACTGAATCATGGATTTCTTCAATGGATGCACTCTATATATTATACAAAATGAATAATTCATTAACTTGTTCCAAATATAGTGACATTGATTACTATCCTTGAGAACACGTGATTTGAAGAACTTTGTAAGTACTTGGAATTTATTCGACCGAAACTCCAGTTTCCTATCCATACTTAGACTTTATAGGATAAGAAAAAAGGGAAGTAAGAAAAACTATTTTTAGAGTTTTCAATAAAAAATTTACCTAAAATCAAATGGGTAACTTCTTTTCATCTCGCATTTTGTTTAATCCAGAACTTTGATATCAGCGGCGTGGGCTTAGTGAAGTGCCACTTAACTTATTTACACTGTTGTTGATAAAGATTTAGTGCAAAGGAACGCTTTGAAAAGGAATGGGAAACAACTGTTTTTAAATTTAGAGCAGCAAACTTTTACTCGGCATCTGACATCTTGACTTGAACTCAATTGCAAATCAGTTAAAAAGGCACTAATGTTCACACACATTTGCCCAAAGCGGCAAACATTCCACTTCAAGGGATTTTACGTCAAATTTCAGCCATAAAAAAATCTTCTGGGACATTGTCAAAACAAAGTTATTTTTATAGCCAAGTGGAAAATTCCTTACAACTTACATCAGTTTTTGCAATGTCAAGATCAGAAACTTGTAAAACATTTTTGAACAATATCAAATTGTATTTTTTTAAATCAAAAGTGCAAGACGTGTGGGAGAATAGTCTAGAAAGAAACATGAAGTCTTGTTATAAATAACTAAATAAATAACTAAAAACTTTTTAGCATATTTCCATACACAAGGGAAGTTTTTAGGCCTGGATCTCACTAGCGACATAAGCATAAGCGACAGCAACATATCGGCGCACTAACAGAAATTGTCTTTTTTTACACCTAGGTGTAAATAAAAGCAATACTGAGTCTACGTATTGCGTGAGCTTATGCGGCTTGCGTTGTCAGTGAGAACGAGGCTTAACGAGGTGACAATTTTTCAAATTTTTATTAGATTTCCAAGCAAGGGTATCGCAATAGACACCCAGAAAGACACGTCCACATATAAATAAACAAGTTCAGCATATTTTCAAACACACACAGGTATTTTTATAGTAAAGAGGGTCATTTTTGGGCATTTGTTTCTCGAAGTTACGATTGGAACCTCTGTTGACCTTTTTTTTTTCGTTGTATCAAAGGTTTTCAGTTGCCTTTGATATTCAAAAATAGGCAGGCGATTGAATTTTAGTTAGCTATATATTTTTAGTGTTGCCTAAAGCATAATTCATTTGGTTGAATGGTCTACGAATTCACAAGAAAAAAAAAATTGTTATGATGCGTATATGGCAAAAAAAGTTGCCGAGATTTGTGAATCGTCATCAAAATAGTTGTTTCAAAAATAGGCAGTCGAGTGAATTTTAGTTAGCTATATATTTTTAGTATTGCCTAAAGCATAATTGGTTCAATGGTCTACGAATTTCCAAGGAAAAAAATTTTATGATGCGTATATGGCAAAAAAGTTGCCGAGATTTGTGAATCGTTTTCAAAATAGCTGTTTGTAAAAGTATGTGTATAAAAGGTTGAATTTAAAAGAAGAGAAAGAAAAGAAGCTCGTTGTAGTTTCGTCAAGTAAGTATATTAAATCAGGCCCGTTCAATACAGCGCGACTATCATTTCCCATACCATAATAGCTGAAGTTAAGTTCCGAAAAGGGCGGTACTGAATCGCTTTGGTGACCGACTATTAGCGGTGGATCGATAAATATAGTGACATATATTGCTGTGTTCTCTAGTATAACTTTTTTGACCCAATCACGATTTTTTTAAACAACATATATGCTATCTATCTCGATTAACTCTATGGTTATTATAGATAGCTTGCACCAATAAATCAGAATTTATTATCTATAATTAAACCAAAACTGATACATAACATATATATTATATATACTACATTTATGCTCTCAATTATTTATTTATATATATTAACAAATGTTTTACATAATGCACATTTTGGTACTGGATATCAATGTCAATGTACTTGAAAACACGTGATTTGAAGAACTTTGCAAGTACTTTGAATTAGTTTCCCTGACTCTTCAGTTTCATGTTCGTCTAAATTTAGACCTTATACTAAGGAAAACAAAATAAGGTATTAATAAAATATATTTTTAGGATTTTCAGTGATAAATCAGTTGACCTAAAATCAAATTGGTAACTTCAGTTTTCAAACACCTTTCAGTTCAAACCGGAATTTTATTGATGCCAGGGTGAGTGACAAGTACAAGTGCAACTTAACTTACTTACACTTTTTTGTGAAATATTTTCTATAGATTCCTGACAAAGAATGTCAAATAGTTATTTTGTTATTTGGTTCAGAAAACGTTCACTTTTTATTTTACGTTTTGACTTGATCTTGCACATTAGTAAAAACTAGTTATTAATTATTAATTAGTTAATAATTAACAAAAGTTAATTATTAGCTAGTAATTAATAGCCAGACTCAAACAATAGAAAACAAAGGAATTAGAGGCTAATAGTACTAAATACACTAAAATGTATTTCACGGGTTTATGAAAATCACTCTATACAGTCTGCTTTATTTTGCTAAATGCCTACCAAATGATCCAATACGATCTACTGATAATACATTATAGCTCAGACAAAATTTCTATTCTGTAATTCTTACTTCAGTTGATTAATGGAAACAAAACTTACAAACTGCAGCACACTGTTTCGATTTCCAAGTTAAAATGATTTTGCTATTGCTGTTATCACATAAATAATAATAATAAACTTTATTATTCCCAGAATTTTAAAAGTGGAAAACTAATTTACATGAAAGCTGGTAGATTTTAGAACTGAGTGCCACAGTCACTGTGGTTATCTTTCTATGAAATCATTTCATTACAGTACATTTCAGTTTCTTAACACAACTTTTCAATACATTATTAACATGTTTTCAATATAGAGGTAACCAATGATTATATACAGGAAACTCTGCAATATAAAGGAAGCTCTGCATATCAAATAGCTAGAACCAACGCTCAATCAGCAACTTTATCATGTTAATCTCAAGCTCATACAATAGTTTTCTTTCCCTTTTTGTCTCATTAAGTCATGACTATGTGTTAATGTTTAATACGTTATGTATATATTGAACCTGTCATGCTTTGTTTGTCCTCACTGAAGAAGGTAGTTGACACTACCGAACTGAACATGTCTGTATACATTAAAAAATGAAGATACAGAATGTCGTCCATTCTATTAGACTGATATAGTTCATTTGCTACTTCTTCGTCCTTTAGGTGTAAAAAAAGAGACAATTTGTGCTAGTGAGCAGTACATTACTGAGTCTGCGTATGTTGCTGACGCTTATGCTTATGTCACTAATGAAAGACAAGCACTGCTAATAAGCAGTACATTACTGAGTCTGTGTATGTTGCTTGTGCTTATGCTTATGTCACTCGTGAAAAGACAAGCACTGCTAATGAGCAGTACATTACTGAGTCTGCGTATGTTGCTGACGCTTATGCTTATGTCACTAATGAAAGACAAGCACTGCTAATAAGCAGTACATTACTGAGTCTGTGTATGTTGCTTGTGCTTATGCTTATGTCACTAATGAAAGACAAGCACTGCTAATAAGCAGTACATTACTGAGTCTGTGTATGTTGCTTGTGCTTATGCTTATGTCACTCGTGAAAAGACAGGCACTGCTAATGAGCAGTATATTACTGAGTCTGTGTATGTTGCTGGCGCTTATGCTTGCGTCGCTAGTAAAAACCAGGCCTAAAAACTTCCCTTGGGTTTGGAAAGATGCTAGAAAATGTTTAGCTATTTATTTAGTTATTTAGTTATAACTAGACTTCATGACTTCATGACTAGACTTCTAGACTATTCTCCCACACTTCTTACACTTTTGATTAAAAAAATACAATTTGATATTGAATCAATATTGTTCAAAAATATTTTACAAGTTTCTGATCTTGACATTCACAAAAGGGGTATCTCTCAAATCTTAAAAGTAAGCCCATACTTTTATTAGTCAGTTAATATTTTCAACTCAGTTCCATGTACATTTGTTGAGTTTAATTTTGGAAATATGCTAGAAAGTTTTTAGTTATTTATTTAGTTATTTATAACTACATCGACTTCATGTCTTTGTAGACTATCCTCCCACACGTCTTGCACTTTTGATTTAAAAAAAGTACAATTTGATATTGTTCAAAAATGTTTTACAAGTTACTGATCTTGACATTACAAAAACTGATGTAAGTTGTAAGGAATTTTCCACTTGGCTATAAAAATAACTTTGTTTTGACAATGTCCCAGAAGATTTTTTTATGGCTGAAATTTGACGTAAAATCCCTTGAAGTGGAATGTTTGCCGCTTTAGGCATATGTGTGTCAACATTTATGCCTTTTTAACTGATTTGCAATTGAGTTCAAGTCAAGATGTCAGATGCCGAGTAAACGTTTGCTGCTCTAAATGAAAAAACAGTTGTTTCCCATTCCTTTTCAAGGCGTTCCTTTGCACTGAATCTTTATCAACAAAAGTGTAAATAAGTTAAGTTGCACTTCACTAAGCCCATGCTGCTGATATCAAAGTTCTGGTTTAAACAAAATGCGAGATGAAAAGAAGTTACCCATTTGATTTTAGGTGAATTTATCAATGAAAACCCTCAAAATAGTTTTTCCTATTTCCCTATTTCCTATAAAGTCTAAATATGGATAGGAAACTGGAGTTTCGGTCGAATAAATTCCAAGTACTTACAAAGTTCTTCAAATCACGTGTTCTCAAGGACAGTAATCAATGTCACTATATTTGGAACAAGTTAATGAATTATTCATTTCGTATGATATAAAGAATGCATTCGTGAATTGATAGATCCATTCCTTCAGAAAATGCACAACGAGAACAAACAATTAATATATCTCTTTATTTCAAAATGTTTGATGTACAGATGATCCAGACAATGCTGTAGCAAAGACCGAGCAGCAAGATCCAGCTGAAGATGATGCAGGTATTAATACTGTTTAAACCAGATATACAACACCATGTCTGACACAACTTTAGTTCAAAAACTAAGAAATAACTGATTTTGTAAATTAATTGTAATATATTACACGTTAATTTAGAAGTAACAGGATTTATTAATATTCTTTCCTTCCCCTCAAAACGTCGGGATTGTTTTAGCACATGACTTGAACTTTCAAAGGGAAGCCCAGTCTTTTGTATATTTTGAGTCTGAGAGGTTAATAATTCTGCCTAAAGCTTGTTTTGCTTTTATAAACGTGCATACTTGGCAGATATTGAGTGTATAGCTATGTGCACAAACAATTGACCCTTTCAAAATCATCGAACCTAGAAGCTGAGACCGAAATGACTCCTGGGTACACTAGTAATATATGGATATTCATATGTTTTATCTGTGAATTCGCTACATAATTGTGTTGGAAATACCAAGAATTTATCTCGGTCACTGTCTGAAACGTCCATGCGCTTCTATAAAATCATCTAATAAACAAATTTCCCAGTGTTCCTTTCGGTCCCAGCTTCTATGCTTTAAAAGGGTCAATGTTTGTTATACCATTTTATACACTGAATTCAAAAACGGCGTACTACTTCATGTATGACCTCATGAAATGTGTAGCTTGAATAGTGCCATTTCATGGGGTCATACATGAAGCAGTAACCCGGTTCAAAGCAGAAAAGGACAAGACCGAAGAAATGCTGGTTTTGTTGGTAATGAATTCAAACCCGACTTTTTTCAATGATTAAACCGGATTTTTTGGGCGAGGGGATATCGTGTTCGCGTCCCGGGGCTTCGCGTCAACAGATCGATGGCTACAGTTGAACCGTACGGGCTTCTAACGCAACGGTTGGAGTTTTAAAGAAGTTACGGGCCTTGTAAAAGACTATTTGGCTTTCTAAAACGTTGGGAGGGATACAAAAAGGCAGAATAACAGCAATTCAAAGTAATTTATCTATATTATAAATATATATAAATTTATAAATATTGTCTGCATGTTTATTTAAATAAATAAATTTTCAAAAGGACTTAGATGATTATTATCCTATCGCCCGTGATCACACTGATGCTTAAAGATTTAACTCACCTTGTTAACTGAGCACTGTTCTTCTTCTTCGTAATCAAATTATTAACTTATTACTACTAATCGCTAACTAAAGTTTGGCGGAGCGGGAACTGGACCCCAATTGCAAACGAGTATCGATATTCAAACCGTTGGAACGTTCGTTTGACCAAAGATAAAGCATTATAACAGCTAGAACAGAGGCCAGAAAGGTCAAAAACAGAGGAAATAATGTGACTTCAGAGCTTCAAAGGATTGACTGCAGATAAGTACAATTTTTAACTTGATTTATTACACATAAACACAACGACTTTGTCCTAGTGCCCTTGGTCAAGTTTCTAGAACTCCGGCGGCACACCCCTATCCACAATGGGGTTGAGTACCCCCCTCCCCTCCCCCGGGCATAGCAACTAACTTTAGTAGAACTGACAGAAGATTGGTCACACTTATTTTGAAATAAACAATTGATAAAATCAGCTCAACTTCAGTTAAATCGTCTCCGTGTCTTACATGTCTGTCCTCAAGTGAAGTTCGCTGTCACAAATCGATCTCTGTCTCGTGTTTTTGGACGATCAATATATTACAAGTTGATTACAACAGCTGGTAAGAAAGTCACCACTAAATTCGAGAATTCCATATTAACGATTAAAAGCAGTCACTAGCTATCCAAATATCTTGAGATTAGAAGCCAATAGTTCGATAAATTCCGATTGATAGCGTCCGCCATTTTGTTCAATCGCTCTCAATCCCTTGCGACAATTCTTGACCACAGGAAGCCTCTTTTACGACCTCGTTTTCATGACAGTGTACCCCAAAGGCTTCTGGGTAATTCGCAGATTTGCGACGTTGACGATAGATAGATAGGACAGAAGGTAAACCTAGACTCATGCTACCAGAGGTAGCTAGCCCGAGTAAAAAGGGCTCAAATGTTCACTCATTTGTCGAGCCAAAACTTTCCAATTAAAGGGATTTTCCTTAAAAATTATTCTGGCACATCGTCAAAAACAAAGTACGTTCTTTTTATAGCACTATATTTTTTTGTAATGTTAAGATCAGAAACTTGTAGAACATTTTTCGACAATATCTATTTTGGGAAAACTAACTAACTAACTAACTAACTAACTAACTAACTAACTAACTAACTAACTAACTAACTAACTAACTAACTAACTAACTAACTAACTAACTAACTAACTAACTAACTAACTAACTAACTAACTAACTAACTATCTCTATTTCCAAAAATAGACTTAACTTTTAATTTTTAAGGTGACTGGCTACTATTGGAAAAAATAATGAAAAATCGTTTAAACCACAATTTTCTGGAGCAAAATTTAATGCTGATCCCAAAAACGAAAAGAAAAAAGGGGTGTCCCGCGCTCGTTTTCGAGATAATCAGCATTGAATGGATGCCTATCTCCGAATTTTCGAGGCGAAAATCGCTCAACCGGAAGTGAATAGAAAAGAAATATAAAATTCACAAAATTGAACAGCTCTACAAGTACTTCAATTGCACAAATATTAGATTATGTCATATTCTTCGTATTGGTATGGATAATTTTGATGTGACAGCGAAAAAATACCTTCCTTTTAAATATTTTGTTCGTCATGTCTCAACAAAAATTATCGTAAGTTCGAACAAATTTCCCTACAAAAATCCATTTTTTCATAAGCTAGAATAATGAACTTTTTTTTCAAAATTTGTATATGACATAGATTTTTACATGTGTTTTCAATTAAGCGAATAAAAATTATATGGTCCCGTGCAAAATTAGCTTGTTTCATGCCCATGAAGTTGCTAAAAAGACCAAAAAATGCCTTCCGGAAGTGCCGCCATCTTGAAAATGACGTGACAGCGCGAGCTCTATTCAAATTTTGTTGACGAAAACAAGCGCGCGCTCACTGTTTTTTATTTTATTTTATTTATTTTATTAACTTCGCCATGAAATTGCTTACATGCACAAATAAATATATGGCAGGGCGTCCGCAACAGCGTGGCCAATTACTGCGGGCCCATGCAGGTCAAATATGAAATATAAAATGAGTAGAAAATTTACAAATAGAAAGAAAACATTTTTGCTTATTTTTCTAATCTTTTGCTTGTTAAAATCATTGAGAACTATTTTGAAACGAAATTTTGTCTACAAACTTTAGTTTCCCAGCGTTAGTGACCATTCGCTAGAATCTCCGCGCGCTATGACGTCCTGCGCGCGAACGTGCGCAGTATGCTAAAATTTCCATGGTAGCCAGTCACCTTAATATTAACTCTTTCTGCAAAGTAAGTGGTTCATTCCCACGTTTTTTTATCTTGTACATATAATTTTTAGTTGCTTTCTTTTATTTTATTCTGCTGAAGAAGAACAAAGGTCGAATTTGAAATTGAAATTTGAAACATTAGAAGTTGGCCTACCTTCTCTTTGAACTTTGTTCAAGGTATATTAGAAAATATATATGTTATTGATAAAAACTTGTGAGTTTGGAGATCTCCACGATTTGCTTATCAAAGATCGCATTGTATGTGGAATTAAGTGCGGAAGTCAAAGCACGCTTTTTGCGAGAGGAAGACGTAACACGTAACCCTACAAAAGGCAATACCGATATGCGATGTGCCGAGCTGCAGAGATGAGCAAAACACAGCTCGAAGGAGGACAACAACAAGTCGGAGCTGTTTACAAGTCGGCAAGACGGAGATCACCACGTCAGCAACGTGAAATGACACCGAAAGTATACAAAAGGGCGACATCTGTCGAAAATGTGGATACATCAACAATGCAGGACGATATTTTGCGTATCAAAAAACCTGCCGGAGGTGTAAGAAAATGGGTCATTTCGCAAAAATGTGTGATCAAACTACACAAGGAACTCATCGAGTAAATGCTGTACAAGAAGACTCTGACTCAGATGATGGATTCTTCGTGGGAAGAACAGCGAAGATGACAAAGACAACAACGATATCGATTGGGACATCGACTACTTACTTTATGTAAGACAAAGTATATTTTGGTTGTTATAGCACAGGGGGCCCACCTATTTCTTTCAAAAAAGCTTGAGAAAAAAACACGAAAATAAATGAAAAACAGTGCTAAAAATATAATAAAATAGATTGCCGAGCGAGACTGGAAGTGAGCGGAGCGAGCATTGAGGGGAGACTGGGAGCGCTATTGTTCATTTATTTCCGTGCATTTTTGGAGTTGCCATAAGGCGATTAGTGATCATATTAAGAATTAAAACGGGTAAAACTGACCTAAAACAGATGTTAAGATCCCGGCAAAATCTACATATATTCTTTGTTAAAAGTAACTTTCTATATTACTTCTCTCTTCACGGATAAATGACAGTTAATCTCGGCCCCAGATTGCAAAATTCATACAAATTTTACCACTTTAGAACAGGGGCGTACAGGGGTTTACTCGTGACGCGTGATCGAGCATTTTTGTTTTTCGTGATTCGGGATTTAAATAAATCATTTCTCGTGATCCGTGCATGGCACTTCTCTCGTGACACGTGAAAAGCCAAAATATAAAAACTGGCGTCCTGTGACTCGGGATTTTTCGCTTTTTATTTTTCGTGATTCGTGACAAGGACCCCCTGTACGCCCCTGTTAGAATATTACGGACAATGTGTGCTTCAATACGGACGCTTTTCGGTGTCTATGATAGAGAGGCTCCATAGTATACACTAATGAATAGATGTAAAACAAGCTGAGATTTTTGAATGCTTTAATGATTAATCGATAATTAGGACTGGTTAACATTTATGACTTAATTGACTAGAGTGCAAACATGCAGGTAAATATGTGACAACTCTCTTCTCATCGTCATTTGTTTATAGGTGTTAAAAACCCTCCCAGTCAGCAGTTTACATGTATTTAGTACTACTGATGCTTTTGTTAAAAGGGAGAGCCAATCTTTTACAATTTTAAACTTAAAAATAAACCCCGAGGAATTAAAAAATAAATGGTCAAAGAATTCAAGCATTACTTATAGTGTAAATAGTAAGAAATGGATCAGTTCCTTTTCTAAAGACGTCGCCTTTTGGATTTTCAGCGCCCGAAGTAGCGTCGTCTATGGTGTCGTCGTCGTCTATACCCGCCATATCGTCGTCGATACCAGTTATGTCGTCGTCGTCCCCAGCCATGGTATCGTCGTCGTCGTCTAAAGTATCGTCGTCGTCTCCTGAAGAAACCACGTCGTCGTCGTCGTCGTCGTCGTCGTCGCCGTCGTCCCCATCCGGGTCCCCTTTTGTCAACATCTGATAATAAATGCAAGAATACAATTACATTAAAGAACCATTGTAATGTATCATATATGAGAGACTAGTTACAAATCCTCTGCGTGGATATATACCTATTTCAAAGTAAGAAGAGCGGTCAAGCAAAGACCAAAATGACAGCGGGTTTTGTACTGGTAATATATAAAAAAAACAGATTTCAAAGAAGCGCGTGGACGTGGACGTTTCAAACAGTGACCGAGATAAATTCTTATAGTATTTCCAACACGATTATGTAGCGAATTCACATAAAACATATGAATATCCATATATTACTAGTGTACCCAGTTGTCATTTCAGTCTCAGCTGGCTGCTAGGTTCGATGATTTTCAAAAGGTCAATGTTTGTGCAAATAGCTATATACTCGATATTCTGCCAGGTATGCACGTTTATAAAGTCAAAACAAGGTTTAGGCAGAATTATAAACCTCTCAGACTCAAAATATACAAAAGAGGCTTCCGTTTGAAAGTTCAAACAATTCCGACGTTTTGAGGGGAAGGAAAGCAGATTAATAAACCCTCCTACTTCTAAATTAACGTGTAATATATTACAATGAATTTACAAAATCAGCTATTTCTTAGTTTTTGAACTAAAGTTGTGTCAGACATGGTGTTGTATATCTGGTTTAAACAGTATTAATACCTGAATCATCTTCAGCTGGATCTTGCTGCTCGGTCTTTGCTACAGCATTGTCTGGATCATCTGTACATCAAACATTTTGAAATAAAGAGATATATCAATTGTTTGTTGTCAATGGTTATCGTTTGTTCATTCTCTGAAGGAGTGGATCGATCATAAACCTTCCTACGTCTAAATTAACGTGTAATATATTACAATTAATTTACAAAATTAGCTATTTAGTTTTTGAACTTAAGTTGTGTCAGACATGGTGTTGTATATCTGGCTTAAACAGTATTAATACCTGCATCATCTTCAGCTGGATCTTGCTGCTCGGTCTTTGCTACAGCATTGTCTGGATCATCTGTACATCAAACATTTTGATATGAAGAGATAGATAGATAGATATATAAATAGATAGATATAGTAGATCTTACTACTGTAGAAAAACATGAACGAAAACGAAACAAAACTATGAAAAAGGATGAAATAATTCTTGAATCATAGTTTGCTTTTTTTGAAATGATTCCAAGAAAATTCGTTTCCCATAGCTGTCGAGTTTGTTCAATACCTTCTTGTTCTTGTTCATCTTGTGGCTCGTCGGCATCTTCCTCTTCTGCAACAAAATGTCACAAAAAATTGTCAACAAAGTTTTTTTGCCTATCTTCGACCTTAATTTGGTATCCTACCAGTGTCAGATTGGACTTCGGTGTCTTCTTCAGGAGCTTTTGGCTCGGCATTGTCACTCTTGGTCTCATCTGATGGGAAAGCTACAACAAAGGCAACAAAGCCAACAAGAAACAAGAGTGCAAGTGAGAACTTCATGATTGCAGAACTTGAATCATGGATTTCTTCAACGAATGCACTCTTTATATCATACAAAATGAATAATTCATTAAATTGTTCCAAATATAGTGCATGACATTGATTATTATCCTTGAGAACCCGTGATTTGAAGAACGTTGTAAGTACTTGGAATTTGAAACCGAAACTCCAGTTTCCTGTCCATATTTAGACTTTATAAGAAATAGGGAAGAAGGAAAAACTATTTTGAGGGTTTTCAATAATAAATTCACTTAAAATCAAATGGGTAACTTCTTTTCATCTCGCTTTTTGTTTAATCCAGAACTTGGATATCAGCGGCGTGGGCTTAGTGAAGTGCCACTTAACTTATTTACACTTTTGTGGATAAAGATTTAGTGCAAAGGAACGCCTTGAAAAGGAAAACTGTTTTTCATTTAGAGCAGCAAACGTTTACTCGGCATCTGACATCTTGACTTGAACTCAAATCAGTTAAAAAGGCATAAATGTTCACACACATTTGTCCAAAGCCCAACTTTCCACTTCAAGGGATTTTACATCAAATTTGAGCCATAAAAAAATCTTCTGGGACATTGTCAAAACAAAGTTATTTTTATAGCCAAGTGGAAAATTCCTTACAACAGTGACCTTTTTGTAATGTCAAGATCATGGAAACTTGTAAAATATTTTTGAACAATATCAAATTGTATTTTTTTTAATCAAAAGTGCAAGAAGTGTGGTAGAATAGAAAGGCACATGAAGTCTAATTAATAATAACTAAATAAATAGCTAAATACTTTCTAGCATATTTCCAAACCCAAGGGAAGGTTTTGGGTTTGGATCTCACTGGCAACGCAAGCATAAGCGCCAGCAACATACGCAGACTCAGTAATGTACTGCTCATTAGCGGTGCTTGTCTTTTTCTCACACCTCGGTGATAAATGCAGTACTGAGTCTGCGTATGTTGCTTGCGCTTATGCTTGCGTCGCTAGTGAGAACAAGGCTTAACGAGGTGACAATTTTTCAAACTTTTATTAGATTTCCAAGCAAGGGTATCGCAATAGACACCCAGAAAGACACGTCCACATATAAATAAACAATTTCAGCATATTCTCAAACACACACAGGTATTTTTATAGTAAAGAGGGTCATTTTTGGGCATTTGTTTCTCGAAGTTACGATTGGAACCTCTGTTGACCATTTTTTTCGTTGTATCAAAGGTTTTCAGTTTAGTTAGCTATATATTTTTAGTATTGCCTAAAGCATAATTGGTTCAATGGTCTACGAATTCCCAAGGAAAAAAAATTGTTATGATGCGTATGAGGCAAAATATAATGTTGAGATTTGTGAATCGTTTTCAAAATAGTTGTTTGTAAAAGTATGTGTATAAAAGGTTGAATTTAACGTGCCAAAAAGAAGCTCATTGAGTAGTTTCGTAATGAATGTAAATGTACTTGAAAACACTTGATTTGAAGAATTTTGCAAGTACTTTGAATTAGTTTCCCTGAATCCGTTCAGTTTCAGGCCCATCCAAAATTAGACCTTATACTAAGGAAAACAAAATAAGGTATTAATAAAATGTATTTTTAGGGTTTTCAGTTATAAATCAGTTGATCTAAAATCAAATTGGTAACCTCAGTTTTCAAACGCCTTTCAGTTCGAACCGGAATTTTATTGATGCCAGTGACAAAGGCAGTACAAGTGCCACTTAACTTAATTACTAACACTTTTTTTGTGAAATATTTTCTACAGACTCCCAAAAAAGAATATCAAACAGCTGTTTGGTATTTGGTGCAGCAAACTTTCACTTGATATTTTACGTTTTGACTTGATCTTGCACATTAGTAAAAAAGGGGCTCAATTGTTCATACATTTGTCGAACCAAAACTTTCCACTGGCGAAGAGATTTTACGACAAATTTCAGCGAAAAAAATTCTTCTGGCACATCGTCAAAACAAAGTTCTTTTTATAGCAAAGCGGAATATTCCTTATAATATATTTCATTTAATGTCAAGGTCAGAAACCCTTAGAATATTTTTGAACAATATCAATTTTTTTATCAAAAGTGTGAGAATTCGAAGTGTGGAAGAAACGTCCAGAAAGAGACATGAAGTCTAGTCGTAAATGAGTAAATAAATAGTTCCTGATACTAATGACCAAAATAGTTAAAAAAGTTTTTTGTACAAAATATTGATTTCAAATGATAAATAATACTGTTTTAAATAAGGTGTATGAATTTAAGAAAAACATCGTAGAGCGATAGCACTAAAACCGTGAAACAAGTACTAACTAAAAAGTTCAAATAGTACTAATGAAACAATAGAAAACAAAGGGTTTTGCTACTATTTGTCTCTATTTAGTTACTAAATTATTTCACGGTTTAAGTGTTATCGCTCTAAATACTATTGATGTTAGGGAAAGTTTTAAGAGTGAAAATACACAAAAATTACGAGGCTGCTGGGGCCTCGCTCAAAAATCACATACAAAACTCTCTAAATTTGATCCAAAATAACTTCGTGACTATTTGGTGTATATCCAAGAAACTTTCCAAAAATATAAAAGTTGAAGAACTATATTTCACATGGTATAGTGTCAATATACTCTGAATACTTTTGAAAATGTCTATCCTAACAGTAGCCATTTACACATAGGACTCGATAACTAAAAACTTTCTCGCATATTTCAAAGCCCAAGGGAATTTTTTTTAGTCAGCTGACTATTTTTCAGATTTATAGAGTGATTTTCATCGGACTGTGAAATAATAACTAGCTATTAGTGTATAGCAGTCAAAATTCAACAATGGAATTGGGAAGTTTGTATTAGCTTTATAGTAACTATTTCACAGTCCGATGAAAATCACTCTCTAGTATTAAATTTCCAAGCTATAACTAGAAAAGGTATATTAGAAACACCGGCAGCAAGAGACGTCCAGATAGAAATGAATAAGTCAAGCATAATCTCATTTGTGTGCATATTTTCTCAAAGTGACGATTCGAACCAATTTTTTTCCGTTCTACTACAGTAATATACAGTTTTCAGTTACCTTCAAAATAGGCTATTCAAACAACTGTTCAATATGGCTGTCATACGTCATTGAATTTTAGGTATTTATTTTCTTAGTGTTGCCTAGAGCCTGATTGGTTCAATGGTTTGCAGATTCCTAGAGCAGATTTCGTATGAGTGTGAAACGGACCGCGCCGTGCCGTGGCCGTGACAGTGCCGTAATGTCTATAAAAACATTCGAAATTCCTGCCGTAACCGTGCCGTAAACGTGCGGTGCCGTTTTCACACTCATACGAAATTTACTCTATTGTTATGAAAAAGTATACTGTAAAATACGTATAGAGTGGTTTTCATAAACCCGTGAAATACACTTTAGCTTATTCAGCACTACTTCACTCCAATTATTTTGTTCTCTTTTGTATTTATTTTATTATTACACCAACTAGTACACTTTGTATCTCGGGTTAATGAAAATCAACTCTATTATGTATGAATGTACATCTAGTTAAGAGATAGGCTGAAGTATGATTAAAAGAACTGTAGAATTGAAACAACTAGTATAGAAATGCTTGACTTCTCTTGAGTCGTGTTGTATAAGTATTTCCTCTTGAGATGAAAGTGATCGAGGGTATCATTTTGATGCGAATTGACGTGACGTGAGTGAGAGTGACGTGTCTATATTAGATTTTATTGTTTAGATTATGACCTGAAGGTACTGAATATAGGTTCACTCTAGTTGTTATAAATTTTATATTCAATATCAGTTGCATATATATTTGTTTAGTCACATATTTATACATAAATAGTTTTTATAGATTTCTTATAATTTTTCATAGTTTTTTCAATAAAGTTTGTCAATTATGATTCTTTTTTTGATGCGAAGTTAAGGGCCTCCACAGATTAGAGGAAATAATTGTTGATAACTAGTTGTGATCGATATCTAAAACATATCGATAACTAAAATCACTTTGTTTTCAATTTCAAATTCAGAATCTCAAATTCAGCCCAGTTTGTTATCAACAGCTATTTTTTTCAAGTGTGGGGACTAGTCGTCAAAAGCAAATAGCAAACGTTAACAAGCTAGTAGATAGAGTGGTTTTCATAAACCCGTGAAATACACTTTAGCGCATTAGGCACTACTAGTCTAACTAACTCTAAAAACGGCTCTAATTCCTTTGTTAGAGTGATTACCACAAAAAAAAAAAAAAAAAAAAAAAAAAACGCGAAATAAACCGTGAAATTGTTAGTAGCCGTAATAGACACTAGTAGACCTTCCATTTTTTCTTTTGTGTGTATTAGAGATCATTCGCATAAGTACAACTCCATATGATAATTAACTACTATACTAGAAAACACGACTAAATATGCAAATAGCTATTGAATGCACGGGTGATAATAAGTGCCCAGTGATTGCATTAATCAGTGTGTGCTAATACGAGTTCCAGTCTGTCTCATGTGGTTTACCGTGTTTGAACCCGATTGTTGGGTTTCATCTGACGTCATTTTTTAATCTCCCTGGAATTTTTATCTGCTCAAAGACAAGTTTTCAATAGAATATTCTCTGGTTGAGAGCACATGCATGGTGGTCAAACATTGACCACCATCAAGAGACCATAATACTAAGATAGCGAAGCTCAGTATTGATGTCTGTGCCATGTTCGTGGCGGCTAAGGCTATTTTTAGTAACTTCGCCATCGCGCACGCAAGTCCCAACCAATAGAATTTGATTTTTGACGTGCGCGCGGACGGGACCATTTGAATTCTATTGTTTAAGAGCCTTGCGCGCGCGATGGCGAAGTTACTAAAAATAGCCTTAGCCGCCACGAACATGGCACAGACATCAATACTGAGCTTCGCTCTCTTAGTATTATGGTCTCTTGCCACCATTTGAAGCAGATAATGAGATTCATCAGGTCGTTGAAACCCAGCAATAGCTTACATTATTATCATGTATACACCTGGTATATCTAAAATATTTCATAAATGCAAACATAGCACTACGCATTGACGAGGTTTAATTTTTATTCAGATATTTTGACATTAAGTAAATGTTTGTAGGCCGTGAAGCAAAACTATGACTTATGTATTTTGACATTATTAGCGAGTTTCCTCTTCACTGTCATACTTAATTAATAGTCTATCAATTTTGTCCATCATTCTCATGGCTTTTGCGCACATTTCTTTATGGGCCTTGTTCGCTGTCTTCGACTGCGACAATTTTCTCCTCTTTATTCCTCCTAAGGTATCCGTAGTTTGAGGTGCGTTCTTCACCTTGTCCCAGTCCCTCTCGGAAGAATCAGCAGTATCATGATCATCATCGTCGTCGTCGTCGTCATTGAGATCCACTGTATAGCTCAACTTGGCCTCTGCTCTCTCTTCTGGGAGGCTTTTTTTAGAGTACCTCGTCTTTGTTTCTATGATAGTCTGGGACATGCGGGCTGATTGACTGGCGTGAGATGCACATTCTTGTTGTTTTGTACTTTGCGTGCTCCCAATATTTTTGCTAACGATTCGCCGAATCCTTTTGACAATTGCTTCCCGCGGTGTGTTTCGGTAATATTCTTTCATTTTCACGCTTTTGTTTATACATCCACGAAGTGGTTGGGCACTTATTCGCTTTTTGATGTTTTCAACTATTTCGTTCCATCCGGAAAATTTCGAGTACACATCGAGTATAATCTCTTGTTCTTCCTCTGAAGTATGGAGGCGTTTAGTAGATTTCTTGAACGGATTATCCACTGCAAGAATTAATGAAGACAAAATTAATACAACAAATGGCTAAAATCTAACATGAGCTATCTTGACTAAGCTATCTGAAAAGATTAATGACATTTCAGTTATCAAAGCCAATAAATCGAAAAGTCACTTACGTGGATTCTGTGTCTTCCATTCTGATTCATGATCAGTGTCTTCAAACGGACGCCAGATCTTTGCCATTGCACTGAGAAGGCTTGATCTAGTAGTTTTAGGGCGGTAATTTTATAGCAATGGTTCATAAAACACAAAACTTTAACAAAAGAAAACCTGATATGCTCTTGTGAATGGAGCTTTTGTGATAGGTTAAAAAAGAGTGATGGCCCGGCTTTTACACATTGATTTACAATTAATGCTTAAAAAAGGAGGTCCCAGCTCTAAATATAGGATTCGTATTCAATTGACACAAATGAATCATACGCAATTATATTTCACAAAATGTTTTGAATGGACAGTTCTTTTTAAACTGAACAATACGATTTTCTGCTGCTGCTAAATGCGGTTACATAACGTTTTTCTGCATTAGTTTTCAGCATTGTATAAGTTGAAACAAACATATGAATGAGGACCTTAATTTTATATACTGACATGAAGTGTAAAATCAAAGGAATTCATTTTTGTTTCCACTTAAACAATAATCCCAATGATGAAAACTAAGATATTGAACAATGTTGCATAACCGCAAATTGCAGCAGAGAAGAATATACGCAATTGTGCGGACGTTTCCGTATGCTTTGATACATTTATACTAGTTAAATATGGTTCCCCCTCAACAGTTCTTAGCTGCAATAGGAGCTTTTGTAATGGTACTTACACAACTTCCTCCACCACCTGTCCATAATATAAATCAACTGCAGCATTTTATCCAGATTTTGATACCAATTTTGTTGCTACTATCATCATTTGCAAATCCTCCACTTTCGGTCTGTCGTATCATAGAACGTCTTGATCCAGGTTTTTGTGGATTCCAGTTTGGAGGAAGAGATCTTTTTGTGAACATACAAAACCAAAGATACCTTTTTTGGTTAAACACAGGAGAACTGCCAGAAACTCTGTTGGACATAACCTCCAAGGTCTCTGTAGACTTGTCACGCCTAAACAGGAGGGGAAGGCCAAGGCAAAGAAAAAGAAGCTCCAAGCTTAACAGCATAAACAAAGTTTTAATGACTTTTATTTGGCTTAGAAAATAACACTGCTTAGACACTCTAGCTTAAATGTTTGGTGTGAGTCTACAGTCCCAAGTATAATTCATGCTGTTATCCCAATTTTGTGGCGATATTTTCACAATCAAGTATCAAAGCTTGGTAGAATGGAACAATTTGCGGGGAAACTGGCGTTTTTTCAAGATGCAATTTGCAGCATCGATGGTACACCACATGAAATTTACAAGCCCTAAGACGAACCACAACAAGATTTTTTCAGTGGTCACCGACATTATCACCTAATGAACACCCAGCTTATTGTTGATAATCTTGGTAACATCGTCTTTCTTCAGGCTGGTTTCCTTGGTTCACTTAATGATGCTGGTAATTATAACTTAATGGAAAGGATTGGACCAGGTACGAACTATGATATGCCCCCTGGTGTTGTACTTTTGGCAGACAAGGGCTATGGTGACGTTCCTCCATTGTTAACTCCGTTTCGTGCCGCCCAGATAAGACGCCTTCCACGGAATCAACAGCGAAGAGCAAGAAAATTCAACCGAGAACTATCTAGATGTCGCATTATTGTTGAACACACAATAAAACATGTAAAAACATATCGTGCAGTTGGAAGCATTTGGCGTCATCCTAGATGGTTTCAGCCGGTAGTTGTAGAGCTGAGCACATTCCTGGCTCAGCGACATGTTGTACTTTTTGATGATCTTTAGTAAAAAAAACTGAACTAATTTGTTTAAAGTTTGCAAGCTATCAGTATTATTTTAAACTTCTATGCGCACTTCATGGCAGAGTGATCAAATAAAGATAGTGTTCATCCACGCGCTCAGTAGCTATTTGCATATTTAGTCGTGTTTTCTAGTATAGTAGATAATTATCATATGGAGTTGTACTTATGCGAATGATCTCTATTAAACTATTACACACTAAAATTCAATTTATATTTGCAATCAGTCGGCTATCAATTGTAATTATCTGACCATTATACTCTAACTAGTACACTTTGTTTCCGGGTTAATTAAAGCCACTCTAGTTATTGGCCTACTCTGGGGTCTAAACTCGCCTTAACTCGCAGTACCAAAAGAGGATTTTTTTTTTGCTTAACTCGCCTAAACTCGCTCTAACTTGCCTAAACTCGCTCTCACTCGCCTAAACTCGCTCTCACTCGCCTAAACTCGCTCTCACTCGCCTAAACTCGCTCTAACTCGCCACAACTCGCTCTAACTTGCCTAAACTCGCTCTAACTCGCCAAAACTCGCTCTAACTCGCCAAAACTCGCTCTAACTCGCCACAACTCGCTCTCACTCGCCAAAACTCGCTCTAACTCGCCAAAACTCGCTCTAACTCGCCACAACTCGCTCTCACTCGCCTAAACTCGCTCTAACTTGCCTAAACTCGCTCTAACTCGCCTAAACTCGCTCTAACTCGGTGCGAGTTTTCGGCTCTTTCTTGTTGCAGGGCACCTTATCCATGAAGACGATAAAACAATAGCCGAGAACAAAGAACTTTGAACGACGAACAATACCCTGCAATACAAATAACTTGAACTCACAAAACATCTTGCAGCACCAAGCAAAGACCCAAGTTTTCAATGATTTTGAGATGTGCAGGATATGTTAACGCTGTAATGGTTCGTGCGGCTTGGATCGCAACGCCATTGCTAGACTTGCTAGTTGTAGAAAATAATTGCACTACGTAATAGCACTTTTTCTGTTGTTTTAAGCGACACAAGACACGCAAAACATGCAGAAATGCCTGTAAATGAATAAAAGTGAAAACTGTGCGGATGGGGCTACTCTTTCTAATCCCAACAAATGAGCTTTTATCAGGTATTTTTAAATTTCTTAAACAGAAAAAGAATTACCATAGCTGGAAAGAGCATGTTAAAATTAGCAAAACAGTGAAGTTTGAAGGAATTAAATCCAAAACTCGCGAGAATATGAATTTTTGAAAAGTGTGAATTTGTAAGAAAACCTTTGCTGGTAGGCATCTCTTGCCTACCAGCGAATGTTTTCATACAAAATTTCGATTTCGGAAAATTCATATCTTCGTGAGTTTGAAAGTTACTTCATTCAGACTTCACAGTTTTACTAATTTTGACGTGCTCTTTCCAGCTATGGTAATTATATTTCTGTACTGTGACTTTTGAAATTACATGATAAAAGCTCATTGTTGCACATGAATAATCTTCAAGATAGGTATGCTATATATTCTTTCAAATAAAATGTATGAATGAAAAGAGAGAATATTTGCGAAAAGTGATGTTATTTATGAAACATATGCAAGAAATAAATAGAAATAAAAGTAGTTTGTAGCATTTAACAGTAAGTCGTATTTTAAGTATTATAATTTCGTGAAAACTCTCCAGTTGATTTTATTGCATCGTCATTATCTTCCGTGGTCATTTCCAAAAATAGATGCTTTTAAATGAGTTAAAATGTATATGGTACTGTTTTGGAGAGTTTAAATTGAGAGACCATTGCGAATAACGAGGTAATCTATGAAACATGCAAATGAAACTAAATGAGTTTGAACATTCAACAGTGAAATCGTACGTTAATCAAAATATGTTCATGAAAAATCTCTGGTTGACGTTCTGCATCGTCATGGTCTTCCGTGGTCGTTTCCAAAAATAGATCCTTTCAATCAGTTACAATTTAATATAATGGTATTCTTTTGAACAGCATGAATAAAAGAGACTAAAAAACTATATGGAAGAGCTTTTGATTATTGCATTTGATTATATATATAGATATATGCGCATTAGAAATATTAAAGGTCTTGCAGCATTCAAGTGAAATCGCATTTTACGTTTTGCTGCGTCACGGCAACCATCTTTGATGAAGTTCAGCAAATGATTTCTGATTAGGGTCCCTCGTTTGTTCATCCAACAGACATAGCGGAAAAACAGCTAAGCGGCTGTTTCCATAATTTTTTCATAAACTGATAATGAAGCATGAAAAACAGTAATTGGTACACTTCTATTGGCTTAAGTAAAAACTTTTTACAAAACCTTGTGACGCTACAATAAAGTTTCGCGGGGATATTTATCAAAACAATGATTTTTCTGATGATCAAAATGTCACCTCTCCCAAAGTACAGGGTATCATATCTCAGAGATGCATGTACCAAATTTTGATATTATTTGATATTTTGTTCTTTGTCTCTAAAACGGCCTGTATACCAAATATTGAGCTTTAAAACCCTATTATACGTTATACGCTGTTATACGTTTTTCCGCCCTGTCCATACAACATGGTTATTAATTCATTTTCTTTTGATTCCCAAAGGAATGGATGAAAACCAGCGCGCAATTAACATTTTCCGAGAAATTGATTTTTCTGCAACGTCATGATCTTTTTTTGTCGTTTCTAAAGTAGATACTGTTCAATCTGTTACAATTATTTATATTACAGGAAATTACGAGTACAATCTAGCGGTATGAAACCGGATTTTGACGTCAATCACTAACGTGAATCAATATTATTGGCATCTTAAATGTATTTTTGATTTATTACATATATATTTTTGTAACTGATACGAAATCCAGGTAGATTTCAAATACCATTTTTTTCAAATTATATCAATAGTTTCAACAAAATTTTGAAGTACGAATCAAATTTTAAAACATGTTTTGATAGACCATTGTATCATAAAATTTATGAAAATTTAAGCGAAGTCTCTGTATTGATAGTCACCACATCGCGACAAATCATTTTCACAACAATATATCTTGCTAAAAAAATTGACCTGCTATATTTTGTCTCCTGACTGACAGCGTTCATTCTTGTGTAAAAAAACAATTTTTATATATTGTACAGTATCATACACAAGTAAAGATAGCTACAGTAGAGGGCTATTAATTATAGGCTCAATAAAAGATTTTGCAAATTAGAACACAACTAGAGTGATTTTCATAAACCCGTGAAACAAATTTTAGCTATTAATGTGTAATAATCAAATTCAAACAATAGAAAACAAAGGCTTTAGAGTTTCGTAGTGATTAATAAGCTAAGTTTTATTTCACGGGTTTATGAAAACCACTCTATATACTTTTCACTTAATAGTCATCTTTCTTTCACAGATTAAATAAAAGTATAGTCTAATTATGTACTACGTAACCAGTACTTCTATTGTGATCATTTTTGTTTAAGTGCTTTCAAGTATTTTGAAGCAATTCAACCGAGACTTATAAGTTCATATTTTTCAACTAAATTTAGATTGCATTAGTTTAGAGTAGGAAGTAAATTCCAATCGTTCCAATCGTCCAGTTCGCCTTGTATCCACATATATTACATTATGGCGTTTTAAAAAGCTTTGATTTCTTCTAATGGAAGAGCCTACCACCTCTTCAGTTGTTTTTTGTATATCATGACATTGATTTTTTCTCGTTTCCTCTAATGCACTTAAACACGCTGATTCGAAACCGGATCGATCGGAACCACTTATCACTGTTGAATTCTGAATTGCCCGTTTTCATTGATCTCCTCCAATCAGAGCAAGTGCATAGATTTATCATGTCTAAAAACAGGCGATCTGACCAATCAGAGCCTAGCTAGTTCATTAGAAAGTGTTCTAACATCGATGATTGACACAATGAAAACCCATAAAAAAAGTACGAATCAAATTTTAAAACATGTTTTAATAAACCATTATATCATAAAATTTATGAAAATTTAAGAGAAGGCTCTGCATTGATAGTCTCCACATCACGACAAATCATTTTCACAACAATATATCTTGCTAAAAAATTGACGTCCTGCTATATTTTGTCTCCTGACTGACTGTGTTCATTCCTGCGTAAAAACAAAACAAAACAATTTTTATATATTGTACAGTATCATACAAAGTACAGATAGCTATAGTAGAGGGTTCGTAATTATAGGCTCAATAAAAGATTTTGCAAATTAGAACACAACTACTTTTCACTTAATAGTCATCTTTCTTTCACAGATTAAATAAAATTAGTCTACTGTTTTAGATACTTTTTTATGTACTACGTAACCACTACTTATATTGTGATCATTTTTGTTTAAGTGCTTTCAAGTATTTTGAAGCAATTCAACCGAGACTCAGTCTCAGACTCGGTTATAAGTTCATATTTTTCAACTAAATTTAGATGGCATTAGTTAAGAGTAGGAAGTAAATTCGAATCGTATGACTAGCGGAACCTTCTTTTGTATTATCTGAAAGAATGATTCTCTTTTTTTACAAAATATTATCTTGGGTATCCAAACATATATAAAATGAATCGATACAAAAAATATCTCTATTGGACAACACAATTCGTTGGAAATTCAGTATTTAACAACATTGACCTAGGTAAACAAGTTATATCTGAGAAAAAAAATCATAAGCTATATATGAGAAACTGAAAAAAAATCATAAAGATATATTTATAAAATCTATTATTAATAAAATAGAAAAAAAAAAAAAATACAATTCAGTGTTCAGTATAGTCTCAAGAAAACAAGCTAAGTCGTACGATATTTTTATAGTATCTATTATTGTGGCTTGACTGGGTTTTGTTTGAGACGCATCTCTCGCCGCTGTTTGATCGCAAAATGTCACAGCAAGTCTAGGGATAGTTTCAAGTTTCTTTTGACGCTTAAATCATTATGATCGGAGCTACCAGTAATTGATAGTGACGACATTGCTGTTCAGAAAAAAAGCTGGACAATTGAGTGCTTGACGACCAAAACAACGTCAGCCCGAAGAATAGCGGTAATAGCGGTTTTATAATTGATTTTGGATATCTTACAATACTTCAATGGCCATGAAATGTGCAGGATTAAGAAACAACTTGGTGAAAACGTTGCTACTGAGGTTAGAACAAAATTTATCGAGGGAATCTGAAGTTTTCTAGCTTTTTATAAAGATAAGTGAAATGATAAACAAAAGATGAAATGGCGCAGCTCTATTAACTTTGACCTAAATCCGTATTTCTCAAAATTGCGCAAAGCAATTTTGTTCTATTTCTCCAAACGAACAATTAAAGAGTGTATCGACAAAATGAAAGCTGTTTCTGAGTCCTTTAAGTAATATTTTTAGTCAAGTGAACTAAATGCTTGGAATTATATTTACTTTTTTGGTGCGTAAAAGTTCAAGCGCGTATTGATTCGAAAACGCTTCCATAGAAATCTTTTAAACGCACTAACAGCGGAGAACTTCATCTGGATTCTATAAACCAATAAATGAATAAACACTGTTTTGTACAAAACTTTATTTTGTCTAAAAATTTCATGTTTATAAAAACAGCAATGCCGTCACTATGAATTAATGGTAGCTCCAATCATAATGATTTAAGCGTCAAAAGAAACTTGAAACTATCCCTAGACTTGCTGTGAAATTTCTTTTTTGAAATGAAGTTTTTGGCCGCGACGCATTTTGCGATCAAACAGCGGAAGTGCGCCTCAAACAAACAAAACCCAGTCGAGCCATCTTAAAAGAATAGGTAAAACTCGCAGACATACATATTAACACACACACACACAAGAGAAGATCTTCAAAATAAAGTCTTACAAAGTTCATCCGGCTAGCTTAGAACTCAAATTGCAAGCACTGAGTCGAGTTCCAACTACTTTTCATTGTTCTTAGTCCACATGAAATTGGATATTTTTCCTGAAAATTCCTTTGGCACTGCAAGTATCCCTTTTGTTATGTAAGAAACTTGCATTAGATGAGCAAGATTGGTTAACGTGTGTTAAATCCTGGTCGACTGCCGTTCGCCAATAACACATTGTCTGTGAGTGTCTCTTAGTGCTTGAATTCAATGGAACAAGACTGCGCACCACAAATACTGCTTAATTAAAGTTAAGCCAAGGGCATCCAATACTACAGGTGGTCATTCGTTGCGTTGTACTGGTTTTCAGTCACGGAAAAGGCAGCTTAACAAACGTAAAACCACCAAAAATGTGAATTGAGAAACTCAGAATTTTTACGAAAAGAAATCTTGATACATATTCATAATCAGGGTAAACGAAATTCTTTTGTGGGGAAGTTGAAATTGGCGCGCGCAGAATAACGGCTTTCTGCTGAACTCCGTGCTCAATCAAACCTAACAAATTTTAAAAGAATATTGGACAATAAAGAAACCATATACAAGCTATCTAATTAACTTTTAAATAAAATTTTTGTGACATTTTGTACCTAAAAATAGACGAAGTTATTTATTATATTAATGTATTTGAATTAGTGTTGTAATTTAGCTATATATTTCGCATTGATATCTTTTATTGTAATTATACGGCTCCCAGAAGAGAAATTGCAAAATTGATATGGGACTGTGTATTTGAATAAAGTTAATTGATTGATGAGATTGAATAGAAAGTTGCCGACCTCTTACTCGGAACATTACTTAAATTAATATGTTTAGCTGTCGCTTGTTCCGACAAGCGAGACGAAATAGCACGAAGGCTATATATATATAAGCATCTGCAGACAACTGATTTGGGTTGAATTTATTGTTTATTAATAATCTAGTTACTGCTGTAATTTTTCCGCCTACGGTCACAATGAAGAAACTGGAAAGAACCCGTATGATTAAATCCTAAAGTTCCGATAGGTATAATTCCTTGAATCATCATAAACCGAGATACCGATGTGTCGATTACGTCAACATATACCTATTTCAAAAAAGGTTGTCGTATGAGAGGTCTTTAGCTTACGCGACTAGACCGAAAGGGAGTATGGGTAGTTGCAAAATTTCCTTCTCTTCTTAGCATTGGTCTTGATTTTAGCATCAGCAAATGAAGCTTTTTGATGTATTAGGTCATGACAAGCTGAAGTTGAATTATGGTGTGGATATTTGTGTGGTTTTATAGCTTTAATAATGTTTACCCATGCTTCCTTTCGGGTGAGTCGCGTAGGCCTTTGCCGACAACGTTTGTTGAAATAGGTGTATATTTCAGCGAGACAGTACTTCCATTTTGTGGTTCTTTTTGCTCAGTATTAATGAACTTCGATTGTGCGTAGTACATTCTTTAGGACATTATTAATATTTCAGCGACGCAGTACCGTAAAACCGCACAAAAGAAACCGACGATGATTAAGGTGTTTCAAAGTAGTTGTTAACGCGCTACACCTCTCATTTTAAATTCGCGATTTCATGGACTTCTTCTCGTCGGATCAAAATATCCTTTGGACCAATTATCAAGCAAAGATTGAATTTTTTAATAATAGTAATTTTAAGTCAATCCGTGTTTTTACAGCAAAGATAATCAATGATTGTTTAAATCAGTCTTTCTAAAATATCTCCCGTTTACGATGAGCTTTTGAAAAACAAAAACATAGGCCGAAAACTTCACATTCATGCACACATACTTATAGTAAAATCAGAGAGTTTAAACAGAGCGATTTCGAGTTCTAGACGCAAACATTTTTTATACGTATTTTGCGTCGCAAAAACTAAGGTATAGCTTGTCATGCAGAAAAGAAATACTCGGCGCTCAAACATATGCGCCAAAATACCGAAAACACGCTGCTATATTGTTGTTCTTTCTCTCTGGTAAATTGCACTGGTTTAAGTGTTCATTTGGCGGAGTTATGATTTTTCTTCTGATAGTATGTGGGATTCACTAGCTGCAACAATTTTAACTTTCAAGCGGCGTAAGAGATATCTCTTCAAGTCATCACTGTTTAGAGCCCAAAATCACGGATACACTTACTCAAAGTATCATAAAACACGCAGAAGAAATTTATTAAATTTGATGTAAAGCAACATTTTTAAATTTCACTTGAATACAGTGTTTCAAACGCGCCGGAGTAGAATCAAACCCGTGTGTACAAATGCATGACGATGGCGTGATGCTTGCTAATTATGTCACGCTACATTACTTCGCCCCCGTGTTACGACGCATTTGCATATAGTGCCTTTACAATAATTGTCTCGCCTTTGACTTCACCAATTTCGAGTTTTGTGTGATCCTTTCAGTATAGTTCCTAGTTCAAATAAAACCGCGGTATGCAAATGCGTCGTAACACGGGTGCGAAGGAATGTAGCGCGACATAATTAGCAAGCATCACGCCATCGTCATGCATTTGTACACACGGGTTTGATTCTACTCCGGCGCGTTTGAAACACTGTATTCAAGTGAAATTTAAAAATGTTGCTTTTACATCAAATTTAATAAATTTCTTCTGCGTGTTTTATGATACTTTGAGTAAGTGTATCCGTGATTTTGGGCTCTAAACAGTGATGACTTGAAGAGATATCTCTTACGCCGCTTGAAAGTTAAAATTGTTGCAGCTAGTGAATCCCACATACTATCAGAAGAAAAATCATAACTCCGCCAAATGAACACTTAAACCAGTGCAATTTACCAGAGAGAAAGAACAACAATATAGCAACGTGTTTTTAGTATTTTGGCGCATATGTTTGAGCGCCGAGTATTTCTTTTCTGCATGACAAGCTATACCTTAGTTTTTGCGACGCAAAATACGTATAAAAAATGTTTGCGTCTAGTACTCAAAATCGCTCTGTTTAAACTCTCTGATTTTACTATAAGTATGTGTGCATGAATGTGAAGTTTTCGGCCTATGTTTTTGTTTTTCAAAAGCTCATCGTAAACGGGAGATATTTTAGAAAGACTGATTTAAACAATCATTGATTATCTTTGCTGTAAAAACACGGATTGACTTAAAATTACTATTATTAAAAAATTCAATCTTTGCTTGATAATTGGTCCAAAGGATATTTTGATCCGACGAGAAGAAGTCCATGAAATCGCGAATTTAAAATGAGAGGTGTAGCGCGTCAACAACTACTTTGAAACACCTTAACTGAGAACCTCCAGGCTGAATATTGAGCAATTAAGCACCCAATATATAAAAAACACACATACATTTTATATAAAAACCATTTCAGCCTGTCAACCATTTCATCCTGAAAATCACAGGTTCTTTTCTACAAGTTTTTACTGTACTTCCATTTCGTGTTCCTTTTTGCTTAGTATTCCCTGATTAAGCGTAGTATACTCTTCAGGCCGGACTTTTACAACATCTACAGGTCTATAACAGCTACAACATATGACTGAATAAGCAAATGCTTTATAGAATTCCAGGGATTCTTGCTCAAATTCTTGTTCTTTGGAACCCGAGGCCAAGATTGAGCAATATCGAGCTCGAAACGACTAGCATTAATGCTCGCGTGTTTACCATAAGGCAAGTCATTGCGTAATGATATTACATAAGAACTCGGCTTACGTAAGGCTACGATACGACGCGGAATCTCAACTGTTTTGACAAAAGAAATGGAAAATGACACCGCACTTTTTGCGACGCATTGGGCCAGCACGAAGCCCTCTTGAAGCGGAGCGGTGATTGGGTTAAAAAACAATGGTCTTTTGGGAACGACGAATGAAAACATTGGATCCTATTGTATTCCGTTGGCCGATCAGAAATTGCGCGCGTTCAAATGTACTTCATGCTATCCGGATGCATTCCGTGCCGCAAGATGTCACAATATATTCTCATCGTAAAATATCCGCAAGAGGATCTATAAAGACCAAGGTGTTCGCTATAAGATATTTGCTGCTTAGGTATTTGTCCAAATAAAATTAGCTAAAAACCATCAGTTGTAACAGGGGCTAAGAATTTAAGTGCTCAGAAAATACAGCTATACTATTTCTCTACTCATGCGCAGTACCTTCCTTCTACTGACTCCGGAGGAAGTCAGTATAGCCCAGGTAAAATACAGAGCCTGATTATAGCCGCATACTGTGTCGCGCCGATTATAGCCGCGAAGATGGAATTCAATTTGAATTATTGCATTGTATATATCAATGATCTGAAGCCTTCTGCTCGCCGTGTATTCATAATTTTTCTGATGTTTCTAGGGTTTCATGGCGAATTGTTTTTTTGTTGAAAAGCATTGCATATAATTGTATTTTTTTCTTACTTTAGATACAATACAATACAATGTGTTCTATTTTTACCTTGAACGATTATACTCCGTTATATATTTATAATAAGGTGCATTAATAACATCATTATTATTATTAATTATTAGTATCAATCACTAAAATGTCAAAGCTCTGTCAATAGTGCCTTATTCCTTGAAAAGTGTACACTTTTGTGCTTTTTCGCCTTGTATCCACATATATTACATGAATGCGTTTTAAAAAGCTTTGATTTCTTCTCATGGAAGAGCTTACCACCTCTTCAGTATTTTTTAATAAAATATTTGAGATATAACGCGCGCGCTGATTGGCTGGCTACCATGTCTATATCAGAGGACAGAGACATGGCTCGCTCAAAAAACGTCGAAAATATTTCATAAAAGCAATATAAAACGGTTCTTATGTCTCTGTACTGTGATATAAACACTCTGGAAGATGTAGAGCAAGAGAAAAGCGAGCTTAGGAACACGAGGTGTATCAAGCTTTGATTTCTTCTGATTGAAGAGCCTATTACCACTTCAATTGTTTTTTTTTTATATATCATGACATTGTTTTTTTTCTCGTTCACTCTAATGCATCTAAACACGCTGATTCGAAACCGGAACTACTTAGCACTGTTGAATTCTGAATTCCCCGTTTTCATTGATCTTCTCCAGTTAGAGTAAGTGCATCGAAGTGCATCAGATAGGCGATCTGACCAATCAGAGCGCAGCTAGCTCATAAGAATTTGCTCCAGGTTCAGCTGATATCGATGATTGACACAATGAAAACCTATAAAAAGGGACTTGTTTTTAGATAGGTATCAAATTCCACGTCCTTTTGCCTCCAAAGTTGTGAAAAGAAGAACAGATCTGAGAAAAGTTGGTAAGTTCTTCGATAAACTAAAGTTTTGATTCTAAGAAGCTCTGTTCGTACGTTCTTTGCTTTTTGTGACCTCAAAGTGAATCAAAGGAAAACAGCTAAAAACACCTTTCAGTTCTGAATGATTCAACAAGAAGATATTAACTATAAGTCCTGTGCAATGCTTCCAACGTAACACCATCCAAACTTGTTACAATGGCCCCAACATTGTTGGCTTTTTCAAACGGACCCAGCATTGGTGTGTTACCCTTTGGTGATAACAGAATAAAAGAAATGTTTGACGTAGTTTTTCAGGGTGTTCAAACGCATCCATCGTGTCAGAGCCAACAAAATTTGAAGATGTTGGCAGACGTGGTTACGAGCTTTTGGGCCTTTAAGCTCGTACTAGTTTTGCTATATCATTTTAAATTCAGAATCGCTAGCTATATCCCCTTGCAATTTATTTTCAACGCCAGGTTCAACATCATGAATTTCAAGGTTCTGTTTGTGCTGTTTCTCATATTCATGCTGGTGGTCCCTGACACTGAGGGTTGGTGGGGGCGTCGTCGTCGTCGTCGCCGTCCAGTCCGAAGGTGCCGTCGATATACGTGCTGGCTACATTGTGGGGTCAGATGTACTTTTGGTAGAAGGCGCAGATGCCGCCATTATTGCCGACGTCGTTGTGGTTGGCGATGGGTAGCGTGCGGAAAGCGCAGAGACGAACCAGAAGATGCACCGGCCAATTATGCCAATTCCAACGATTCTCCGGGATTTCAGGATGAATAAACCATGCGATCTGCAAAAGAGTGGCTTATACTAGTCTACTCAAGGAAGAAATTGAGCATTAACTAAGCTGAATTTAAGAAACATTAAGATAGACCTGAAAGCGAATATCAGCGACTAACAACCATGTGAATGACATTGTATCAGAGTAAAAGTTAAATAAAGTAAGCATTTTAGAGAGCAACTAAATGAGAATCTTTTGTATTTATGGCAAAGGTGGGATCAAGAGACTTAATACCAAGAGAGCAAAACTCGTGGATTGATTTGTGTGTGATGAACGTTAAATTTAGTAACGGGATGATCAGGCCATATCGCGCGCTCAAGGCATTCGAATATTGATTTTGTTAACACGTGCGGATAGAAACCGTTTCTGGTGACAACTTCCTGTTACTAAGAATAGCTTTAAGCTCCAAGCACATCGCGCAGACATCAATACCGGTTTTTCTATCTTTTTATTATGGTCTCTTTAGGTGGAATACAGTGCATCTTCAGGAGTAAAGGTGGGCTGGTTGGTTAGGCAAGACGTTCAAAGTTTGACCCTTATCATTGCTGGAGTAGCGCTGACTTCTTTGTTTCAACTGTTCCTCCAATTTGTCATGTAGGCTTTCATAACCATAGAATGGAGCGCTGCCACGGTACACGGACGTTGATTATGATCTTTTGTAAAAAAAAGGAATAAAAGTAAATGAAGCAGCACCTCCGTACGGAACTTTCTCGAACAGGAGAAGAATTGGTTTCATTAGTAGCTTTTAAACTATTATAATAGTGATATTGTGTGTATATAAGGTATAAAAAAGCTAGTTGCCTTTATGATGGGAGACATTTGGGTGAAATCTTTACTTGATGATAATAGTTCTGCACAAAACACAAACTGCTGCTTGGGTTACTTTTAGCAACAGGAAGTCGACGCCATATCGTGCGCGCAAGGTGCTTAAACACTTGAAATTGATTCTTAACCGCGCAGGGCAATACGAACCGTTTCTCCTCCGACAATCAAATTTTATTGTGTACGCGCTCAACGGTTTCAACTTCCTGGCGTTAAAAATAACTGCCTTGAGCGCCAGGGAAATCAAATTCCACGTCCTTTTGCCTTCAAAGTCGTGAAAAGAAGAACAGATCTGAGAAAAGTTGGTAAGTTCTTCGATAAACTAATGTTTTGATTCTAAGAAGCTCTGTTCGTACGTTCTTTGCTTTTTGTGACCTCAAAGTGAATGAAAGGAAAACACTGCTAAAAACACCTTTCAGTTCTGAATGATTCAACAAGAAGATATTAACTATAAGTCCTGTGTATTGCTTCCAACGTAACACCATCCAAACTTGTTACAATGGCCCAAACATTGTTAGATTTTGATCGCTTTTTCAAACGGACCCAGCATTGGTGTGTTACCCTTTGGTGATAACAGAATAACAGAAATATTTGAAGTAGTTCTGTTTCACGGTGTTCAAACGTATCCAACGTGTCAGAGCCAACAAAGTTGGAAGATATGTTGGCAGACATGGTTGGGAGCTTTTTATGGGCCTATAAGCTCGTACTAGTTTTGCTACATCATTTTAAATTCAGAATCGCTAGCTAAATCCACTTGCAATTTTTTTTTCGACGCCAGGTTCGACATCATGAATTTGAAGGTTCTGTTTGTGCTGTTTCTCATATTCATGCTGGTGGTTCCTGACGCTGAGGGTTTTTGGTGGGGTCGTCGTCGTCGTCGTCGCCGTCCAGTCCGAAGATGTCGTCGATATCGGTGCTGGCTACATTGTGGGTTCAGATGTACTTTTGCATTTGGTAGAAGGCGCAGATGCTACCGTTATTGCCGACATCGTTGTGGCTGGCGATGGGTAGCGTGCGGAAAGCGGAGAGACGAACCACAAGATGCACCGGCCAATTATGCCAATTCCAACAATTCACCGGGATTTCAGGATGAATAAAGCATGTGATCTGCAAAAGAGTTGCTTACCAGTTTACTCAAAGAAAAAGTTGAGCATTAACTAAGCTGAATTTTTAACATTACAATAGACCTGAAATAAGCCAATATCAGCGACTAACAACCATGTGAATGACATTGTATCTACCCTGGGCTCCAGGGGTTTATTATTCGCCTTCCTTAGAAAGTTTTTTCTCTTGTAGGCGAGCGCCGAAGGCGCGAGAAGCGAAAATAAACCGTTTCTCGTCGTGTGACTCTCCTATCAAGTAAATAAACGTCGGAACGAGACGATAAACCCCTGGAACCCAGGGTACATTGTATCAGAATAATTAAAAGTAAGCATTTTAGAGAACAACTAAATGAGAATCTTTTGTATTTATGGCAAAGGTGGAATCAAGAGACTTAATACCAAGAGAGCTAAACTCGTGGATTGATTTGTGCGTGATAAACGTTAAATTTAGTAACGGGATGATCAGGCCATATCGCGCGCTCAAGGCATTCGAATATTGATTTTGTTAACACGTGCGCTGATAGAAACCGTTTCTGGTGACAACTTCCTGTTACCAGAAACACCAAGCACATCGCGCAGACATCGATCAATACCGGTTTTTCTATCTTTTTATTATGGTCTCTTTAGGTGGAATACAGTGCATCTTCGGGAGTAAAGGTGGGCTGGTTGGTTAGGCAAGACGTTCAAAGTTTGAACCTCATCATTGCCGGAGTAGCGCTCACTTCTTTGTTTCAACTTTTCCTCCAATTTGGCATGTAGGCTTTCATAACCATAGAATGGAGCGCTGCCACGGTACACGGACGTTGATTATGATCTTTTGAAAAAAAAAGGAATAAAAGTAAATGAAGCAGCACCTACGTACGGAACTTTCTCGAACAGGAGAAGAATTGTTTTCATTAGTAGCTTTCAAACCATTATAGGGATATATTGTGTGTATATAAGGTATAAAAAAGCTAGTTGCCTTTATGGTGGGATACATTTGTGTGCAATCTTTACTTGATGGTAATAGTTCTGCACAAAACACAGACTGCTTCTACTTTTAGCAACAGGAAGTTGACGCCATATCGTGCGCGCAAGGTGCTTACAGCGAAAATCGTTGCATCGCGACCTCCAACGTCGGTAAGACTTTGGTCTTTTCTGATTCGTCCATCATTCTTGGGGGCGGAGCTTTCACGAACTCGTTCATTGTTTGGTTGATTTGAAAGAAGCTCCGCCCCAAAACTGATTGACAGCTCAGAAAAACCCAAAATCAAAACAAAATTTGTAATTTGCTGGTCGCGATTCAACGATTTTGGCTGTAAACACTTGAAATTGATTCTTAACCGCGCAGAACAATACGAACCGTTTCTCCTCCGGCAATCAAATTTCCGTATTGTGTACGCGCTCAACGGTTTCAACTTCCTGGCATTAAAAATAACTGCCTTGAGCGCCAGGGAAATCGCGTAAATATCAAAACCAGTTTCTTTTTTCTCTTAAGGCGCTGTTACACGTTGAAACTTTTATCTGAAACTTGTGTCTATCGCCGATGCGAGACAAATTTCATAAGGGGTGTTACCGAGCTGAAATTATTGGTTATTAATAATCTAGTTACTGCTGTAATTTTTCCGTCTACGGTCTGCGACACAATGAAGAAACTGGAAAGAACCCGCATGATAAAATCATCAAAATCAATCAACTTTATTCAATTGAAATTTGCTACCATATCATATGATCTATAGATTGTTGCAATTAAATAATGTAGATATAGTAACATTAAGTTCCAATAGGTATAATTCCTTGAATCATAAAAACTGATTGACAGCTCAGAAAAACCCAAAATCAAAACAAAATTTGTAATTTGCTGGTCGCGATTCAACGATTTTGGCTGTAAACACTTGAAATTGATTCTTAACCGCGCAGAACAATACGAACCGTTTCTCCTCCGGCAATCAAATTTCCGTATTGTGTACGCGCTCAACGGTTTCAACTTCCTGGTGTTAAAAATAACTGCCTTGAGTGCCAGGGAAATCGCGTAAACATCAAAAACAGTTTCTTCTTTTTGGTTGCACTGACGTCATGTCATCTTGAAATTTTTCGGGCTAAATATAGAATATTTTTGAATAAAATGTCTTGCATCAAAAAAAAGCAGTTGAAGGTTTGTGTCTATACGAAATTTTTAGTCATAAGAATATTTTGATAACGAGATACGGGCGATCAAATATCTTCATTGTTTGGTGTGAAATGTATGGATCCGCCATCTTGGTGCACAACTTTTGTACACCAACATGGCGGAGAGTAACAAAATTACGTTAATATCAATACAATTCGTGTTTTCTATGCAAATATTCACCAAAACAAACTTATTTATCACTTACAAAGTTAAAGTCGTTCGATTTGAATCACATTTGCCTATATTATGCGTCTTTACGATATACGTGAGAATGTTGCGTGACAGAAATTGACTCGCAATCATCGAAAACAATTCACCGAAAGAACTCAGTTTTTTGTGTGAGGACTTTTCTTAATGATATAAATAAAATATCCAGGAGGCAGTTTCGTGTGATGGATAGTTTAGATTTTACGTTGAAACCGAGCCGGGAAATTAAAGGTTTCAGCTAAATAATAATAAACTTTATTTATACACGGAGTCACATCATTTACAAATAAATGCTCTTCCTGAGAGCCGTGTCCATAAAATGACCATTTTACACAGTGCCGATGCGTTGTGAGGCTTGTTTCGCAATTACGGCGATTGAGGAAAGTTTCAGAGAAAGGTTTCAGCGTGTAGCAACACCTTTAGTGCTATAGTCTCTTGCTGTACATCAATCTAGCTCACGATATTCCCATATTAGGAAAAAATATGTTAAAGTCACATTTTAGTCGTTAATTAGTTTTGCATTTCGTAACTACTAATCGCGGGTTTGTTGAGGTAACTTATTAGAATCTTCCTCTTTCGTATCTAAATACCCACTTAATTGCCCTATCGCATAATGACGTCACACCAAAACATTCTATTGTTTTGACGCTAAGGATTATGGTCGCCAGAGGGGATCAGAATGATTGCATATCAAATAAAATGCAGATGAGCAATCACTGATACATGATATATATCAAAACTCGAAACATTGAAGTTCAACTTCGAAAAGGAATATTTTAATAGGTCCCAATTTCCACTGTTTCTGAGCATCTATCCCCAATGTAAACAAACTGTGACGTCATTATATTATGCGATAGGGCACTTACTCAGGCGCTCATATAATAAATCTTATTGTTATATACCAACTGTCAAAGTCAAATTTTTCCGTGCACTGATTGGGCGAGAGCGCATCACGTGAACGTCAATAAATTTTGCTGTTTCCCCAGCAACAACTCTCAGCGGGCAACAGTGAGTTTTATTGACCGGTAATAACAAAACCGGAAGTAGATTGAGCTTTGAAGGCGCGTTTTTGGCAGCGCGCGCGCGTTTACAAATTCATTCATTCGGACATGAATGAGGCAAAACTCGTGTTTATTGTCAAACTTTTAAGACCAATATACAACATTTATGGCGAGAAAAAGATGATAACCAACCAGGAATGTCACCAAAAGAGCTGCAACAATTCTCCGAAAAACTATGTGCGAAAAAAGGTCAGTTTTGTGTGAATTTTGATTAAAAACTTTAACTGTAGGCAGCGACGTTTTGCTTTTTATTTTGTTCTTTGACAGTTGGTATATAACAAAACACTTATTGACTGGGACCTCGGGAAAGCAATATGTTTTGTGGTCCCTCGACCGCCAATGTTTCATTGGCGGTCTCGGGACCACAAAGCATACAGTTTCCCTCGGTCCCAGTCAATAAGTGTTAACTATTATACTCTAACTGGTACACTTTGTTTCATGTGTTAATAAAAACCACTCTACTCAAAAGACAGTGAGGTCTCAAGATTAGTTGATTGAGCTGAAATTTTATTTTGTATTTGCAATTCTCGAGTTTCATTCATGTAATACATATATTGAAAGGAATCCCATCTCAAGTTAAATTAAACAAGTGTTTTGACCAGTATTTGGTCGTTTTCTTAAAAGTCTCCAGCATTGTGAAGTATTAGAGGCAATTGCAAAGTCGACGAAAGGCCTTTTTACACCTGTGAACAACAACAACAAAAGAAAGAAAAGTTAAAAGATCGACTAACTTTAACTGGACAAAACTTTAGAACTGACGTTTGTTACCTTATCACCCTGACTTCCTGAACTCAAATAAATTCCCTGACAATTATCTGCCTGGCCTTTAACAGTGACAATTTCAAGAATGTCCTGTCTTTTCTGTTTAATACGCTTAAATACAAATATTAGTTTAACTTACGTAACAGAATAGTAGCAGCAAATCGTGCATTCATCATAAGACGATTTTCCAAAACGCCTCACATCTCGTCCTATCAGTTAAAAAATAAACAAAAAATAGAAAGTAAATAGAAAGACAAAATGAGAGTAAACAAAATACGATCAAGTTGTAATGCAAATCATTAATACACTGAGTATCAGGCTATTAGAGAGATCGCACTTAATCCGTGAAAAGTACAAAATCTACTTTGTCATCCTTTGTTTTCCATTGTTTAATAGTGTTATTTTGCATTATTTAGCTAGTACAATTTCACGGATTAAGTGCGATCACTCTAGTTTTCTCTGTTATATATGCCACCAAACAAGCTAAAACAATTCTCCAAAAAATATTTCCCTTGGCATGTTTTCCTTGGCCCAGTAAATAAGTGTCAATTATTGTTTAATTGTGTTTGGGCCCAGGTGAAGTTCGAACTTTGACCTTGGACATTTCAAATTCTTCACATGATCAAAATTTCACATTTGATTTGGTGAGACCCAAACAATATAACAGAAAAAGTTTTCGTTTTCTCAAAAAGTTGAGGCATGTTCCCTTTTTTGCATTATTTCAAAAATGAATAAATGATATGAGAAATTCAGCTTCAACAGTAGGCGCCAACACCAATAAGATAAAGACAAAAAAAAAAAAAAAGAGAAAACTTGGCTGCACCTGTCCAGTCTAGATCTTAAGATGATCAATGAGCTTTTATCAGGTATTTTTAAATTCGTAAAACAGAAAAAGAATTACCATAGCTGGAAAGAAGATGTTGAAATTAGCAAGACAGTGAAGTTTGAAGGAATTAATAAAATCCAAAACTCGCGAGAATGTGAATTTTTAATTTCGGAAAAGCGTGAATTTGTAAGAAAACCTTTGCCGGTAGGCATCTCTTGCCTACCAACGAATGTTTTCGTACAAAATTTCGATTTCGAAAAATTCATATCTTAGCTTCGTGAGTTTGAAAGTTACTTCATTCAAACTTCACAGTTTTTACTTATTTTGACGTGCTCTTTCCAGCTATGGTAATTATATTTCTGTACTCTGACTTTTGGAATTACATGATAAATTAAAGCTCAATGATCATGTGAAGAAAATAGACAGGTATAAATTTCACTTCTAATCGTAGTGGTGAATATATGGTATAAAGGTCATTATGGAAGGTAACAAAAAAAATTATAGCCAAGGAGGAAAATTTCCCATGGTTTTATGAATTATAAATACGCTTCGTCTAATCTGCCGTAAGCCACCAAGTTCTTGGGAATCAGAAATCGCGATTCCATCTCGAACTGACCAATAATACAATAGAAGAGTTCAGTTTTCAACATAGGTTTCACAAAAATGCTGTCATTAGGTTAAGAGGGTGGTAACTGGTTGTCAGTTAATCACGAGAGTGGCCAAAGGGGGAGCATTAGCTTGAACTTTTTATTTTCAATATGATACATAGAGAGGAATTTTCATCTGATGTGTATATTTTATCTACATTTTTTGGAAAGATCTCATTTAGAGATGTTTTTTTACTATTTTTTAAAAAATCACTGCAATTTCTCTCTCTAATTTTGGATGCCTTTATCTAAAATTGATTTAATTAAAACTGAAATTTGCAAATGGCCACGAATCTCATGCCGCATCATGCCAAGAAATGTGACTTAATAAAAAGTCTTTTCGTACAGGAAAAAAAAAACGAGTTTAAATTGGATTTTTTAATGAAAATTACCGAAGGATGGCAAGTGATTTCATGTTATGCAGTGATATGTCATAGGGGTCTTTTTGGGAGAGACGGAGGGGGTCGTTTCTGTGTTTATTTTGTTTTGTTTTTGTTCTGTTTTTAATTTATTATTGCATTAATTTTTACTTGCAGGAAATAAGGGCGAGATTAAAAATACATTTTTGATAAACATATTCCCAAAGAAAGATAAATCTAAATCTATATACCAGGTCATAAATTAAAGTCATATATACTAACCACGAGAGCGTATTGCTTCACTTCTAGAATTGTAATACGAGGTAAATGCTGATACTTGGGCCAACATTGCCACTATAACCAAGACAGCAAAAGCCAACTTCATATTGGATTTGGACCTGCTTCAAATTTTGATGTTTTACTAGTGCTTCAGATGAATCTAGTACTTCAGTAATACAGAGCTACAACACTATTTATTATTAACTTAATGGGAATATGGGAAAACTGGACCAATGAAGACCATGGGAACTGATTAATTAACGAACGTATTATTCATTGATTATTCATTATTCATGCTCACATTGCACCGAAAATTAAGTAATGAACTTAAAGGACATTTTTACTCGGGATACCAAAAGTGCATATCAATGATATGGTTGTCGTTGTAGCCCCAAAATGACCTTATTTGGTAGAGCCTTTGTTCGCGGACTACAGTATATCATTGATATTATGACTAACGTAGAGATAGAGCACTCAAAACCAGACCAATCTCAAAATAAAAGTAATTAATTATGAATAAATTTTAAAGGATATTACTTGGGATACCAAGTATGACTACGTTTTGAAGTGCTTTTCGACCGCGAAAGAATAAGCTAACTAATATATAATTAGTAGTAGACTCTAAGCCTATTGTTTTCTTTTGTTCTTTATCAACTAGTCACAAACTTATATAGTCATTTTCTTTCACGGTCAAAGGAAAATCACTCTATAATGATAAAGCAATCAAAATGAGTCCGCTTCTCTCCAGATGATTGGTATAATCATCTTAACAATAAATTATGAAGAATATTTCTCTACTCGGAGTGTGAAAGTATGACAAATGTGGTAGTGATAGTGATAGGATAATCAAAACAAGACCATATGCTTTACTTGAAATGTAAATTTACATTTACTTGACTACAAATAAGTATATTAAATGTTGTTTAGATTTTACTAGCCTAGGAATCAATGCAAATTAAAGGTGTTAGGTCAGTACCACCAAGAGCCCATTACTAGTATCCATGTAAGTTGTATAATTCCTAATGTGGGGACAGCACAGACAATAATTCGGATATTTTTAGAACAATGTTATCCTGCCAATCAAAACCTTTTCCGTGTAGTTGACATGTTTTATTTCGTCAATGTTTTCCCTTGAAGATATCCTCTATCTCCGTTGTGTTGCGTTCTTCTTCAAGTTCCGGACTGTGAAAGTAAGATTACATCATGACCGGAAGTGCACAGTGATTGGTCAGTTTCTGGAAATTATGTTCTAAAAATATCCGAATTATTTTCTATACTGTCCTACATATCCAATAAGCAACATGGATGTGGTCTGTTTGTATTTAGCCGGTTCTACAGGCATCTTCAAGTCAGTGAGCATTTTCAAGTCCTTGTTAGTATACCGCACTCAATTCTTTTGATAACAAGTCTGATTTGAATACATTATCGATTATTAGCAGCACAAAACCAGCATTCATTTCGGGCCGTGCCTTGACGCTTGTTGCATGTTTTGACTCCGTGATAACGTTTTTTGAAATAAGTGCATAGTGGGGTCTAAGTGGAGTGGAACAATTACATTCTAATATATCCATGCATATATTGTGAGGGCGATCAGCTGAAGACATCAGAATGAAAATTCATGCATTTCATATGACGTCGTTTTCAATCTCGTTGAAATTTTCATCAACTGAAAGACAAGTTTTCAATAGAATATTGGTGGTCAAAAACTGACCACCTTCAGTTTGAAGCAGGTAATGAGATTCATCAGTTGCCGGTTTGAAACCCAGACATGCCTTAGCTTACATGCGCCGTTGATTTTGTCTGGGTCAAGTCTTGTGTGCAGCAGTTATTTATATTCTCGACATAATGGCTAACGTTGTAGTTATTGGCGCTGGCATTATTGGCGTCACTACAGCCTTGTCTATCCTGGAAAAAGATCCTGCCATCAAAATAACAGTAGTTGCCGATGAGTTTAGTCCTAATACAACATCTGATGGCGCTGCAGGATTGATTAAGCCTCATATAATGAAAGACACTCCAATCGAATTACAAAGGTAGTGCGGATCGTATATATTCACGTGATATCTCAAGAAAGTTAATATATAAACTGTAAACCTGAGAGAGCTGATTGCCTGATAATTTCTACATATCTCTGAAGGAAGTTGTTTCTGAAAATTTTGGCCGTTTCTGTTTATCTGCTTTTAAATTAAAAATTATTAGTTGCTAAAATTCTGTCGCGCCATGCTGTCATGCGCTTTCAGTCGACGTAAAGACAATCAATTTGGGATATTCAACCTAATTTGCTTGGCAATTACGTATAATTCTTACTTTCTTAATATATTTAGTAATAAACGAATTAGATATAGTTTTAATCGTCATTTCGATGCTTGTGTTGTGGCCGCTATATCACATGGAAAGAGTAAGGGCCATTCTCCACTCATCGCAGAAATTACTCGAAGCGAGCCAGCGAGTACTCGTTCGAAATATAATCTATTGTTCAAAATTTCGCAGCGAGTAAAAATGATCGCTGCGAGTGCTTTCTGCGACGAGTGGAGAATGTGCTTAACAGAGAAAGAGAAAGATTCAGTTCCCTTAAATAACAGTTGTTTTAATGTTTAAAATACAACAGGAAGTGGACTAGTAAAACCATGGAAACGCTGAAAAATCTATCGCTTTCTGAGCATGCTCCACAGTTGGGGATATCTGTTGTAACTGGTTTCAATGTCTGGGATCAAGTACAAGAGGTATTTAATTTGTATACAATATATAACATAACAATGACAACGTTTCATGAACCAAAAAGGAATGACTAACTATCTAAGAGGCGCACGTATCCCTTCGTCGTCCATTTATATTTCTTTGCGCGGTAGGCAGTCTTTCACGTTTATTTGGAGTCGCTTAAGGTGGCTCATGGTAGTTTTTGATCGACTAGCACGCTTTCACGTGGTCAATGAAAAATCGGTTCTGAACCACCTTAATGATACAGTTAACCTTCGCAACCCGTCCCTGGCAGTCCTTCATATTGCTGGTTTTCAATCATTCCCTTGAGAGTCAAAATATAAAAGAGTGGTAGCCATGTTGGTTGAACGAACAAGAGACACTAATGAGCAATCTTTTGTTAAAGTTCAACCAAGATGGCCGCCATGACGTCAATTGAAAGCCAGCAATAACTGTATGCGTGCCGCTTTAATATTAACCATGATAAACTCATATCACAATTAAGAGTACAAAATTGTAACAAAATTGCCTCACTTAATAAAATGTAAGCATTCATTGGTTAACATACACGGTTATCTTTAGGATCCACTTTGGAAAGACTTGCTGATTTTTTATCGGAGAATGACTAAAGAGGAATTAGCAGATTTCCCTACACAACCTGCGAGGTAATGTGATAAACAATGTCCGGACTTTCACATATACCTAGGACAGTGGTGATATATTGTCGGGATCATTTTCTCCATTGTAGATCAACTCGTGATTATACTTAAAAGTTGTACTTTGGCTCCCTGTGCCCCATCCAGAATGCATCCCGGGGAACCTGGCAGTTTCTTACATTGCTGCATGTGTCTAAGTTCAATCAGTAATAACTCTATAATAATATTACTACAACTATACTATCACTACTACTAATTACTAAATATTTCTTTTTTATCTTTGCATTCTTTTCGTCCTTTGATTTTTGTCACCGCCATAAGGTTTGGGTTTTGTTTCACTACATTTGTTGCTGAAGGAAAGTTACTTATCCCTTATTTAATGAACAAGTAAGTAAGGAGACCAAAACGAATTCTTAAAGTAGTTAATATAATTCGTCCGATAAAGTAAAACAGTGCTTTCTAGAAGCGCACGTAATTTTCACATCTCTGTGGTTTTGGAGGCAAGTGACGGGTGCTCGCGCACTCCCGTAACTTTCCCGTACATTAACGATCCCGTGAAGTTATCGGCGTAGATTCCTTGAGAAACGGTCTCATAAATTGTAAAGTATGTATTCTCCTCTTGTCAGGCTTCTTGTTCCGGGGCACTCAGAGACTAGCTCATAACGGGGAAGAAGGAAAAGGATCTCACCCTAGTCTCATGGAACTACAATACTTGCCAAAATTGTTGGCACGATTGGTATTTTTAATCGCTGTGTAAATAATGACGAATGGATTCTCGCTCTTTTACGCATCTCTAAACTGATCAAAGGTGGGGTAGAAAACATGGCACAAGGGACGTCTGACACGCTCAACACACCCTCCTGGTTACCATAGAAACCGCAACAACATTGTAATGGGGGTGGGGGGGGGGGGGGTGAGGGGGGTGAGGGGGATCGCCAAATACATAAGAAAAGGTTAGATACCAAAAGAAATGATCAAAATGTTTTTGTGTCAAGTAATTTTGGCGAAGGTTGTAGTCTCAGTCTTTTGTACAATCCACTCAACGTGGCCGGAGAATTTTAACCCACGACTATAGAGTGAAGATTTTACTGAACAATCACGTCTAGGTCATGTTTATTCTAAATGTACATCGTATAATTTACCGTTAAATAGATGAATTACAATTATTTTATCAGAATCAAAGAACTGGGTGGTACTTTTGTCAAAAGGCACATTGCATCTTTAAGCGAGGTAATTTTACGAATTCGATACTTGTTGCTGTACACATAGTATGGTTATATTAAAGGGGTTCTTGGATGAGTAAAATGCTGTTAACCGTGATGATTAATTTCTCTGATAATTCATTTCCTACAGTTGTCTGAATACGATGTTATAGTGAACTGTACTGGAATGGGTGCCAAAGAACTTGTTGGTGATACAATGCTAAAGCCTGTAAAAGGGCAGATCCTTCGAGTAAGTTTATCTAATTTTCATTATTTCTTTACACATCTCACGGAGGGAGAGAGAAAAAGATAGTTGGAAGCTAGGGAGAAGGGCAAGAAGATGGACAAGGAACAGGAGAGGGACAGGACCGGAAGAGGGATCAGGAGGAAAGAGAAAGGAGAGGGAGATTTAGACTGAGAAGGGAGGAGTCGAAGGGGCTTGAGTGATTAAAATGGGGTAGGGAGAGGGTAGAACAGGAAAAGGGGGAATAAAGGGGGAAAGAGAGAGTGAGAGGAAAGGGAGGAGATGGAACGTGAGAAAAATAGGAGTGAGCGAGAGAGGAGGCAGACGAGGGAGAAGAGAGGGGAAAGGAGACTATAGCAACTTACATTTAGATGGCTGCTAGTTTTTATTATGAAATCTAGATCAAAGCTCCTTGGATAAAATGGAAATATGGATATGTTACTGAAGAAGAGGAAAAGCAGGGCCGATGTTCGTTCATCATACCGCTGTAAGTGTAATAGTTAATTTCACAAGGTGATTTATCATATGATTTAACTTATCAAAAAATATATTTATCGATGCTGACGGTTAACATAAAGTGTAAACAAGAATCTATAACAAAAGAGCGAAAATGTCTGTGCGATGTGCTTGGCGCTTAAGGTTATTTTTAGTAAAAGGAAGATGACGCAACCGTTCGTATCCGCGTGCGTTTAAAAATCAAATTCCACTGTTTGAGCGCCTTGCGCGCGCGATGTGGCGTTAACTTACTGTTACAAAAAATAACCTTTAAGCGTCGGCACATCGTGCAGACATCAACCCGCAAGTTTCGCATTCTTAGTGTTATGGTCTGTTGGTGTATATTAGAGCAGATTTTGTATGAGTGTGAAAACGGCACTGCACGGTCACGGCACGTTTACGGCAGGAATTTCGAATGTTTTTATAGACAACACGGCACTGACACGGCCACGGCACGGCGCGGTCCGTTTCACACTCACACGCGTACGAAATCTGCTCTATATACGTACGACGTCGAGTAATTAAGCTGATTTTCTTTTTTTACTAGTATAGACTCTGTTGTCATTGGAGGGACAGAATATCCTGACGACTTTAATACGGATATAACTTTAAAAGATACTGAAAGAATCATAAATGGAACCAGCAGAATCGTCCCGAGCATCAAGGTGAAAATCAACTCACTGATACAACAGATCGAACTAACTGACATATCACAGCTCCTCAAGCCAGACAAGACAAGACAAGACACGACACCACAACTCATCTCACACACGCACCACAGCGCACACCACAGCATCAGCATTGCAGTGAGCGAAGCAGAACACCACATGACTTCACCGCAATATTAACAAAATACTTATCAGAAGATAAGATAAAGAAGTGCATGTTTCAGTACGGGGAAAAAAGCGCAGAACAATTAACTATAAAACAGCGCAGCGCCCAATATTGTTTGATAAAATAGACATTAACCTATAATACGCCTATCGACTGTGAAAACATTAGATCATCTGAAAACTAATTAATACAATTTAGCAATGACTTAGTACCACCTTAATTTTTGTCCTTATTCTTGTCTTGTTTAAGAATGCAACTGTGCTTCAAAACTGGGCTGGTCTTCGTCCAAGTCGATACCGTGTCAGACTCGAGAAAGAATCTTTCAAGTGCAAAGATAAACAAGGACGAGAACGGACGCTAAATGTAAGGGTTCTATGTGATTGTTGATAGAGTATTTCCCTGATAACAGATATTATTATATTCACAACCAATGGATATGAGCAAACGCGCGCGTTGATTGGCTACTCTACTACTAAGCTATCAGCTCATATCCCGTGAGTAGAGAAAAACAAAATGGCGACGAGATTTTTGACAATTTAAAATAGCTTTAAAATAGCTCGAAAATGTCTTGAAAATAAAAATAAAATTCCTTATTGCTCAAAATCAATTGGTTGTGAATACAATAAAACTCAATCTCATCATCCATGGCTGATAGCCGACTCGGCGAAGCCTCGTCGGCTATCAGCTCATGCACGACTCGATTTCGTGGAATAATCGTTGAATAGCCTGTGTAGTGGCCTCCTTCCTTTTTTCCCTGTGTCTCTCTGACTTTCTGTTTCTGTGCCAAGAGCCTTCCGACACTTTTCTCTTCCCTTCCCTTCCCTTCCCTTCCCTTCCCTTCCCTTCCCTTCCCTTCCCTTCCCTTCCCTTCCCTTCCCTTCCCTTCCCTTCCCTTCCCTTCCCTCCCCTCCCCTCCCCTTCCCTTCCCTTCCCTTCCCTTCCCTTCCCTTCCCTTCCCTTCCCTTCCCTCCCCTCCCCTCCCATCTTCTCCCCTAGACCTCAACATTTCCTTTCCGACACCAAATAAAATGATTGCTAGTGTTTGCACACTAACTGGGGGACAATATACTCTTTCACACACCCTATTACTACATTCTAATGGATAGGGGTGAATGGAAGGTTGCATAGGGGGGAGGGGGGAGGTTGGGTGGCGGAGAATACTGCTCTCTTGAAGATATTTTCGTTTGTGTTTTAGGTTGTTCACAACTACGGTCATGGCGGCTCAGGAATAACATTATCATTTGGTTGTGCTGATGACTGCAGTGATCTTGTACTCAATGAGCTTGCCAACAAGCAGTATTCTTCTCTGTAAAGATTTGGATTATGAAGAAACATACAGTCTTTTATCTTTCCAGATATTTTCAGTCACCTTTATAGATACTTTGCTTTCCATCTTTCCAATAGACGGTAATCCGTATTCTATCTTTCCTTTGGTTACTAATAAACGAACGCACCTTTGGCAGAAGTATCGATTAACGAAGTTAACGCTGAGCTGATCCTGTTTTCTTGACAACACGTGGTTGATAATCAATTTGTGGCATTATAAGCACTTCACTAAAAGACCCAAGTACAACAGCATCGATGTAATACATAAATCTTTGATGATAAGAAATGGGACACAAGTGAGAAAGAAGATTTAATTTATCCGTTGACATTCCTTCTTTTTCTCTCTTTTTACTGTAATATCCGTGTTTTGGCTAAAATCCGACATACAACTCATGTCCTATAAAGCAGAGAAGTTATATAAGTGTCGAATTTGGACGAAATTGTTGTGAATTGGTCAGTTAATATGTGGCTATTTCGTAATGGTGAGATGTGACTTAGGAAAGTTTTCTTTCATTATGTTATTGCCCAAAACGACAAATTTCACGTATTTTTACAATTTACTTGGAAGCATTTTTTTACACTTGTAACTTTTCCAAGTATGTACATTACTAGGAGCAAGGATGGCACTGACCTCACATCCTTGTTTCGACTTCTTTCCTTTCCGCGTGTTGTAGCTTGAAATAGCTTTAAATACCCGTAAAACGGAGCACTGATGGAGAGAAGAGGGTTTGGGGGGGGGGGGGGGGGGGAAGAATGAGCGCACCGTCGGCTTCCTGGGAGACCAGCTTTAATTCTAGCTGAAGGAACATCCGACGTAAAATAAAGTGCTTTACCTTTACCTATAACTTTTAAGAAGCTATGTTTATGTTTGGAGTTGAAGTCCTTGAGTGATCATTACGGGGCCGGTGCCCCTCCATTCTCTCACTCTCACTCTCTTCAGTCTAAACGTGTAAGACAATATACAATATACAATTAACAATATACTTTCCCAAAGACAATATACTTTCCCAAAGCTTTACTTTCTAAATGTTTGTCGTTGTTTGGTTTTATCGTATTTGTTAATCGAATTGACGCGCTTAGCCCTGTGAGGTTACTCTAGAAGGGGTTATGAGGAAATTACGCCCCACCAAAGTGTTTAGTTGGTAAAATGGTACTCCCCCTTTCAAAAGGTCTAGATCCGCCGCTGAAAAAGTAAATACTTCGAGTATTGACTTCTTGCAGAAGGAAAGCCATATTTGAACTAGAAATCGCGAAATGATTGACGTGAAAAGCAGATAATCAAGCCATTTTAATCTTTTATAAATTGCTGTCATTCTTTTTCCTTTGTACCCTTTTAAGTCCATGCACTATCATGCACTATATATCATGCACTACCATGCCTATATTTGCAGTGGAATTAAGTAAAGTATGTCATTTTGGACACTATAAAAGAGCCAGTGCACGTTGTCCAATTCACCAGTTAACTTGGCCATTCAAGTTCTGCAATCATGAAGTTCTCACTTGCTCTCCTGTTTTTCGTTGGTTTTGTTGCCTTCACTATGGCTGCAACGATGGACGCTTACGAAAACGACGACAATGATCCTGAGCCTAAAGAGTTTGAAGACGATCCTGAAGATGAAGCTGATCTTTCAGGTAGGATATATTGTCTTACACTTTGTGTGTGTTAATGTTTTAGCGAAACAAAGAAAAACTTTTGCTTTCTAAGTTAAGTTAATTCGAGATTATTGTGTGCGCATTAGATAGAGTATATATTATTGCTTGTTTAATTAAATGAATTAAACATTTCTCAGTTTACATGCTATCATTGATCACCTGCAAAGAAACTGATTTGTAATTTTCCAGCACAAGAAAAATTTATGGAAATGCATGCAAACTACACGCAACAATTCATTTAAAATCTTTCAGATGTGGAGAAAAGAGGACGATATGGATATTACTGGTTGAGAAGACGATGCTCCCGCAGGAAATGTTTAATCCATGCCCACTGTAACAAACATCGGTGCTGCCGCTATAATCCAGGTGGACGTAAACGTGGATATCGAGGTCCTTGCCATGTTTACAATTGCCGTCGTACCTGCTATAATTGTTGGACCAAATTGTGCTGCAAGATTTATTACCCTAACTGGCCCAGTGGTAATCCTTTCGGCTAAGGCATAAATTATAATTAATTACGCTTTTTACTGAGGATACGATAAAACTTAATAACACATAGAAATGGAAATTCTCAAATCAAAACCTTCCGGCTCTCTAATTAAAATTGATTTTTCCCTTGCTGCTAAGTTTAATACCATTAGGTAAAGTCAAATCAAAGTTTTTGTAACTTATAAATTGGTTAATAAATTTTCGATATGAAATATCATAAAAGGACGAGTTATTTCACCAAATAATAATAATTATTATATTTTGAAAATAATTCAAGAGTTTTGATTGGCTAAGAGCCACCGGATAAATTACCATAGTTGCCAGCTAGCTGCCCAAATTTGGAGTTATGAAAATGTTGAAAACCATTATTCGAAGTAGCCTGTGTACAGCCGTTTCCCACCCCTCCCCCCCTACGGGGAAAAACGGGGAGGGAACGTCTGTGAAACGGCGTTCTTAATCGTGTTCCGTGGTCACGTGAGGTTCTCAAGATTTTGAGGACAAATCTGATTGGTTGTTATCGTTTTGCCGATCGAATTTCAACGAACCCCCATTTCAACGAACTAAAGCAAACACCGTTTTACTGCTTAATTCTCTATTTACATCGAAAATATATCAAGGAAAACATTCCTGGACATGGCAATTTCACTCCTGGGTGTCAAAGGCTTCTATTTTGTTCTTAATTACATCTATCAAAAGCCGAAGTCTGTGTGAAACCCGACGGCTTTGTAGGCATGTCATTCGAATCGGACCAAAATCTAGAGCAAAAATAGTCATCAAAATATTCAGTAAGTACACAGCAGTAAAAGTGCATGAAAACATGATTTGACTGCTTTGATTATATGACATTTTTAGGACTTTTTTTAGCGAGGTTCAGGGTCGATTGGACTCGACAACTGAGTCTGCCGACATTTGTCTTGCACTGAACAAAACAATAAACTATTTCTCTTACATTTCTCTCTGCTCTGGTCACTAACTCAGTGTTTATAAAGATTTAAAAGACTCAAATAAAGGGTTGTAAACCCGCTATTATTCATTATTTCTTCGAAAATCTTCATTTTCTCTGTATGTAAATAACTAATTACATATGCAAATTTATGACCTGGAACACGATTAAGAACGCCGTTTCACAGACGTTCCCTCTCCGTTTTTCCCCGTAGGGGGGGAGGGGTGGGAAACGGCTGTACACAGGCTATATTCGAAGTTATGACGTAATTTTCTCGAATATGGAAAATTAGCTTGCGGTATGACGTCACGCTAATTTATGCGGTTCATGCCAAAAGCGGGAAAACAACAACAACATGTATTCTTGTCAACAAAGCACAACTGAGAAAGAATTATTTTCAAAAAATAATAAAACAATTATTGAATTCGTTTCTCGTAGGATATGGGGAATTATTAAGACCTCGGTTTGTGTTATCTGCCTCAGCCTTCGGCTTCGGCAGATAACACAAACCTCGGCCTTAATAATTCCCCATATCCTACTCGACCTCATCCAATAATTGCTTAATATCTTCGAAGGCAGAGGACCATGGTGCAGTGAGAAATGTACGATTTTCCACTTCTGTGAGGAGCATGGTTGTTGCACAAATAACTATGGTCGACGAAAACGTTGTCTTTTCTGACATAGTTTCAAGATCAGAAAGCATTGCGGGAAGATTGATGTCAGCAGTCGAGCCTGAAACTCAGTTTATGATCATTTTCTCGCCGCTCATCCGTTGTCAATATCTTCCGCCTAAACTTGACCCACGAAAACGACAGAATGCGACATGCCCAATTTGGTTCGACGGCCTACAGCATCCGATATTTTCAAAGTACATAGATAACCAACATGGATGAATTATCTCCTTTATTATCCGAGATTTTCGTTTGATATTTCCCAATTACTATTGATTTTAAAGGTCATACCTCGGAAGTACAAAATTAATTTCCAATATGTGGCGGAATTAAGTAAGTCCGAAGTCTGAATATCCATAATGGAAAGTCCGAAGTCGGAAGTCTGAAATGTCCCTCCGGGCAGGGCTTCCGTAGTTTTTCCTTTTTTGATAAAAATACAGAAAGGCAAAAAGTCCATTATGTTTATTTATTCTATTTTCGCGACAGCCGAAAAAATACAAAATATTGTTTGCATGGGTACCGAACCGTGCACGGACCATTGGGCAGCGAAAACTGTCTCTCTTCAGTATAGTGTTCAAAATGATTAATTACTTTACTAAATTCCACTCTATATTGGTTGATGATAAATGCATGTACTTGAATGTTTACCAGAAAAATGCTTGGCAGAAATTAACAAAAGTATGAAATGACTTGGTTTTTTTACTTTTTTATCAATCAGCATGTCGTGATTTCCTGCTCAAATATGGGTTTCTTCATCTGCAAAGAATCAATACTCAATAAATATATGCACTTGAAGAGTTACAAGAAGAACGCCGTTGTCAATCATTGATTTTTAAGAATCGAATTAACAGCTGGACTTTTTTCTATTTACTCCAACCAAATATAGTGATTTCAATTCCAAATATAGCATTATAGTGCATTGCAATAGCCTACAATTTGCATTTGCATACATATGCGCAAATCTTTGCTTTTTACTGACAGATCAGTTTTCTTTTTCGAAAGTTATGGAATATGGTATATGAACAGTTGATTACTCGTGATATAACTAATCACTATAAAACGCGCGCGCACATCTCTGTACTGGTTTTATTTTACCGACGATATTTTGTTTTCAATGAAACACTAAAAGTTACATTTGGCAAATTTTGAACAACTACTGCCTTCCCTTGCCAGGGCCTTTTCCCGAAAGCAGGTAGAATATGGAACTATACACTAGCCGTGATGAACTTTGTATTTTGACCGATAACTGAAGCCATAAAGAAATTTTTCTTTTTGCTATTTCTACAGTCAGGGTATTTATTTTGAGGACTCTGCTAATCTTTGATTTTTCCAAGGAAAAAAAGTGTAAGACAATATATTATGGTGTTCAATTCAAAGTGATTACTTACTATATATAGGTCGATCAATATATGCACTTAAGAAAGTTATAAAAATAGAATGTTGTTGGCAATCATTCATCTTTAAGAATCAAACAGTTTAATTTGATATTAGTCATAGTAATGCCTAGACGTTCAATACTGAATCTTTTAATTATCAATTATACTAAGACTAAAAGTATTTTTGAAGCGAAAATGTTCGAGTCATTTTACTCACATACACCTAAAATTGCATGTACGTTACAAAGAAGTAAAGATAAAGATATATTAATTGAATAAAAAAAAATTAAATTAAAGTATTCTCGCCTGTGGCATTGTTTCCTTCCGACCGTAGATTATTAATATCAGCCAATTTAGAAACGAAGCCGTCATGACCAAAAAGAATCACTAATGACCCTAACATCAATATTGCTTAACAGTAACTGCACAAGTTTAATTTCCTAAAATTAGAACAATGACATTGCAAAAATTTGGATTCATCTGATAAACAACGAGTCATAGTTAGTTCACGATTCTTGAAGCTTGATCGAGAAGGGAATAGTTGAAGTGCTTATACATGTGCACGCAATAGGAGAGACAAAAATCTGTTTGTGTTTTCTGTTATGTGTGTGTATATATAGGCAATTGAACAAGCGTTGTCGGGTCTAAAAACATAAAACATAGAAGCTGAGACCGAAATGGTACATGGGATTGGTGAATAATTATATTCTGATTTATTCATTTACGCTGCAATCGATAAAAATTCGAAGCCAAACGGCCCGCCAACGCAGGCCCTGTATACGCTTTCAGCATTTTGTATCGAAGGCAAAGGGCAAATGAATAAATCAGAATATAGTTATTCACCGATCCCATGCACCATTTTGGTCTTCTATGTTCTATGTTTTTAGAGCCGACAACGTTTTTTTCAATTGACTTTATATGATCTGAACTTGAACATTTCGAGTTATTCAAAAATACTTTGACCTATAGCTAAGTAATATATTTGATGAACTATTAAAACTTTTCTTTTCTTCGAGTGTTGATCATGATTTTCTGTAGAAAAACTGGAAAGCAATATAATTAGACATGGCAAAATAGAGTGATTACACTTAATCCGTGAAACAAAATTTATTAGTCATTGTCTAATAGACTAATCAAAACAAAAGAAAACAATAGAAATAGTGTCTACTAATGTCTGTTAGACTAATATCTATTTTACGGATTAAGTGCCATCACTCTAAGTGCCATCACTCTATTTGTCAAGAAATATTCTTATTGCTGGGTTTCAAACAGTTGATGAATCTCATTATCTGTTTCAAATGGTGGTCCTTTGACCACCATGTGCTCTCATCCAGAGAATATTCTGTTGGAAACTTGTCTTTCAACTCATAAAAATTCCAGCGAGATTGAAAGTGACGTCATATATATATGAAACCCAGCAATAGCTTGGATGTGCAGTCATGCGTAGGGCTTACAAAATTACAAAGAAATGACCGTGAGAGGTTTTAGAATCGTCGATATCTCAATAAAAAATTCAAATGTTCAAAACCCCACCCGGATCATGTATCTTTAATGTTTAAGCTTTCATTTGTTTCATTTTGTATATATTTGATCAGAGTGGAAACAAATCTCCGTCACTTTGACGATATGTCAGTTGGAGGACTATCATTTGGTTCATTTACAGTGTTTTTCCTTTGAGCCCATAGTCTACTTCCGTTTTGCGGGGTAAATCAATTGATTCATGCGCTAACGAGAAAACCCCCATGATGTTTTGAACAGATGAATGAATTACGAAGATTTTGGTGTATTATTTGTTAGGATACATGATGATCTAGTTCCGTCATTTTCGAGGTTTTGATCAAGAAGCTCATCCAAATCAAGAGACCATAACACTAAGAGAGCGAAAGTCAGTAATTGATAATCGCGGCGACTAAAGGCCCGGACACACGGTGCAACTTTTTCCGAAACATTTCCTGAAACACCGCGCGCAACACGGTTCCACCGTGTGTCAACCACTGAAACATCTCGTGCAATGTTGTGCTCAACAGTTCTGAAAAGTTGCAGAAGTAGAACTCGATCCTACTTCTGCGGCTGTTGCGCGCAACATTTCGCGAAACATTGGAATGGGTGGACACACGCCGCAACATTGTGTTTCAGCAAATGTTTCAAGAAATGTTGCACCGTGTGTCCGGGCCTTAAGGCTATTTTTAGTAACTTCGCCATCGCGCGCGTAAGGCTCTTAAACAACAGAATTTGATTTAATTTTGACGTGCGCGCGGACAGGACCGTTTGCTTTCGGCATTTGAATTCTATTGTTTAAGAGCCTTGCATGCGCGCGCGATGGCGAAAACCTTAGTCGCCGCGAACATCGCACAGACATCAATACTGGGTTTCGCTCTCTTAGTATTATGGTCTTTTGTTAAAATATGCTTTCGCATAGCTCAGATACATGTCAGATAGGTATCTCAGCTTATACAATGCTATATCATTCTACGTACATTTCCGGAAGCAATATTTCAGTCAGCATATAAAAATTACGACGTGATCCATTCTTTTACAAATTACTTGCAAGCATTTTACACTTGTTAACTTTTTCAAGTATAAACATTTAAGAAGCTAGATTTGTTTTCTCCAAAGAAAGCCATATTTAGAAACGAAATTGCGAAATGATTGATGTGAAAAGCAAATAATGAAGCCATTCTATTTTTTATAAATTGCTGTCAAGCATTTTTTCTTGCAACCTTCAAAGTCCACTGATGAACTTATTATCGGTCCATATTTAGAGTGGAATTTAGTAAAGTAAGTCATTTTAGACACTATAAAAGAGCCATTGCACGTTGTCCAATTCACCAGTTCACTTGGCCATTCAAGTTCTGCAATCATGAAGTTCTCACTTGCTCTCCTGTTTTTCGTTGGTTTTGTTGCCTTCACTGTGGCTACAACGATGGACGCTTACGAAAACGACGACAATGATCCTGAGCCTAAAGAGATTGAAGACGATCCTGAAGATGAAGCTGATCTTCCAGGTAGGATATATTGTCTTACACTTTGTGTGTGTTAATGTTTTTAGTGAAATAAAGAAAACCTTTTTGCTTTCTAAGTTAGGTGAAGTTGAGATTTTTGTTTGCGCTTTGGATAGAGTATATATTATTGCTTGTTTAATTAAATGGATTTAAACATTTCTCAGTTTACATGCTATCATTGATCACCTGCAAAGAAACTGATTTGTAATTTTCCAGCACAAGAAAGATTTATGGAAATGCAAACTACATGCAACAATTCATTTAAAATCTTTCAGATGTGGAGAAAAGAGGACGATATGGATGGTACTGGTTGAGAAGACGATGCTCCCGCAAGAAATGTCGAATCCATGCCCACTGTAAGAAACATCGGTGCTGCCGATATGGTGGAGGAGGTGCTGGACGTAAACGTGGATATCGAAGACCTTGCCGTGTTTACAATTGCCGTCGTACCTGCTATAATTGTTGGACCAAATTGTGCTGCAAGATTTACTACCCCCACGGTTGGCATGACGTTGCCCCTGGGCGTTAAGTGCATTTTACTTTACTGAGGATGAGACTTATTCATATACATTAAAATGGAAATTCGCAAATCAAAACCTTAATTAATTCTCTCTAATGGAATTTTGCCTTGCTGCTAAGTTTGAACTGAACCATTATGTAAAGTCAAATGAAAGTTTTTGTAACTTTTAAATTGGTTAATAAATTTAATTTTTGATATGAAGTGTCATAAAAGGACGAGTTATTTCACCAAATAATAATAAATATCTTCGAAGGCAGAGGACCATGGTGCAGTGAGCTCGAGAAATATACGATTTTCTACCTCTCTGCATGAATAGCATGGTTGTTGCACTAACTATGGTCGACGTAAACGAAGCCTGTAATAGTTTTGATTGTCGTAGTCTTTTCTGACATGGTTTCAATGGTTTCAGAAAGTATTAGATTGATATCAGCAGTCGAGCCTGAGACTCATTTTATGATCATTTTCTCGCCGCTCATTCGCGTTGCGAATATCTTCTGTAAGCCTTTCCAGTCTCCAAGTTTCGACATTTCAATTTTGCCTAATTAATGCTCGTTTTCATGCAAATGCAAAAGAATGTTTCTATAGATTGAGCGTTATGCAAAACGCGGCCACATGGCCTTTCCCAAGCTGTCCTCTTGCCCTTCCCCCACTTGTTGAAATGGATTATATGTAAAACTTCATTGTTTTTGACTTTTATTTTATCTTGAATTCGGTGCCGTTTACTTCTTTGAATTTGCTAACTTAGAGGAGTTCCAAGCCATTGCCGACCTTCTACAGTAAAGTTCCATAACGAAATTGAAGAATAAACAGTATATGTTCTACGGTACAACTCCAGAAGGATATATGAAGTATCTATCAGAAGTTGCAGTTACACCGCTGACGAACCGATTGCTGACACCTATGAAGCACAACAAAACACTAATTAATCATAATGACGTGTATTGATTTACCCTTCAACCAGTTATTACTTTTAATTTCTCCGCAGACCAAGGGAAAGAGAAGGTTCTCGATTTACAAATTCACATTCTAGATGTAAAAACTTAGACTATAAAACCTGTCTAAACGTGGTCTACTTAACAAATAGATTCCATTTTTCCGTGCGTCTGTACTCTAATCGATGCACAGATGACGTCAAAATGTGGTGAGAACAAAAAAGTACGCCACGAGACCACATTTTGACGTCTTCTGTGCATCGATTAGAGTACAGACGCACGGAAAAATGGAATCTATCTGTTTTATATAATATTTATTGAAACATTCAAACCAATCAGAGCGCGCGTAAGATTCGATGACGCCATCTATGTGTGTGTACTCTAATCACACATGGTTGTTCGACCAATCAGAGCGCGCGTAATATGCCAATTATTATATAAAGGGTGTTATTGGCCTCCGGTTCGTTTGCAATTGAAATCATCAGAAATAAACCCTGGCTGTAATAATCTTTTTAAAGTTATCCCGCCTGCAAGGAGCAACTCGTGGTCATGTAATATAGATGGCCAGTTTATATGGCCTATTAGTTCTGATACTTTAGTATTGTGATGAAGAGAACTATCAAACATATCAGTCTATAAAAATGTGTCGTTCGCACGGCCATGAAGTCTATTCCATATTTGGGCAGGCATGACCTTATTTGGAAGTCAGGTAGATTTGTTTTTGTTGATTTTCCTGTAATTGGGAGCCTCAAACTGTCAAAATTCCATCAAAACTTGCAGATATTGTAGCGAAGAAACATATCACATTGCCCACCATCTTGAAAATTGGCTTAGAAACCTAGCTTTTCGGTAAACAGGAAGCCCAATAGTAGAAACACAGGATGGCCGCACGAACGACACAATATGTTCGAGAAGTTCATTAGTATCATACTTACGTGGTTGACAGATAACAACAAATCGTGCATTCGTTATGGGTACCAAAACGTCTTCGAAAAGAAGATTTCTGGAAGTCTCCTTCATCACCTGTAGTTAAAACATTTACAATTAATCATACAGTGTAAGATGTTTTAGTCGTGCAGTCAGTAGAAATTAATATTAGGTACCAAAAACTGTTTCTTTATTTTGTCAGAAAAGCTAGTAATCCAACAGAACAATCCACGTGCACATGGCAGCACGAACCCCTCTTGAAGTGGAACGGCAATTGGTATAAAAAATGGTCTTTTTAAAAAGGCGAACGAAAACTTAACATTGAATCCTCTAGATCTTGTATGCGTTCCACTTCATAATCCCGGCCGACATGCACGGGGAATAGCTTAGTGGAAAGTGGACGTTTTTAGTTTCTACCTCTTGGAATGGTTCATTATACGACATTTCTACGACACTCGTCAAAAAAGGCCAAAGGAAAATTGCCTCTGCTCGCAGAGTAGGTTCTTTATCAAATTGAACAAAGAAAACATAGCTTGAAATATAATTCAATAGCGGATGTTAAAATTAGTGTACAACTGACCTTTTTCAAATAACAAATACACCTGCTCTGAGCAGTGCAAAGTAATAGGTCACATGCTCCCAAACGTTTTTCTCTCAACCGAAAATCTAATCGATTTTTGGCCAATTCAGTTGTTAATGAAAGCTGAATAGACTTTTTCCTTAATAATATATAAGTGACTTTTTGACAGAAATTCAGGAAGATCGACTATATGCATGTACATATACCAGAATATTGTCTTCTTATATGGACTAGTTTTTGTTTATATATGCTTGTACGCTGCAATACAGAACCATACGGCCGACCCGTGGCCGCTGTGATAAGACATTACACTGAAAAGCAAGCAGCAAAGAAGGGTATGACAATAAAACAAGTCACGCTAATTACGTGTACCAAGAAGAAGAAGAAGAACTGAAAATAAAGAACACTGACAAGTCATTCCTAAAACAGGCACCATATGTGTTTTCTGTTAGTTTTAGTTTCAGTCAATTCATTCTGTCTCATCACTGGCCAACAAGAAGAGTTTTAATAATAATAAAATAATAATAAAAAGTATTTTATATAGCGTCAATATCTAACAGTTCAACAACGCTTTGCTACTACGTTTTGGATAAAATGGAACGTAAAATTAAAATACCTAACGGCTTCTTGATTTTATGGCAACAATTTGCAAGAAAACTCATGCCACAACCAACAAAACGATGATTTACTCACCACTAACTGAAATTTTTGCTTCACTGCTAGGAAATAATGATACCTGGAACAACATTGCTGCTACAAGCAAGGCAACAAAAGTCAGCTTCATTTTGAGTTCAGGTTCTTTTGCCTTGACCACTCTGACAATCCAGTGGAGCTGTTGGTGCTTACGCCGATACAGGATTTCAAAGCTACTAACCTCATTTCTGCTTCGTCACTAATTTATACGAAAGATTATCTAGATCAGTGGACCAATTATAACCATGAAATGGTATAGGTTAATTAACACGAGTTAGGAAAAACTCACATCGCACCTAAAATTGAAGCACTGATAATCTTAACAGTAAATTTTAAACACTGACTCTACAATGTCACCTTAACCATAATAATTTCCGAGTTATGCTCATGATTAATTTAAAGTACAATTTCCAAAAACATTTTAAGATGGAAAAGACGAAAATAAGGTAGAAGGCAGTTAAGAAAAATGCTCTTTTTGCGGACTTTGAGGTGACTTATTTCAATCTCAATTTCATTATTGCTTCAAAATGGTTTGCATGAGTGCTGGACTGAAAAATGTACCGATTAATTCTTGTTCTCTGACATTGACAACCACATCTTCCGACATATTTTTTTGCATTGATATTGCATGCTTTGATGGTGGTACTATTTCAGTTTCTTAGAATCTGTTTCATCGCTTTAAAACTAAATCGTGTTTTAAGGATAAGCAATTAAAAGTCAAAAGGGATTTTTTTTGGAAGGGAGGCGTAATTTGGGAGAACAAGTTATTAGAACTAAATAATCAAATAAAATTGGCCTTGAACCAATTCCATTGTACGTGAATGAACAATGCTTAGTGTGTGAATTACTAGCTGTAGAAATTATATTCAACTCAGTGTTAGAAATTTACAATTATTATAACCTGGGTTGGACTGAAGTTTGTTAGAAACTTAGCCCAAATTTACAATTTGCAGCTCTTAAAAAAGGTTTTAAATTTCCAGTGATTCAGTTGAAAGGGGAAAAAAATCAAACTGCCAATGCCGTATGGATTGGATTGGATTAACATCGAGTTACAGAACGATTAGACTAAGTTATATACTCTTCCTGTGCACGAACGCCATGCGACTAATAGAATTAGTCTAGATACAGACATCTTTTAATAAAGCAATTATTTTTTTAAAGCTTTTTTTAATAATTAATCCATCAGTTGCTCTCACAGATATAAAAAATGAATATAAAGATTGCACCAACCTGTAAAGATTTTTCGGGAATTTTTAATACTCATTTGGAATGATCAAATATTAAAAGTATATGAGTTGCTGTTATTTCTTTAGCGAAAAATAGGCATAAGCTATAAAAGAAGAAAAATAATAATTAAAGAAAAAGAAAAAAAAGCGAAAAATAAGTCCATGTGTAGCCTCGAACCAAGTGATAACGTCATTTAAAGTCCGGTAATATATACGGGCAACAAAATCATGCAACTTATCGCGCAACATTGTTGCGTTGCGAGTTGCAGATAGAGCAAATGTTGCTCGCATTACCACCCCGCGCGCAACGATTTTTTTTGTTGCAAAAAGTAGACGGTGCAGCTACTTTTTGTGCATTTTATATATATATATATAGCCCCACAACCAACAACAAAGCGAAGCGAATACCAAGCTATTTAGCTGTCAAACTTCTTCTCTGTACCAAAATATCGCTATAGATAAAATAAATTACTTCATAAAAGCACTCTAGCTTCACAGCCACTAACTGAAACAACTTAAACTCATGATCATGAAACGCTTTTTTGTTGCTCGGTTTTCCTGGCGTTCTAACTCGACAGCCATTATATTAATTCAGGCGGCGATTCGTTCTTAAAAAAATGTTTTTGTTTCTTTTTTACTTTAACATTCTCTCCTGTGCTCACAGAGTAAAAACACTAAAAGCTTTGGTGACATTGATGTTGGACCGACGTAAGGCTATTCTCGATTTTTTTCTTTTTACCTTCATTTACCCAGTCGAGCCGCGAAGCGACGACACGCAGTCATTTCAGTCGGACGGGGTAACTCGATGAATAAACAGAGAAAAAACAAGAAAACCTCTGAAGTAAGGAAAGCTTATGCATGGTCAGGTTGTTAGATAACTGGTTGTACGTTTATTTTTACTCCATTTAGAAGCACCATTTATTATTTTTTGATGATACTGAATAATAAATTTAGAATCGGTCATGGTAATCTACCTCATTTACACAATTCACAAATTATCTGAGAAAAATAAGCACGAGAAGAAGAAAGGACTTCACAAGTGTAGAATTCCATAGGCGCTCACATTTATTAGTCTATTTGTCACAATATCATAAAATATGCAGTCCGCCGTACGCAGTCCGCCAGCGGGCATCTGCGCTCGTTACCATACTAATAAACAAACGATAGATAGCACTATTTACAGTTCTTTTTATTTGTTTATCAAATACATGCATTTCCTAGAATCCTTTTGATTGATAATTTAATAGCAAAATCCAACGCAGTTTTTCCATTTACGTCACGTATAGAAGCGTTTGCTGCATAGTCACGCAATAGGCTTGTCACGCATTCATCGTACCCAGCAGCTGAAGCAAGGTGAAGAGCTAAAGCAAAACACAAAGGTGTCACTAATTTGGGTCTGAGTGCTGTATTTGTAGGAGTATTATTAGTTTAGACTCTGGGCCCTCCTTTGCCGCTCTTTTTTATTTGGGGTTCCTGTGTTGCAAATAACATTTCTTAAAAAAGAAACTTCATCACCATTTGTGTGCTTCAAATCTCTAAATTGAGTATCAACTTAATGGTAATGATTTGGAATAGGGGTGAAATGAAGGCATGAAGGTGATGGATAACAAAGAAGACTATGATTACAGTGAATGCAGCTTATCAAATCTATTTGTCATATCCAAAAGAACTATTGTTTAATCAGACAATTTGTTCATGCATGATGCAGGCTGATGAGAACCTAAAGTATTGTTATCATGTTCAGGCACCTGTTCTCCCTTTACTGTCTTGACCATTGATATTTACTCCTAACTTTGCCAAGTAATTCATGATGTGTAAATGACCCTCCTGATAAAAAAGTGAATTTCCTGCATTGATGAATAAATTGAAGAAGGGAGGGAAGAAGGGAGGGAGGATGGAAAGAAGGAAGGAAAAGAAAGAAGGAAAGGAAGGAAGGAAAGAAAAGAAGGAAAGGAAGGAAGCAAGGAAGCAAGGAAAGATAGAAGGAAGGATCAGCAAAAAGAGAAAGAAAGGGAGGGAGGGAGAAATGAAGGAACAAAGGAAGGAAGGAAAAGTAGGAGGAAATGAAGGAACGAAGGAAGGAGGAAATGAAGGAACGAAGGAAGGAAGGAAAAGTAGAAGGAAGGAAGGAAGGGAGGGAGCTACAGACATCTTGAAGGTATAACAATTTTGGATTAATAACAGTTAGTTCTATATCATAAACATTTACTGTTATTAATTTTTGTTCTGTTATTATACTATACACTATACACTGTAGTATAGTGGTAGCTGATCAACTGAGATGTTTCCAATGAAATTAGAGCAGACATATTAATATAAAAATAATTTTCTTTCTTGTGGAAGTACCTTTGCTGCAAAATGTAAGGGCATCATTGCTGTGCTTTCTGTTTTCTCTTCTGGGTCCACATTATGTTCTTTAATTAGATAATCCAATGATTGAATGCATCCTGTCTGGGCCGCAAGATGAACAGGTTGTTGACCAAGCTTGTCACATCTTTTTATTGATGCCTACAAAATATCCAATAAATACTTTGAATAATTCACATTACTAATTAACCATTGTGAAACTATGGGTACTTGTTGTGGTGGTGGAGGGGGTGGAGTGTGGGTGGAGTGGGGTTGGCGGTGGGGGGTGGGGGGACTCCTATATAAGAGGGCAGGAGTGCTTGTTGGAAATTTTGAAAATGACCCCTAAAAGGTAACTGAGTCTTATCCTGGTGGGAGTGGCAACAATTGATTTGTACCCCCAAAAAGGTACCAATTCAAAAACAAAAGAATAGAAGAATTTTAAAAAACCTCCTTTATCAATGTGCTCTAGAAAAAGAAGTCAGATCATTAAAATTGTCCCAGTAATGCTTGTTTTGGGTATTCTATTTACTGGAAAACACCCTAAAAGTCTTTAATAGTCTCTGATAGTCCACTAAAGTCTGAGATACCCTAAAAGGTACCAGATCACTGATTTTGACCCATAAAAGGTACGACAAACATCCCTGCCCATTTGCAATTGGAGTATCCCCCCCGACTGCAAGCCAACTGACACTGAAGTATACAGCATTGTGCACAGCTCATTAGCTTGTCATTTTAATACTTACATGCTAATTTGCTTTTTTATGAGTATACAACAATGTTGTAATATAACCACAGTCAGTGATTTAACTAACCTCATGGTGAGTTATCAAGTATTCTGCAACACTGATGTGTCCACTACGTAAAGCATCCATCAGTGGTGTTGCCCCACAAGAATCAGGTGTATCAGGAACATAGTTACAATTATCTACCAGGAACTTTACGGCTTCCAGTTTTCCATGAAGAGCTAGGGGTACACAAGCAGAAAGTTAAGAGTCATCAACGACATCTTCAGATACTGAACATTTATGTTAAATTCAACTGAACTAAAATTCGAACCTCATAATTCAAACCATTTTTTGTTCCTAGTGGAATTATGAAGATTGTTTTACTGAAGCAAGACAATCAACATTCATCTAATTAACCTGCTGTATGTAGTGGAGTGCGACCATTTTTACTCTTCTTGGTACTTGACCAAAAACCATGTTTCTTTAAGTTGCTCAGCAAATATTCAAGAATGTTGACATGTCCTTCTCTAAAACATGGAATTACAACTGAGCATTTTAAGAACAATTGTGAACAATGTATTGGTTCAGATAATTTTTGTAAATGCTGAGCAACAGGAAGGAAAGAATTAGTCAGAAGAGAGAAGGAAATCGAGAGAGGGAGATGCTGAGCCACAGGAAGGGAAGAATAATAGTCAGGAGAGAGAAGGCATATGGGGAGATAGTCTCCCTCACGAATACCGGTATATTCGCTCCAAAGTCAATTCGCTCCAAGTCAATTCGCTCAACCCCAAGTCAATTCGTTCCACATATAATAGAAAGTTTTTACTCGTCGAAATATGGCCGTTTGTAATCGAAAAACTTCTTAAAAACTTTCTATTATCTTCTCTGTTGACTTCTTATTATATTATATTCTTCTATACTACATTTTCTTCGCGATTTTTGTATTAAATACATGTGGAACGAATTGACCTGATATGTGGAACGAATTGACTTGGGGTGGAGCGAATTGACTTGGAGCGAATTGACTTTGGAGCGAATATACCGGTTACCTCCCTCACAGCCGCTACCAGTGTCATCACGCAACGCTTTCTCAGGGGAGAAAGTGTTGCGTGACGACACTGGTAGCAGCTGCGAGGGAGACTAATGGGGAGAGGGCAATCATAAAACCATTGGAATTGCTAAGAATCTATTTACTATCACAGTTTGCCAGTGTTTTGTCTCTCCATTTTTTCTGTTTTACATTATTTTAAAAACCATCCATTGTCTTCCTAAGTTAAACACCTTGATGCAACATGAAAACAGTCCCATCCATCCTTATTACATTGAACTAAACTGGCTCCTGCTTTGACAAGGGCATCAATAACATTCAGGTCCGGTTTAGTGCAGGCAAACAACAATGGAGTCCTGATGGAAAATCAAAAGATATAGAAAATATTCAGCAAAAATGATGAATGATGTGTAAACCTTACTCCATACTGCAGTACAGTACTTGAGTTATGGTGGCATCAGGGTAATTGCATGTGTATATAACTGTGTACCAAATCACCTATTAAGGGTTTGTTGGGTAACAGGTATAAAACTGTCAGGTGCACGCAATTGGTTCACCTCTGTTCCCCCAACAGTTTTGGAGCTGACAGATGGTTGACAGTAAGCTGAAAGTTGGGTTACAGTCTGTAGTGTTCCTTATCTCTCTCATACAATGTGATAATTTCATTGTCAAATATATCCAAATGAAATCTGCTAATTGAGGCCAATGATGTAACTTTTTCTGCAACAGAGATGCATGGCGTGTCCATCACTGCAATGTTGTACCAATGTAGAACTGTCTTGTTCCCAACCCATAACTGGAGAATACTATTGCAGGGATGGACACATTGTGGTAAATGTTGCAGAAAATTTTCAAGAAAAGTTGGAACATGTGTTCAGTCCTAAAGTAAATGCTTGAACTGTCCTTAGGTGACAGCGATCAGGTCAACCCCCAAGTGATCTCCTTGTAAACATCAGATCCAACTATCATTACCTACCAATCAGCTCTTTTCAAGCAGTCAATCTCCACACCTAAACCAATTAAAAATCTTACACAGTCTATGTGACTCCCATACGCAGCTTCGTGCAATGCTCTCTTTCCATCATAATTCCACTGTTCAAAGTCCATTCCGTTCCTATGCAAGATTTCCAGCACTTCTAAATGTCCAAATCTTGCTGCTACTATCGCAGCATTGTCTCCAGACTTCTTATGCTTGGTGTTTATAAAGCTTTTATGATCATAATTTGAATCGAGCAAATCTACAAAGTCCCGTATTCTGCCATCTTGTATGAATTTCAGAGATTTTGGATAATCCATTTTTCTGAAATTGATCTTTGTTGCACACTTCAAAGAAATAAAAACATTTTGGTGGTAAACCTAGAAAAGAGTGATATCAAAATAAATTATACGTTGTCTGTCATTGTTTGGTTCCTGATCAAAAGAACGCCACATAAAACGAACAAAATTTCTAGTTCTATCCGCCATCTTTCACGATGGCTATCCCGCGTTGATCCCGCGAGTTTCCCGTCTACACCAAAGCATTATGGGTGATACCGCTTATCCCCAGTCTCCCTCATATGTCACGAAATTTGACTTCGTCCTCGTAGACGTCATCTTGCCCTGCGTCTTGGCGGCGTCCAGTATTTGAGCGTTTTCAAGCATCATTTTGAGTATTATACCACTTTAAATTTATGATCTGAAGTCAGCCAAAGAGAGTATTTTCGCTAATGTGCCGATAGTAGCAAAGTATTTGCCGGATTTCGTAGGAGAAACGTGGTTTACGGAACATCACAGGAAGCCCAACGTTTGTTTGGGGAGACGCGACCATGTGGTAAAGTTACTATCAGCTCCTATAGCGTCGATATTTGATTAATGCAGGTATATACAGTGTATATTGAGACTTTATGAAGTTATTTTGAAATTCTGTGCAGCCAGAGAGTGTGATCCGTAACATTCTGTTAAAAAATAGTTATCGCTTGTGGATTGAAAGGTGTGAAAATTACAGGCAAGCACTGCCTGTCATGAGCAGCACACTACTGAAGAGCTCAGTTAAAGAGTTACCCAGATTCCAGAGACAACACACCTTCATGCTAACAGCCTCTGAGTTTGTGTAATTGTGTGTTGCTTGTGCTTGCCTATTGCCAGTGAAAATTTGGTTATATAAGGACTATAAGCAAAACTTTAGAGATGTCAAAACATGCAAAGAATGTAGTCACAAATAATACAAATTTGAAATCCAAGTGGAGCTGATACTACTAGATGTCAGATTTATTATTATTCAGTTTCGTACTACTGGCAGAACTGCCTACTCTCCAGAGATATCTGGGAGTCCCTAGATTTTGGACATCAGGTCTTGCAGGTAGAAATTGAAATCTCCTGGATAATTGGTTTGAATCAAATGATTCAAAATGGTGTTGTTCCACTGTTCTATCTCCCTCCCCCCCCACTAAGCAGGGGAAATACAGTAAAAGTAAGGGAATCAGGAAACTATCAAAATATTTCACCAGATTTGAGGGATATTTCTCCAGACTTGAGTTCTTTGGGTTCTTTGGGGGTTGGCATGTCACAAATGTGGAGTGTTACCTTGCATTATAATGAGTTGATGATGATGGTGATGATCATGAGTAAAATGATCATTACATGTATCTAAGATATCTAACTAGATTCTGTGTAATTATTCTAGGTGATTAAAACAAAATGGCAGAAATCGCTGATTTACCCATAGAAATTTTGGAGAATATATTCTCACAAGTCCCAATTTTGGACTTGACCAAGAACTGTGTTTGTGTCTGCAGATTTTGGAATAGAGTAATTAGTAACCCAAAGGTTTGTAGATTTAACATATTTGGTTGATGAACTTACTTAATACACATTCTTTTGCAATATGTAAATGAACATGCCTGTTTGCCATGTCCTTTATATAGAAGACATTTCACAAATCACAAATTCACTTTGACTTTATTTGTCTACATTATTAGCATGTATCTCTGAGCATAGCACACTTGTAGAAATAGAAAACAAGGCAGCATGCTATGTTGAGTTATAAAAGCATGCAGGAATTGTAAGAAGAGATGAGAGAAGTGTTAGGAGAAGCACGAGGCATAGCCGAGTGCTTCTCAACACTTCTTGAGTCTTCCTACAATTTCCAAGTGCTTCAATCTATAACTCAACGTAGCACTGCTGCTGAGTTTTCTATTTCTTTTATAAAATACAATTGAAGTTTTATTTTCTTTTTTCGTTGGAGCAAGTTTGAAAATGTGCACGTTTGTGCTGTGTGTTCTTTTAGTCCTTTGGCCAATCAGAGTGTGCATTATATCATAGTTATTTTATCATCATGATAGCTAGTATTCCATTGTTTATACTGACAAATCTAATGATCAATTGTAATGGTTCTCTTTTAGTTTCTAATATGGAAGAAGACGTATCATAAACTCAAAAATAAATCAAAACTGACTTCTGAGAAAATGGACCAAATTCTGGTAGAGGAAGGTTTCTTTGATAAACCAGAAATGCTTCCAGTGATTCTTTCTGGGTTTGTAAAGGATTTCAGACCCCTTAGAAATAATTCAAATCTGGTGGAAGCTTTAAGAAGTCACAGAAAGTTTGATGTGATTCAATCATTTTTGGAAGCAACTTCAAAAAAGATTAAGAAGGTACTGAAATCAAATAGATTGGCAGGCAAATTAGGTTGAGCCAGCAGAGCATATTAACCTGGAGACTGATACCTGCATATTATGTAGTGTGACTTGTTGTCTCCCTTTGGGCCTTTTGTGCAGGCTAAGAGTTTTTAGATATTTATTGATCAGCATAAGCTGGTCAAAATAACTGAAGGAAACTGGATAAATATTTGACTGACAAGGGCTTTTATAAAGACATGTTTGGAGTATCATTCTCATGGTTATTAGACAATAACATGAGAATAGGACATGAAATGATGAAAATATCACATTTGTTCATTATATGATGATGATAACTGCAATAATGCTGTGACCACATTCAGGATGAGATTTCACTTGTTTTTGTGTCCTCTTTGGGACATTGATAACTTTAGTGTACATTTTGGACATCATTCATAAGTGTGTGCATGGGGTCCTCTTTCAAGTTGCTTTGCATTTGCTGAATCTACCTATTGTCTGTTTGTCTGTCTGTCAGTCAGTCTGTCTGTCTGTATGGATTTTAATGCAATAAATTGATGTCCTAAAGTTTAGATGCACACATTTCCATAATTATCATTCATTTTATCTACATGCAGAGCCCTTGGTCAATTGTAAGTCTCCTGTGTTTGGTTTCAACATCAGTGAGGGACATCTCCCAAATCATTTATCTAATGTTACAAGAACAAAGCTGCTTAAGTTACGACATCTTAGAGGCACTTTACTTGCTGGCATCGATATTCTGGGTTCTAAAATCCCAGAACAGGATCAACTCTGGGTAAGTGAACATTGCTTTAGTGATAAAATTTTATGTGCATATGGGGATTGCCAGGGATATTGCTATAATATCAAGATCAAAATCTAATGCCTTAAGACCATTCTCCAGTTATTGCTGAAAACACTCACAGCGAGGTAACGAGTACTCTATTGTTCAAAATTTTGCTACGAGTAAAAATAACCCCTTCGAGTGATTTCTGCGATGAGTAGAGAATCTGCTTAACACTGGCTATTTTTGAGCCTGTGTATTTTTAAGCCCATATCAAATTACTGTGGACCTGCCTTTAATAATTTTTCAGACACTGTACATACATGTACAGTCTATGAGTACAATACATAACCATGGTAATGTACCATGGTATGAGAGGCTATTATTTTTCTCTGTTATACTCTCTGTTATATGAGCACCTTCATATAGTACATGTACATGAATCAAAATATTAGTTATTACTAGCTATTTCTAATAGAAAGTGAAGTGCTGTGAGCAGAACTGTTCCCATAAAACTTACGAAAGTACACCGCTTTGTCTGATATATTGAGGACCTATCTGTAAATCACCTTTGTGACGATAGTATCCTCAATAAAGATTAAAAAAAAAATCAAATGTTTCTTGTCTATCTCCTGTGCGTTGTGTGACGAACACTGCTAGTTGACCTTAGCTTCAATATTGAACTGCAAGGATCAGTGTCGGACACACACACAGTTCAAAATATTTAGCACTTTGAGTAAAGCAATTTTTCAAACAATTTCAAACGGCTGATTATAAAACTAAGTGATTTTAAAAAGCTAGTTTATTTAGGAAAAGATGTGAATCGCTGATCGTATGTATCGCGTGTTTGTCTAGTGACATCCTTGAATCGACTCTCGATACGGTATGGACTTGAACCGCTGATCGTATGTATCGCATGTTCGTCTAGTGACATCCACAGATTACACTGTGTTCCGAATAGGAGGCTACTCGCTTCGCTCGCAGCAATAAGGTGACAATTATTTGTAGTGCTGAACATTTTTCAAACACAACTTGTGAAACTATGTCTTTGAAAGACATGTCCAAAATCTCCAACAGCCTTGTTTTGGTTTTCTTTGATTTGATGTACAGCAACTGCAGATACGAGAGGAATGGAAGTTAATTGCATTAAGATGCAACTTGCGCAGTTAGGCATGAACCAAATTAGATGCAATCTTCATAAATTTTCAAATGGGATTTGGGAACTCTAAAACAAGTATCACGTGTTTATTTCATCCTTTTGATCTCCAAAAATGGATAGTGTCAATAGTGTCCTAACACTGAAAAAAGGATTTATTCCAATAATATTCGTGATGTACATTGTAAACTATATTGAGATATGTTTACAAAAAATAGGAAGCTAAATACCTTAAGGTTAATGTACAAAATATCAAGTAAACAACAAAGATCATTGAAGAGCCTCTACATGTTAGCTCCGTTGAATCTTTGAGTGGTAGCGGGATAAGCTATTTGTGTATAGTACATGTCGGTACAGGGGTGTGGCACTTTAAATTGTGTTGTACTAAGTAACAACCATATCAATATCAAGAACTTGCGTTGAACGCTCTTTGAGGAACAACGTAGCTTGCACACGTACGAAGGAGTTACAATTTCATTTGTCGCGTTTGGACACATAACAATTAACAAATAACATGCGCTGTTCAACTGAACACAAATACAGTGATACCATAGTATATATAGTCAAGACTATATGCGAAGTTATTAAATTGTTTCAGTTTATTATGTTTGTATTTTAAAACATCTCTAACGATCAATCCCAACTTTTTATTTATTTATTTATTTTTTCATGTTCAGAATTCAAACTACATGAACTTAAAGATTCCCTTAGTTATTTTGGTCGCTCATAGCCGTTTTCAGCTCGTGCTGTAGTGAAGCCCGCCGCACACTTTGAGAAACTGTGTGAGGAAACTGCCACGCGAGGCACTTTTCTCACCGTGTGCTCTTTTTTGTTTGATATTTTTGGCCTCGCGTAGCCAAAGATGTAACGTCTGCAGCGAGAAATCGTCTGAGCTAAGTGCCTCACGTGGCTGTTTCCTCACGCAGTTTCTCAAACATTTTAGCGCGCACAAAAGACGGGCGAGCAGCGAGCGGACACACATTTTTTTACACACATCTTTTTGCGCGCGTGGTTTTCTCGCTTTGTTTTCCTGCCCTCTATGTGTATGGAGCTCCGCTAATAAGCCAGTGTTGTACCTTGTTTGTGGTAGTAATATGAGTTACCTTAGTTAACTGAAAAAGTCGAGTGTTTTTATTGTTCAATCTTGCGACTCAAGAGTCGCTAGGCGATATTCTCTTTACGTTTCCGTGTTGAGCTCTTTGTTTGGGTTTCAGCTCTTATTTGCACGTCTTTGTTTGTCAAGTTTTGTTGTTTTATTTTCAAGCAAATTTCAAAGTCGTTGAACATACTCACAAATCTAATATTTTTTTTTATTAATTTCTCTCTGTCACATTTCTAATAAAGACGCACCCTAGGAGATGACATCCACATGACAAGTACAGTTTCAGATGCTACGTCAATGAAATTTAGAAAATGGATGAATCATATTCATTGTTCTTCCTCCATGCAGAAAGGTTATTAATTACTGCAGCATGATACTTCTGAAACAATGACTCAGATGACTGAGTTCTTCTCGCTGGGTCCTTGCTGGGAACGAAAGCTTTAATTTCGTTTCTGTAATTCTGTTTTGGTAAATATTGTTTTCCGAAATTGATATTTCTCTGACGTTATTTGTTTTCTCTGGAATGATGTATTTCTGCTACTATAAGATTTTTGTTATTATAAGACCACAATATAACCACAATAATAAAATAGAGCGATAACACTTAAACCGTGAAATAACTTAATAACTAAATAGAGACAAATAGTAGCAAAACCCTTTGTTTTCTATTGTTTCATTAGTACTATTTGAACTTTTTAGTTAGTACTTGTTTCACGGTTTTAGTGCTATCGCTCTAACTGCATGGGTTTTATATTGCCGATAAGTTACAAATGAGTATTTGTTGATTCTGGTAGCTTGCGGACTTCTTAAAGATATTAAATCTCGTATAAATTGACCAATAATGACATTTCAGATAGCATTTTGACTAATGTGGTAAAGTTACCGATGATGATATGAGACTTTCATCGCAACGCTCTTTGCCTTTGGTGTTCTGCTGTTCTAAATTCTTGTTCACAAAGCTATTATATTCTTGTCTCTGTTTGGAAGACGTCTTCGATACTAGGTCTTTTCATTTGCAACATTGCCATTGTGCTGTTGCCTCGTCACAACCGATTGAAACTGCACAGAGATTGGTGGTGACTTTGTATTTTCTGGTCAAAAACCGAAACGAAAATCCAATCAAACCTCACCTTTTTTGTGCTAATGATTAGTCCAAAACTGGAACTGAGAAAGTCCAAACAATGAATTATTCTTGTAGGGACTTTACCGTATGGTACAATCTTAAAGATGTACTCTACGAACAATTTGTCGTCGCGTTGTCCTTAGGTGCTGTACTGATCATCCCAACAGCGATCCTGAACTCTTCTATCTTATATACGATATGGCGAACACCATCTCTCCACAGTTGTTCCAATTTTTTTCTATTCAATCTGGCTTTGTCAGACCTTGCGGTAGCCTTAATTACTGTACCATTTCAAACACTTTGGATTGCCATAACCTATTGTTTTCCAGACAATCACCGTGCAATTTGCGCTCTGGCTGTTTCTTCCAATATCTTTAGCAGTGTGTTTGCCATCGGGTCGTACTTTACTGTCGTAGCCGCTACACTGGATCGATACCTTGCGCTTACCTTACATCTAAGTTATGCTTCAGTAGTGACGTCCTATCGTGTATGCATCACTTGTGGGGTCATATGGGTTCTTTCAGTCTGTATTTCACTTTCCCAACTGGCAGGATTGACGGAATACAACTACGTTATTTCTCCAGTACTATCTGTATGCTCTGTAGTAATGTCTTTTTGCTATTACAAGATGTATGTCATTATCAAACATCACCATAATCAAATCCAAAGTCAAATGAATGTATCTCAAGGACAAGTATCCGTAAATATGTCAAGCTTCAAAAAGACCACAGCTAACATTATCATTGTACTTTTTCTGGCCATCGTTTTATATTCACCGTATACTTTAACGCTGACTGTGTTTCAATTCTTAGGACCATCAATTCCACTGCTTCGATTTTGGATATTTGCTGTGGTGCTTGCCTATTTAAACTCTGTTTTGAACCCTCTAGTTTATTGCTGGAGACTGAGTGAGATTCGTAATGCTGTTAGAGAGAACTGGAGGTCGTTCACGGCTTGTGTTACCGGATAACATTACTTTATCCCCTGTCTTTAAGCAATACCATCAGCGGAATCAGTCTGTCCACTGAGGTTTATAAAGAGTTTTCTATAAATCTGTTATTTTTTTTCAAAGAAAACACCACCTCGATTTTCTGATTTCATAACAGCGTGTCGGCTGCATTCTACTTTGAAATGTAGAACACTGACCTTTAGTGTTTCACTCGACGGGCGTTGCCGGCTGAATCATAAATTGTTAGTTTTTTCTCCGTGTCTCACAAATTACAGACAGACCTCTCCAGCAGATGCTCAACCGAGAAGGGTTGAAAGTCCTTCGGTGGTGTCGTTTCAAGTGTCGTTTCACTTCAATTTCAGAAACTGTCTCATTTACTCGGCCGGCGTTGCTGGCCGAGTCCGATAAAACGTAGTGTTTTCTTTGTGCCTGACAAACTACAGACAGACCTCGACAGCTCATGCTCAGAAGAAGCATGAGCGAAGAAGGGCCGAAAGCCCGCCGAGTGAACGCTCAAGTGAGAAATTGTCATTTTGTTCTCGGCGGGCGTTGCTAGCTGAGTCCGATAAAATGTAGTTTTTCGTGCCTCGCACAAGGCAAAATCAGTATCGACAGACCTCTACAGCACATGCTAAGCGGAGAAGGGTTGAATGCTCGCCGAGTGAACGCTTACCGAGTGCCTTGTTTCCACTTCAGTGTCAGAAACTGTCTGATTTGAAATCAATTGGACAGTTTTGATAAAGGGCTTTTTAAGAAAAGTGTAGAACTGTGGTCTCGTTTTAGACACTCCTTGTTTTTAACCAAACTAGGAAACTGGACAAAAGCCTTAAATTTCGACCAGTCAGTATGGAAGATTTGTTTTTAGAACTAAAGTAAGATTTGAAAGAAAAATGACAGATTGTTTCTGATGTATATATGCTTTTCCATGTGTACATTCTTGCAATTATAATTTTTTCATTCACATACAAAGCACTTATTATAGGGAAAGTGCACGCACTTCAAGAGATAGAGAATAATTTCCTGATTCAAGGGTGTCTTGTCGATCCCAACTAAGTTAGACGCAATATAATAGTAAAGGTAAAGGACCTTGTTTAACGTCGGTAAATCCTTTAGCTGAGCTAATCTTCCAGGAAGCCAACGGTTGCGTTCATTTTACCCCCTCTCTCCATCAGTGCTCCGTTTTAAGGGTATTTAAAGCCATTTAAAGCTACACGGAAAGGAAAGCAGTCGAAACAAGGATGCGAGGTCAGGACTGGGGATCGAACTAGGGACCTCTCGCACCGAAGGCCGCGCACTAACCAGCTGTGCCATCCTTGCTCCTATAAAATAAAATAAAATAAAATAAAACAAAACAAAACAAAACAAAACAAAACAAAACAAAACAAAACAAAACAAAACAAAACAAAACAAAACAAAACAAAACAAAACAAAACAAAACAAAACAAAACAAAACAAAACAAAACAAAACAAAACAAAACAAAACAAAACAAAACAAAACAAAACAAAACAAAACAAAACAAAACAAAACAAAACAAAACAAAACAAAACAAAACAAAACAAAACAAAACAAAACAAAACAAAACAAAACAAAACAAAACAAAACAAAACAAAACAAAACAAAACAAAACAAAACAAAACAAAACAAAACAAAACAAAACAAAACAAAACAAAACAAAACAAAACAAAACAAAACAAAACAAAACAAAACAAAACAAAACAAAACAAAACAAAACAAAACAAAACAAAACAAAACAAAACAAAACAAAACAAAACAAAACAAAACAAAACAAAACAAAACAAAACAAAACAAAACAAAACAAAACAAAACAAAACAAAACAAAACAAAACAAAACAAAACAAAACAAAACAAAACAAAACAAAACAAAACAAAACAAAACAAAACAAAACAAAATAAAATAAAATAAAATAAAATAAGGTGATATGCCTTGATCTAATTAGATTGAGCTCATGTTAAATATATTTGTCATAATACTAAGATTGATATAGTGTTATGAGAATATTTCTTGTGGGAAAATAACTGACAGACATCTGGAAAATTCTTCTTGCACAAATTGACATTTTCGGCGCAGTTCTAATAAAGACTTACTCCAGGAGATGTAGTCTACTATAGATTCAGAGTTATTAAATTTTGCTGTGTATATAAATTAAGGACTCGGGTTGATTTGTCCTAGTTTCAGAAGTGTAATCGCGAAGCGTGATACATGTACGTTTCAGATACACCTATTTCAAAAAACGTTGTCGGACCAAAGACCCAAAGCATACGCGACACACCCGAAAGGGAGTATGGGAAAAAATTATTAAACCAATAAAACTACACGAATATCAAGACGACATCCACATCAGGCTTGCTTACTTCATTTCTTGATGTCTAAGTTCAAGTACCAAAGCCGGAAAATGAGTTACGTTTTGCATATACCCATGCTCCCTTTCGGTCTAGTCGCGTGTGCTTTAGGTCCGACAACCTTTTGTGAAACAGGTGTATACATGTTTACATAGCGTATGGTCTTATGAGTGCCTCCAGGAGTTCCTCATCTTGCTGTGAATGAATGCTTATTGACCTTTTTTAATAATGTTCGTATAAAGTTTATTGAATAAGTATAAATCAAATGGTTTTGTACTGCCGTCAGTCTGATTAATATCTGTTGATTTAATTTAATTTAATTTATTAACTTCGCCATACAAAAACAATACAATGACATATAATACATTACAAGGCAGGGAAGCCACAACAGCGACGCCAATTACTGTGGTCCCAAACTATACAACATAAATATAAAATTTACTGATCCTAGAGATATTAAACCATACACAGTTTGGCCAATAACGTTTTAGCCTATGAATTGATTGATATGGCTCAACTCAGAGCAATAATGCCTTTAGTGATCTGTTGTTCCTATTTCGTGTGCTGTTAACTTAGACTGGAATTGATCGCTGAAGGAGAACCTGTTTAACGCTTCAGACCTTCGTACTTTAAAAAGGTTTTCTTTAGAATTCCCAACAAATTATTATTATTATTATTTAGAAATGGTAAAGATACATATAAATTGAATGGATAAGTATTTGAAGTTTTTGCCACTCATTTGTCTTGAATAAGCACTCTGTAAAACAATTATTTTTGGTTGGAGCTTATATAACTTGTTAAGTATGTCCAATTTCCGTGACGTCATCAAAAAGCCGTTCTCAAATCTTCAATATTTTTTTTAAACATGGAATCGAAATTCTGAAGAAATATTTGAAAATTGTGATAACGAAGGTCCAAAGTGTTAAATACATAATATTTATTTTTTAGTGCATAGTACTCTTAAAAGAACCTTAATGATGGAAAAATGATGGAAAAACAAATGAGAGAACGCGGAAAAAGTACACCACGAGAGAAACTCCTGTGGCGTGACTGTTTTATCATATTTTGACGTCATCTGTGCATCTGTTAGAGTACAGTCGCATAGAACAACCAAATCGATTTGTTGTATATATTTACCGAAATATTTCAACCAATCAGAGAGCGCCTAAGATTCTTCACTTCATCCGTGCGTCTGTACTGTAACAACACACGGTTCTCGACCAATCAGATTGCGCGTGCTAATTTCTTAATGCGCGTGTCTAAATGTTCATCGTCAGTTTTTAAGCGATCTTGTTAAAAACGATGATGTTTCTAAAATGTGCGAGATTCTGTGGTACTTTGGCTCAGATGGATTTTTAAAAGATATTGTATTTATATATCTTTTTTGTTCTATCCAGCCTGGAATTATTTACGTACTTCTAAGGTGTAATCAACTCGCCCCGTGAAGAAGTTTAATAATATAGAAGTTTCCAACCGACCTGGCCTGTGTTTCGGAAACAAATATATTTCTAGAGCAAGATTAGCTTCAAATCTCCGTTATCCAGGGAAATATATTCCGAGAACAAGAATTAGGAACCTCTGTTTCTCAGGGAAATCCATTCCGCCGTAGAGCAAAAATTAGAATCCTTAGAAATTGCTGAAATAACCAGCGGAATCAATTCCGAGAAAAAGAACTAAAAACCTCTATTACTCAACACAGTTCAGTGGGTGGTGGGTGGAGACAACAGAAATTCTAGTCCAATTTAAAGGCAATTGAAATGACAATTGTCACAGATTGTTTCCAACCTTTTTCCAAAACTCATGCTGCTTGTATTATATTTTGTGAAATTGGGAAAGTGTCTGAATTATTGCACCTGTCCCTGTATTGATAAGGTTTTGTCTTCCGAGAAAAACTGAAAACGATTGATTATTGTTGTGTGTGGAACGTAACTGTTTGATACGAACATAAAGGTGTGCTGTCTGAGTTGTTTTGTTATCGCAGTATCTTTGAATGCTCTTTAAGAGTTGTATCGCCTGAATTGTCAGTCCTTTGCCGTATTGATTTATCACCCACAAGATAAGAGGTGTTGTGGTCATTTCTGGACGCGACTGAACTTCATGGTGTGTTATGTTAGACGTTATTGCATTGACTGAACTGTTCTACTGATTGTGTCAGAAATCATCGGTGTTGAAATACTGTTCGACGCAAAGGCTTTATCATTTATTTAAGTCATTCAATACGATGAATTATTCTTGTGGCGACTTAACTGTATTTTGCGAGCTCAAATATGCACTGTATGAATCGTTTGTTATTTCAGCGTCTTTGACTGCTTTACCGATCATCCCATCAGTAATTTTGAACTCGGCCATTTTGGTTACGATATGGCGAACACCATCTTTGCACAGTCCTTCCAATTTCTTTCTATTTAATCTGGCTTTGTCAGATCTTGCGGTCTCAGCAATTGGTTCACCATCTGTGCTTATTTGGACGGCTCTAAAGTACTGTTATCCACGCCAGCACCTAGCTATTTGCACAATGGCTTACGTCTCTACTGTTTTAGCAAGTACTTTTGCTTTCGTATCCTACCTGACTGTTGTAGCTGCCGCAGTGGATCGATACCTTGCACTTAGATTCCATCTAAATTATGCTTCAGTGGTGACGTCCTATCGCGTAAACATCACTTGTGGAGCTATATGGATTGTTTCAATCTGTATTTCACTTACCCTGCTAGCAGGGTTGAACGAATATTGCTTTATTGGTGCTCCGATGATATTTATTTGCTCATCAATATTGTCTCTTTGCTGCTACAAGGTGTTAATCATCGTCAGACGTCATCAAAATCAGATTCAAAGTCAAATGAGCATCTCTCAAAGACAAATGGTCGTTAATATGTCAAGCTTCAAAAAGACCGCGCTTAATATTATCTGTGTATTTGGGCTCTCAGTCGTTCTCTACGTGCCATTTGTTACAGCGCTGACTGTATTTCAGATTGCAGGAGCATCTTTACCAGTGCTTCGGTCTTTAATATTTTCAGTGCCACTTATGTTTGTAAACTCGCTTATGAATCCCGTCCTTTATTGCTGGAGGCTCAGTGACATTCGTAATGCCGTGAAACATAATTTGAGGATGTTTAAATGTTGAGTTGTATTGCTGGGGAACACTGATCAGTTGATCATGCGAGATCATGACTTGTGGAAATCAGTATCACAATGACTACATCCGAATGTAAACTCAGAGACTGGTCAAAGCAGTCATGAAAAATGATTGTTATAAACTTATTGAATCTACACTTCTTAAAAGCCTTTAAAAGCGCTAACTACTTAATTTGCCAAAGGATTCGACCAGTCAGTCTTTAGTGCGTTGCACGCCGTGAATACACCTTGGAAGCATGAAGGACCCATGAAGAATCCGAAGGTTAAATACTGTGGACATATAGATTTATCAAATCATTAGTATTAATTTGCCAAAAGATTCGACCAGTCAGTCTTCAGTGCGTTCCACGCCGTGAATACACCTTGGAAGCACGAAGAATCCGAAAGGCAAACACTGCGGACATATAGATTTATCAAAATCATTAGTATTAATTTGCCAAAAGATTCGACCAGTCAGTCTTCAGTGCGTTGCACTCCATAAATACACGTTGGAAGCACGAAGAATCCGAAAGACAAATACTGTGGACATATATATTTATCAAACTCATTAATAATTCTTAAGAAAACAGAAAATAAATCATTATCACAACGTAGATCGGACAAAGAATTTTCTTCATTTGCATAAACTTTAACTTGCATTTTCTGAGACAAAAATGGTCTAACATAGGAATCTAGTCAAATATGATGTTTTACAGTTAGACGTTTGATAAACGGTATAAAGAACGAGAGGGCGCGTTATATCGAATCGCCTTCTGCTTGGATCTTTACTCCACCGTTACAGCGCGTCCTCTTGTTCTATATACATTACGTAAATATACATCACTGCTTTAAACTTTATTTCTTTGGATGAACAGAACCTTTTCTGTATGACTATCTCTGATTGTCACTTATTGGTATCACCCTATATAAGGGAATCCGGAATGATGCAAGATTCCGGATTTCTAGAGCTGTCTTATGGATTCATATGGTCAGATGCCGGATTCCAATGACTGGATTCCGGATTCCAAGTGCTAAATTATCAATTTTTCGTGGATTCCAGATTCCCTTAGATGGAGTGATTGGTATATCACCGATTTTTATTGCTTAAGGAATTTTGGGGCGGAATATTGTTTCGCTTTTCAGTTATTTCATTTTGACCCCTCCCACTCTCTTACTGTTTGCGTTAATTGTTGGTGAAAATTGGAAGGACAGTTATTGCTGCCTCTGCTGCTGTACTATCAACAGATTTTCAGCCTTACACCTATTGCCAAGAATAGAGGATGATGAATTGTTTTTCTCAGGACTGATTGCTTTGCAAATTGTTGGGGGTATTACTACTCCTTTATCATCTTTAGATGAATCACGTTTCCTTTAATTCCTTTCCTTTCCTTTCTCGTTGAAGTAACACTTTTTTCCTGTTTATATTTCAGTACAATTTTCCGATTGTTGTTTTCAAGGTTCAAACTGAGAATCTGCTTTTCAAAAAAAGTATTTATAGCCGCATTCTTCTAACTGATTGTTTCCTTTTTGTTTCGTCCAAACCGAGCATTGCTCAATTGTCTCAATAATTTCTTTTAAATGGAAAAGTGCTTCCTGTAACCTTACACCTGCCCCTGTATTGATAGATGATTCAGAAGTTAAGAGATTTTTCATGAAAAGCAGAAGACGATGAATTATTCTTGTGGGGACATAACTGTATGGTACGAATTTAAAGATGCACTTTATGAGTCGATGGTCACTACTGTATCTTTTTTTGGTCTAATCATCGTCCCAATACTGATTTTTAACTTAGCTATCTTGTTAACAATCCGGAAGACACCATCGCTACACAGTCCTTCGAATTTCTTTTTATTCAATCTGGCTTTGTCTGACCTCGCAATTGCAGCAATCGCAGCACCTTCTCTAATCATTTGGGTTGCTCTAACCTACCATTATCCAGACAAACACTTAGCCATTTGCAAAATTGGCTACAGTTCTTTCATTTTAACCTCAGGATTTGGTTTCGTGTCCTACCTGACTGTTGTAGCCGCCACAGTTGACCGATACTTTGCACTCTGGCTACATCTAAGCTATGTTTCAGTGGTAACGTCTTATCGTGTTTATATCACTTGCGGGGTTATATGGATTCTTTCATTCTTTATTGCATTTGTGCAGCTCGCAGGTCCAAAAGAATATTGCATTGTTGTTGCTTCGATATTATTTTGTTGCACAGCAATAATGTCTTTTTGTTACTACAAGGTGTTCGTTATTATCAGACATCATCACAATCAGATCCAAAGTCAGATGAGCTTATCTCAAGGACGAGTACCAGTTAATATGTCACGATTCAAAAAGTCCACGGCTAACATAATCTATGTACTTGTGCTCTCCACCGTACTATATTTGCCGTTTGTTTCAGCGATGGTTGCTTTTCAAGTTATAGGAAAATCTTTACCTGTACTTCGATTTTCGGTATTTTCTTTGCCACTTATATTTGTGAACTCGCTTCTAAATCCCGTCCTTTATTGCTGGAGGCTCAGTGACATTCGTAATGCAGTAAAAGAGAATTGGAGGTCGTTAAGAGCCCATATTACTGGATAACACAGATGAGATGACCAATCGACATCTTAAACAATGAAACTTCATATTATCGTCATTATTACGACATGACAATGTAAACTTGAAGACTGTTATAATTATTTAAGATAGCTATCACCAACATGTTGAATCTGTCTTCAGCCTGCACTGGTAATGATTAAACATTTCGACCACGCCATTTTTAGGCTGTTGCCGTCATCTTCATCACCATCAGCAAAAACTGATGCTGGCCGTTTTTATGATCAGCACAACAGCCAACACAAACGCTTTCTGGATCACCACTACCACCATCATCTCCACTACTACCAGCATCATGATCACACCAACACAAACACTTTCATGACCACAATCAAGATCATCTCAATTACTAAAAACTCCACAATCAACACAAACGCTTCTATCACCACTATCACCACTATAATCATTATCACAACCATCCCAAACGCTTCCTTCACCACCCATCATTATCTCCACTACAACCATAATCACAATCAACACAAACGCTTCCATGACCACCACAACCACCACCACCACCATCATCACCACTACTACCACCATCATCACCAATACAAACACTTCATCACCATCATCACCATTATAACAACTACTAGTACCACACCCCACATAAACGCTTTCATCACCACCCCCATTAACATTACCATTATATTTTCAGCAACAATCACAAACGCTTCCATCACCACCACCATCATCACCAATAAAAACACGTCCATCACCATCATCACCATTATCACAACTACTAGCACCACACCCCACATAAACGCTTCCATCACAAGCAATATTAACATTACCATTATATTTTCAGCAACTATCACAAACGCTTCCATCACCACCACCATCATCACCAATACAAACACGTCCATCACCATCATCACCATTATCACAACTACTAGCACCACACCCCACATAAACGCTTCCATCACAAGCAATATTAACATTACCATTATATTTTCAGCAACTATCACAAACGCTTCCATCACCACCACCATCATCACCAATACAAACACGTCCATCACCATCATCACCATTATCACAATTACTAGCACCACACCCCACATAAACCCTTCCATCACAACCAATATTAACATTATCACCAATACAAACACTTCATCACCATCATCATCATTATCACAACTACTAGTACCACACCCAACATAAACGCTTCCATCACCACCACTATCAACAACTACTATCAGCAACCATCACAAACGCTTCCATCACCACCACTATCATCATCATCCCCATACTTCTACCAGCATCACATCCAACGTAAATGCTTCTAAGACATTCATCACTATTATCATCTTCATCCTCGTCATCATCTACATCATCACCACCACTGTCAGTCTTTCACAACAACGGAGAAGGTTGCTGCTTTTTGTTTGCCCTTCTATTATTGATGTTGTTTACAAAGTAACATTATAGTGGTTTTCTGCTTCCATGAAAACGTAATATTCAAAAGTATGTTTTGAGTCCATCATTTCTTTATACATGTAACAGTTCTTGTCATAAATGATAGTTCCATTTGTATAGGTAATCAAAAAATAATTTTAAGCACTTTTTGGACCTGTAAATTCAAATGTAATTTGCACTGGTGTTACAGATTTTTGCACTGGTATTACAGATTTTTGCACTGGTATTACATTTGAACTGCACTGCTCTCAGCCAATCAGCATCGAGAATTATTAAAATGTAATATCGAGCACCCTGCCAGATCCTTTAATTTGCCCTAGCTTGACTCTTTTGAATGTAAATTGATGTTATGTTTGTCCATCTTTGTTCACACTCTGGTATTGTAACCTTTTGCTAATCTTTGTGTCCTACCTATGTGCAATTAGTTGTGTTTACTCGCCTAATAACATTGAAGATTTTTCAGCTGTGTAAACTTTGAAACAGAAGAAATGACGCTGTGGTATCAGCAGAACTTTTGAAACCAATGTTCTGTGATTAAGAGTACCGTAACTAATTGAAATGGCCTCATTCTGACATCTTCGTAATCATCATTTAGTTTATCAGGACGTCATTTTTGTCGGTATATGTGTGCCACGCAAAAAAGAAAAATGTTACCATTTCTAACTTTGTCGTCAATAATGAATTTCGTATGTTTTATAGCCGGAACACGTCTCTGTTAAGGTTTCTCTAAAACGTATCACCATACCTACTACCAAAATATTAACCTTGACCATTTATTGCTGTAATTAGTTAAGCTATTGACAATTAAAATGATTAAATATTAAAGAGATAACACGACACTGGCACGCTCACGGCACGGCGCGGTCTGTTTATTCAATTCATACGAAATAGACTTTCAGCTTTTGAAGTCAGCTTTATGGGAAGCAAGGGTGGCCGAGTGGTTAGACCGCTTGCCTCTCACCACTGTGGTCCAACGGGTCGGGTCACTGGTTCGAGCCCTGCGGATGCCACATGTGAGTAGAGTTTGTTAGATGTGTTGTTCTCTCCCTTGCCACGAGGGTTTTTCTCCGGGTTCTCCGGTTTTCCTCCCTCCGTAAAAATCAACATGTGAGCTGAGAGTTGTATGCTTAAAACAGTTAATGTAGTGGTAGTGTGTGTGAGTGATAGTGCCCCCAATTAGTGCGAAAGCGCTAGAACGACTAGGCACTTAAATAAAGAGAATTTATTTATTTTTTTTATTTGAAAGGAAGTAGTATAGCATTGAAGTTACCGACTAATCTTTCTCTGTAGATAGAAAAGTTAGAGCTTCTGAACTGGTATCTTCTTTTCACAATTCAAGCTGAAACTGTTTGTAGAAATAATTGTTTTGAACGTTGAGCTAGCTTTATATGTATTTCCTAATTGCCGTCAACAACTCTTGCTGTTTGCGCTAATTAGCGATGAAAATTGAAAGCCTAGCTACAGAAGTTTTGCAGCTGCTTTTTTAGATTCAAAAGCTGAGAGCTTTTGTTGTTTTAAAAACAACCAATGGCGATGATTTATTCTTGTGGCGAGTTAACTGTATTGTACCATCTAAAAGACTGGCTGTTTGAATCGATGGTCATATGAAGTTCTTTAGTTGGTTTACTGCTATTCCGACAATGATCTGAGAGCTTTTGTCGTTTTGAAAAACAACCAAATTAAAGACTATGAATTATTCTTGTGGTGAGTTAACTGTATTGTACCAGCTAAAAGACTTGTTGTTTGAATCGATAGTCATATTAAGTTCTCTAGCTGGCCTACTGGCTATTCCAACAGTGATTGTCAACGTGGTCATCTTGTATACGATATGGAGAACACCATCTCTGCACAGTCTTTCAAATTTCTTTCTATTTAATATGGCTGTCTCGGACCTCTTCGTTGCTGTGATTGGCACACCATTTGAAATAGTTTCGTTTGTTCTTATGTATTGGTTTCCAGAGAAGCATTTGACTATCTGCGCCATGACGTTTGCCTCTGTTTTGGTAAGCTCTGCTCTTTCCATCGTGTCCTACTTGATTGTTGTGGCCGCCACAGTGGATCGATACCTTGCACTCAGACTACACCTAAGTTATATCTCAGTGGTGACTCCTTATCGAGTGAGAGTTACTTGTGGAATTATTTGGGTGCTTTCATTTTCGATCCCACTTACGCTATTTCTAGGTTTGAAAGCATATTCCATTACTATTTCTCTGATAATAATTGTGTGCTTTCTGGTAATGTCGTTTTGCTACTACAAGATCTTGGTTGTCATCAAACATCATCACAACCAGATTCAAAGTCAAATGAGCTTATCTCAAGCACAAATATCAGTAAATATGTCACGCTTCAAAAAGTCCACGGCTAACATTATTTACGTCTTTGTGCTCCATATCGTTCTATATATGCCGTTTGTCGTATCGCTAATTGCTATGCAGATCGTTGGAGTATCCCTACTCGTGCTTCAACTTTGGATCGCTTCAGTGCCGCTTGTCCTTTTGAACTCTGTTCTAAATCCCATCCTTTATTGCTGGAGGCTAAGTGATATTCGTATTGCCGTGAAAGGGAATTTAAGGTCATTTAGAGCTTGGATTACTGGATAACATGAATACTAGAGAACCTTTGGTATCACACTATTCCTCATCATGTGGTCAGTTTCGTTGTTGTCACTACCACCACTGATCATCATCCCATGTGGGACTGACTCTCTTATATTTTCGACACAATCGAAAATTATAAGGAAAATGGCTCAGAAGTTAAATGTTGTTCATCGAAGGTGCCTTCCAAAAATTCTAGGTATACATTGGAAAGTCCACATCACCAGTGAAGAAGTTCTTAAGCGCGCAAATACTACAAACATGCAAGACATCTGAGGCTGTGCTTTGCTGGTCATATTTTAATAATTCCAGACAGACCACCAAAAACTCCACTCCACTGGACCCCTAGGGGTAGTAGACGCCCAAGAGGACGTCCTAAGAAGATATAGAGAGCCACGTTTAAAGAAGACCGCAACGGATGTGGCCGCGTACAGTGGAGTTCAATACAGTCTTTCGTATCCGACAGAGAAAGATGGAGGGAACTTGTGGCCCTTTGCCCACCCCAGGGCTCGAGGAGCTAACTAACTACTACTACTATAATCGTCGTAGCTTTCAGGGGTCAAAATCATGGGATTTAGTCAGCCTAGTCCCCAGGCTTTCCCGTCTCGTTCCTAAACGTGACGTCACAGAGTGACCCAACGGGAACGCCTGGGTACTAGGCAGGGATTTAGTATATTTTAGGGTGTTCACGGTCAGTTGGTGGTACTTTTACAAAAATAGAGATAGAGATTTTGCTAGTTTTTGGAGGCTTTTATTTTGCGTCAAAAATTAAAATTCCCGACAATCTTTTCCCAAAATGATATACGCTCCCCTCCCCCTGGAAAACATCACAATCATCACCATCATAACATTATCGTCGTCACCACCACTATCATTTATCATTTAGCTGCAAACTCCTCAAAGATTATAGAATTTAATGAAAACCAGCTGTTTGCGCATGCGCAATGGGGATTTCAGATTTTCGACACTTTATAGTTCGGCTGTATCATAATGAACAGCTTCAATATGCGTATATGTGGTTTTAAGACTTTCACTTAAAATGTTTTGACTCATTATTTTGCTTAGCTTTGGCCGACTGATAATTTCAGAAATTTGTTGCATACATTTTTGAATTAATTTGATTGAAAAATTATATTTCCCGCTCTCTCAATAGAAATGCGAACCTGTAAGACCCAAAGAAACGGGGGCATTCCAAAAGTGACATTTCCTAAAAAAATCGTAAAATCGAAGGCGTCAATGAGCTCTGGCACTTGCTTTTATAGCCAACATAGCAACCACGTTGCTTAGCAACGAAATATGTCCCAACACCCTTATAAGGAAAGCCCAAACGCACCTGCAATAACAATGACATTTGGTGCTTTTCAATTACCCGTTCTATTATATCATTTCATTTCACACTTAGAATGATTTGTTTAGTGGCTGTCTCATATTAGTCATCCTCGGAGACCCTGAGGGTATTACAGTGTCGCTCGTTTCTCGCTGTCCCAAAAATTACCTCTGGGAGACACTAGTGAAAAACGTCTGCGCATGCTCTTAGTCACGTCTTCGTGCTTTTGTAACTTATGCAAATTTCGCTTTTACGCTTGCCTTCAACAACGGTTTTCACAAAATGTCAAAACTTAAGATCAATTCTTGAAACTTAGGGCCAGTATTAACATAATGTCTTCATAAATACAATATCTTTGTCTCACAAAAGTATACAAGAGAAATTTTATGTATACACCGAGAACACGAGCATTTCATTTCAGGCTAAAACTCAAACATTTCTTAAGAAAACATCGTAATATGCACGCATGCGCAGACGTTTTTCACTAGTGTCCCTCTGGGAACGTTGTCTGTTCCGGAACTATAAAGTTTTCTCTCGTTACTGAATGGCCGACCTGATCAGGTTAATCAATCAGCATCGAGTATATAAAGAAGAATTACAATAACGGTTAAAATGACGTCATAATGAAATTGACCTCCGGGACAACTTCTGAAAGACAACATTTCCAGGAATATTTATTTTTGGAAGCGAGAAACAAGTGACAGAATAATAATTCTGGATTCCCGAGGATGATTAGTCATATTGTAAAGATTTTTAAAGACATTGTCATTCGACTTAAAATGTATCACTCCAGGATGTTTGAACTATGTGGCCTCTTCTTTTTTGAATGGCATTGGTCTTGTATGTGTGACATCTAATTTAAATTAAGTTCGGAATCTTTCTGCTTTCCTTATCCAATATAAGATTACCACTGAATCGATTGTATGTTAGTGGTTCAGTTGTATTTGCATTATACGTGGTTGGTCTCTACTCGGACGCTTTAATAAGACAGGCAATAAATGCGAGCATTGCGGGAATTGATTGGCATGACAATTTGACGTCAAAATGAACGTATTGTAACCAATTCTTTTCTCTCAGACTCTTGGTAAATTGAAATATCCTCATTATAAAGAACACCTGTTCTCGCAGTTTTTGCAGGTTTTTGAGGCGTAAATCATGAATTACTCTTGTAATCATTTTACCGTTTGGTACGAGAAAAAAGATGCGATACATGGGACAATAATAGCCGCATCAATTACATCTGGACTTTTGTCCTTTCCTGCTTTAATTTTTAACGCCGTAATCTTGTTAACAATATGGAAAACACCTTCGCTGCACTGTCCATCCAAGATCTTCCTCTGCAATCTGGCTATTTCAGATTTTGCACTTGCTATTTTAGGGACCCCAAGTACAATCGTATGGTTTAATATGCATTATTTACGCGAACCGAGTCATTCATTCTTATGTAGGACGGCGTATGTAACTGGAATGTTTTGTAGTAGTTTTGCCAGTGTGTCTTTCTTGACTATTACAGCCGCTACAGTGGATAGATACCTCGCACTAAAGCTACACTTAAGTTACGTTTTGGTTGTGACGACTCGTCGAGTGACAATCATTTGTTTGGGTATTTGGTGTTGGTCTGTTGTTTCGTCGTTCTTTCTTCTTGTAGGGGATACTGTGTTCTGCTTGATTGTGTCCCCTCCACTCTTCATTTCTTCATTGATAATGGGCTTTTGTTATTTCAAGATTTTTGTGATCGTCCGACAACACCACATTCAGATTCAAAGTCAAGCCGCTGGATTGGAATTGAATGGTAATGTTTTCCCAAACCTGGCCCGCTTTAAGAAATCAGTGTTTGACCTGGTTTATGTCTTCGCACTTTGTGTAGCTCTAACTTCTCCGTTTGTTCTCTGTTTAATAATTTCTCAATTCATCGGGACATCTGCACCATTGCTTAAGGTTTGGGTTTTTGGCGTTACTTCGATTTTTGCTAATTCTGCTTTGAACCCTCTCCTATACTGTTGGAGACTCAGAGAAATTCGTAATGCGATAAAAGAAAGATGGAGGAATTTCAAAACCAGAGTTCTTTTCTAACATCGATTTAATGATGGCTTAAATACGAGATCCAGTTCAGCAGCTGTTTAAGGAAAAAGGAACATGTCAGTTAAAAACTAAAAAAGTGTTGTTCTTTCTTTGAGATTCATTGAACACAAGTAGTGTGTCATGGATTGTACATTTTTCAGTTAACACATGTTAAGCTCATCGGCATCGATAATGTTGGGCGTTGGGTGCCATAGAGCAGCCACAAGGGATGCGCCTATCCCTAGCGACAAGGAGGTAACCATGGTAACCATATACGGTCCAAAAGCAATTTTGCAACAAAGCTCAAGCAGCGGTGGATTGCCATGATCCGCAAGAGTGACCCACACGTGGGGCCCTGCATGGCTTAGGTCACCCCGCACATTTAAGACGAGACTGCTGGCCAGCATTAGCCACTTTCATACCGTGAAGACTGGGTACGAGTCCCTTAAACTTTAATGATGGCAACACAAAACTTATGTAGTCAGAAAGAGCACATCGAGCTGTATATAATCCCGAGGTTTGAAGTTAATCGGATATACATTGAAAGAGAGAGAGATACAGCAGTTCAAACATGCTAGATTTTACAAAGAAATGTATGGTTGTAGGGACAAAATGTCAACTAAAGTTTGACGTCGCAACATTTATCAATTTTGGATTCCCGATTTTAATAGCACATTAAAATCGGGACAAATCATTTTACAAATCATTTTACTGTATTTTACAGTAATTTTACAGGGAAATTACTATTTTTCATCTAGTCAATCAATGTAGTAGTCAATTACTATAGTAGTGTAGCACTTCTTTTTTTACTTGCTCAGTGATAATGAGGTTTTGTCACTTCAAAATCTTTGTCATCCTTCGACGTCACCTCAGCCAAATTCAGAGTCAATAGAGTGCATCGCAGGTGCAGTGATGTCTTCAAAATATATGTCACTTTACAAAAATCCATCTTTCACGGTCTTTGGACTGATCTGCGTATTCTGCACTTACCTCTCAGTTTCAGTGATGGCGTTTCAACCCCACTAGTTTTTCTAAACTCTTCTTGTTTATTGTTGGAGACTGAGGGAGATCCGTAACGCTCTAAATGAATCACGGAGGAAAGGCATGATTGTTTATGTTCGTTTCCATGAATAAATGAAACGTGATATTGTCCAGACTTCCTTAAGGGTGACAAGAATAGAGAGATTAAGCGACACGTAAACGGAAAACGGCAGACTGACGGCAGGGTGGATCAGGTGAACTCGATTTTTTGCGTCTGGCGTTGCTGTTTTAGCGCGAATCTGAGTCTTTCCAAGTTGGACGTAAACACTAGAAGTTACTCTCGCCATGCGCGAAAAAAGGAAGTCAAATCATCCTCAGAACTCCGTAGTATCTTTTGACATCCTACCTGAGCATGTAAGAATAAAAATTTGAAATGAGTGAAATCTAGTAACAAAAAGTAATACGACGGAGATCGACAAGTTGCACATGTAAGTGTTTTCTTAATAAATTGAACTCAGTTGAAGGTTTGTTCAGTAGTAACCAACGAACGTGAAATGAAGTCGTTTGTTTTTATTACGTCTTAGTTTTTGAAATAGGTTTAATGGTGTTTTCTCTAGAAGTTCCTAATTTTGGCAAACAATTCAACGACTGATGAATGTAAACATGAATCCTAACAGCAGTAAATGCTTATAACATCTCTCCACTGTTATTTGTCTTGATGTTTTCCGGGGTAAATTGATTAATGGTAAACAATTGCTTCATAGTAAGAAAGTTCGTCTTTCCTTACAAATTTTCCAGTTTTTATTTAGCTTCTTAAACTTGTATCGTATGTTCACAACTGAAAACAGTTCTTTTTTCATTCGAAGTAGTTTTTGTTACACATCTTCTCTGTACTTAAGCTAGTTTTGCGCTAATGCTAATTGGCAGTATTGCTAATTCGTTGTTTGATTGGTCTCCGATTCTTCCAACAGGTGCATCTTATGCAATCGAATCGAATTTGTAATTATGTCGAAGCAGTTTACATTTCAAGTTATTATTTTAAGTGCTTCACTCAAATCCTTATCACTAAAAGCGATTATAGTCGTCCCTGACTGAAGAGAAATTTTTCGACTTGTGGACGTAAATCTAGACTAGGTGCTTCATTGATGTAAATCTCCATCTAGGTGCTTCATTGAAGTAGCTTATGAGTGATAACCTTTCAACAAAATCAAGAGCTTCTTTCTCTGGTAAATAAATCTACGCGGATTTGTAACCTTTTCGATTTGCAAGGAAGATTTTCCTAAACGAAGATGGAAACGCATTCCTTATGTGACGTACTTATTATAGTTCACCGTGAAAAAGAAGACTTACTTGATTTTATAATCTACGTAGTAACTATGTCTAGTATTCTTATTATTCCGACGATGGTCTTCAACGCTGTTCTTGTGTTTACAATTTGGAAAACACCTTCACTACAGACTCCATCTAACATCTTCTTATGCAACTTGGCTGTTTCAGATTTTGCTGTAGCTGCCTTGGGTATACCGTCTACCGTGGCATTGTTAACGTTTACTTATCACAGTTTTGATATCTCAGCTATGTGCACCCTTGGCTATGTTACATTCATTTTACCCAATATTTTCGCTTTTGTTTCTTTCCTAACCATCACTGCTGCAACCGTAGATCGATATCTCGCCCTTAAACTACATCTCAGTTATGTATCAGTCGTAACCGCACATCGTGTCATGGTAGTTTGTATAGTTCTGTGGATCTCTTGTGCTGTTACCTCATTCTCAATTTTTGCAGGTCTTATAGCATACTGTTGGACTTGTGGATTCCCGATCCTCATCTGTTTATCTGTGATGGGGTTTTGCTACTACAAGATCTTTGTGATCATTCGACGCCACCATAAGCAGATTCTGGGCCTATATTCCACCTCACAAGTCTCTCTTCCCAACATATTACGTTTCAAAAAGTCTACTTTTGCGCTCATTTACGTCTTTGGATTGTGCATCATTTTGTACTTGCCATACGTTTCCTCTCTGATTGCCTATCAAGTGCTTCGGGACTCTATTGGTATTCACACATTTAAGTACAATCTTAGTACTACACCACTTGTATTTCTTAATTCTACGTTGAATCCGCTTCTTTATTGCTGGAGGTTAATGGAGATCCGTTCTGCTGTAAAACAAACACTGACAAAAATCAAACTTGCTCTATCTTTGTGACTCATTCACTGAGGAACATTCCTCCGTTAATGTATAGGGCATATATGATAACACAGGCGGCTCAACTTTGAATATCTGGCAATGTTTGAAGCACTTCAATTTATTACCATCCCTCCCTCCTACAAAAAGTTCCAGAAATAAGACGAGTAGAATAACTTTTCAAGGTAATTGAGTTATCTTTCCAATCTGTGCTGTAATTCTATATCAAATAAATTGGATTTGAAACAAAAACATGTATTTGTCGCTTTTGTTATTGTCCTTGAATACTGCAGAAAAATGAGCTTCGGCCGACTGTGCAAGGGCACTAGGACAAAGTCGGTTTATTCGTTTCGAATTGGGTTCCAATCCCTGCTCCGCCAAAAGTTAGTTAGCGATTAGTAATAAGTTAATCAAATGGTGTCAAGTCGAATTTGTCAAATTTCCTGTTGATAGTATTGTTCTTCTAAGAGATTTCTCCTTAAACAATCAAAAATCAACCAAAAATCCTTATTTACGTGTTTAGTGTTCTTGCACACCAAAGGTAGTAAGCTGGGGACACCTGCTTCAGGGACATCAAGTTTGGGTTGTTTTAAAGGATGTGCCCACTTTGTTATATTATCATAATAGCTATATAGTGAGATTGCCTTCATCTCTTCATCATCTAATGAATGTTTGATCTTTCTGTGCAAAATAAGTGGCCACTGCAGTGCATTTCTTTCTTTTAATTGCTTTTCGTTAAATAAAAAGAAACCATTGCAAACAGCTGTCTTCCATTTGTCATACTCTTTCGAGTTGCTTTTAATCGTTAATTGCTTTCCTAGTTGAAATGTGAAGGATGCAGCTCCAAACCTAGATGTTTTTCATCTGTCATACTCTTTCGAGTTATTTCCATCGTTTACAAAGGACGGTTTTTTTGAGATGGATTATGCCTATTGCAGAATGTTTTCTATGTGGTACGAGAGACAAAATGAAATGCATGGTTATGTGATTTTTTCGGCAGCGACATCTGCGCTTATTATTTTTCCAACTGTCAGCTTTAATGCTGTTGTCCTGTTTACGATATGGAAAACGCCTTCGCTGCATACTCCATCCAATATCTTCTTGTACAATTTAGCTGTTTCAGATTTGGCTCTCGCTTCATTTGCCATGCCACTTGGCATAGTTACGTTGACTTCTCAATATCACAGTACGGACTATTGGACCATGTGTGCCCTGGCCTATGCGTCCGTTATTTTATCTAGCATTTTTGCAGGCGTTTCCTTCTTAACAATCACAGTTGCCACCATAGATCGATACCTTGCACTCAAGTTACATCTCAGTTATTTGTCAGTGGTCACCGTTCATCGAGTTATAGCGGTTTGCGTGGTAACTTGGGTTCTCTGTATTGCTGTTTCATTGTCACTTCTCAAAGGACTTTCAGAATATTGTTTATTTCTGATTCCTTCATTAACTGTTTGCTCAGTTGTGATGAGCACTTGCTACTACAAGATCTTTGTCATCCTTCGTCGTCACCAAAGGCAGATCCAAAGTCAGCGAGGTGCATCGAAACCACAGCGATCTCTTCCCAATGTATCACGTTATAAGTTGTCGGTCTTTAATCTTATTTACGTATGTGGATTATGCATCATTCTTTTTCTCCCTAACTTTTCAGCCATGGTTATACATCAAATAATTGGAAACTCCCTACCACTGATTAAACTTTGGATTGTTTCGATTCCACTGGTTTATGCAAACTCCGCTTTGAACCCTTTAGTTTATTGCTGGAGACTGAGGGATATTCGCTACGCTGTGAAACAAAATTGGAGAAAAATAAGAGCTCGAGAAGATTTTTGAATATCTTATGATGTTGGTTGTATTGACCAATCACTAATGATAATAATGATGTTTTCATTTATTTTCTATAACTATTGATAATTTCATACCATTTTTTTCTATATTATGTTTCCAAGTTATAATTAATTTATGTTGTTCACACACGTTCGTATTTTGAACGAGTTTCTAGCTCCTGGACGATACGTGTTTAAATAAAATAAATAAATAAATAAATAAATAATAAATTGCGCAATATGACCGAATGCATGAAATCTCATTATTCACACAATCCTTACTACATTAAATATTCTAAACTTTTTACTCACCAATTGGTTTTTGATGGAGCGGGTGGGGGACGGGAGCATCCGGAGAAAAACCCTCGAAGCAATGGAGAGTACGACCTAACACTCAACTCACAAGGAGCATCCCGTCTGGGAATTGAACCGGGGACCACAGAGATGAAAAGCATGAGGACTAACTACTCGGCCACCCATGCTCTCCAATCAAAAATCTTATCCGAATATCGATGCAAAAGTATTTTCCAAGTTAGTATGATCTTTGAATTAGGTGGTGTGCTCTGATTGGTCGAAAGTCGTGTATGATTTAAGTACAGAAGTACGAATGACTGACGTTGTCGAAAATTCCGTGCGTTCTGATTGGGTAAAAATCGCGAAAAAAAATCTAAAACAAATACTTTTTTAATGCGCCTGCCCTCAAATACATCCAAAAATTTCTTCATTATGTATCTACGTCGGATAAAGCCAAACTCTTTTAGCCGAATAACAAACACATCCAAATTAATCTGATCTTGTACAAAAGAAAGTTACTTGAGATGACCGACTCCTTTTGTAATATATTTGCTTTGTGGTACGAGAAACAAAATGAACTGTACGGATTTGTGATTTATTCAGCAATTTCGTCTGGCCTTCTTATTGTCCCAACGATGGTTTTTAATATGGTCATCGTATTTACTATTTGGAAAACACCTTCACTGCACACTCCATCCAATGTCTTCTTGGGCAATTTGGCGCTTTCAGATTTCGCTCTAGCTTTATTCGGCGTACCTCTTAGCATTGCTTCGTTGACCTCTCACTATATGACGGCAAACTATTCGTCCATGTGCACCTTGGCTTATGGATCCACTATTTTAACAAGTATTTTTGCATGTGTTTCCTTTCTAACAACCGCCGCTGCCACAGTAGATCGATACCTCGCAATAACGCTACATCTACGTTATGTATCAGTGGTCACCGTTTCTCGAGTTGTAGTGATCTGTGTGGCCATTTGGGCTCTCTGTACTGCCATTTCGTTTTCACTTGTCGCTGGACTTTCAGAGTACTGTATCGCTTTATCTCCTGTGTTTGTTTGCTCAGCAGTCATGATCTTCTGCTATTACAAAATCTTTGTCATCCTTCGTCGTCATCAAAACCAGATCCAAAGTCAGCAAGTAACACCACCACTACAACAGTCTCTTCTCAGTGTATCACGCTATAAGAAGTCCGTCTTTAATCTTATTTGCGTAATTGGACTGTGCCTCGTTCTTTATACGCCATATATCTCAGCCATGGTTATACATCAAATACTGGGAAACTCCGTGGCATTAATTAAGTTTTGGCTTTTTTCGATTCCGCTAATTTTTGCAAATTCTGCTTTGAATCCTTTCGTATATTGCTGGAGGTTGAGCGAGATTCGACACGCTGTGAAACAAAGTTGGGGAAAAATTAGATCAAAAATGATGTAAGAATTTTCAAAAAATACAGTTCCTAATTTGGACTAATTTACAGTCGTAAATTCGTTTAATTTGGATGTTGATAAAAGTAAAGGATTCGGCATCATCATATTTCTTGAGAGTTTTTCAGTTTCTACCTAACTGCTGCGTATTCTTCCCGTCACTTAATTTCAGTTATGAACACGGAAGAGGCATATTTCCAAAGATCACTTGATTTTCGCCGGCGAGGTTTGTCAGAAACATTCGACTCAAAAACTGATCTTAAGAAATAGTAAACAAGTAAAACTACTTTTTGATGACAGTTGCAAGAAGCCAGATGGAAATGGTGTATTTGAATATTGTACCATGTGCTGTTGAATTAAACTGGAACAAGAAGGCACCAGTAAATCCGAGGAAAAGAGCGTGAGAACAGAAGCTTAAAGCAGGACAAAAACATGGGCATTATCGTCATGTAAACGGACGAGGTTGATCAGTTATACCGATAAAATTGCGCGATTTTAATTTTCGCGAAAATAATTTTCTTCGGGTTCTGCTTTTAAAATCACGGAGTGAAGTCCCACGAAAATTAATTACGCCGGATAAAGCACATGTTCTTTCTTTTCGATTTATAGTAAGGTTGAACTTCAAGGAATATTTTTAATGATTTTTTGAAAGGACTAATAATTTTTTTAACCAGGCGCTTTCTATCTGCGATAATTATTTGTCTCCATACGTTCGAACATAAAAGCAATTATGTTTTCATAAAAGTTCACAATAGCGGAAATGTCCATGGCTGTCTCTTTCAATTGCCTCTCATGAAATATTGCCAATGTAGTGTATCTATATGTTAATGATTTTTTTAGGCAAACATAATGCAAGGCTGGAAACAAACCAATCGTCGCGTCTTACTCCAGCAGAGAGATCAATTTGTCTACCTATGCATTCATTCGTAATTGGTTATCTTTCATAAAGTAAATGAGAACATTTTGTTGTCTTACACTTTTTTTTAGATTAAATTTATTGTGACATTGTAAGAACTCACTGAACACCTGTACAGAGAACACTTGCTTGCTTGCTCTGGTCGATGCAGTTGTACTGAAGTTTGCGTTTGTTTAACAAGACAGATATCCTCAAACATCGATCAAGTTTCTGATTTTTGGTCAAGAGAGAAACTTCAAAATGTTCAACGTCACTTGTGAAAACTTGGGTTTTGAATTTGACTATCGTTTTGAGTTGTACGAGTTCGCAATCTATGCAGCAGTTATGTGTGGCATTTTGATTATCCCAGCGATCGTTTTCAACGCCGTCATCTTGTTTGCGATTTGGACAACACCTTCATTGCACACTCCGTCCAATGTCTTTTTGTGTAGCTTATCAGTTTCAGATTTGGCTCTAACACTATTGGACATACCATTGATCATATCCTCACTGTCGTCTCCATACCTGAATGCAAGTTACTCAACGGTATGTACCTTGCAAGTTTTGGCCAATGCTTTGTCTTCTTTAGGTGGCATTTCTTTTGGAACTATAACTGCTGCCACTGTTGATCGATACCTTGCCCTGAAGCTGCATCTGGCTTATGTCTCTGTTGTCACTATACAGCGAGTTATCCTCGTTTGTGCAGCTATTTGGATCTTTTGCATTGGTCTTGGCCTGTCAAACCTCGGGGGATTTAACATATACTGTTGGAATATTTCGTCTATGATGCTTGTCTGTTTTGCCATCATGGGCTTTTGTTACTACAAAATCTCTGTTATCCTTCGACTTCATCACAATCAGATACAGAGTCAGCAAGGTACATCACAAATACAGGCATCTATTCCCAACGTGCTGCGCTTCAAAAAATCCATCTTTAATCTTATTTACGTATTTGGGTTGTGCGTCGTTCTTTATATGCCTTTTGCCTTTTCAATGATTACGAATGGAGTGACAGAAAACGGTATATCGGTAAAGAAGTTTATAATCTTTTCAGTTCCTTTAGTTTTTCTAAACTCTACCTTGAACCCTCTTGGTTATTGCTGGAGGCTGCAGGAAATTCGATGTGCTGCAAGGGAAACATGGAGAAAAGTTAAAGCAAGGTACTTGTAGACTTTTAAAAGCCTTCAATGAAAAAATTCCCTCAACCTTGTTGAATCAACTCCGGTCCTTATTAAACTTCAGTAAACCTTATAAATAGCTGTATATAGCCAAATCTACAATGAAATGCAAAATGGTTGAGATTTCCAAAGATAGGACGAAAAACGCAAATTCCGTGCCTCGACTCTTCCTCTCCCCTCGGTGCTTTGAGCAAGGTTACCGTGATGACTCAGTGACAATTATCAACACTGGAGATCGGAAGCGAAAAATGAGCGTTGCCGTTATAACCCGAACGACTTTAGGGGTGGCAAGCCATTTTTCGTCTCAGTATAGGTGTTCCAAAATCGTTATTCCTGTAAAAGTCATCGTTCGTGTTACCCTGACGTTACCCTGCTTCAGTTGGTTATCCGGCTTGCTGAGGAAGTCCCTCGTAAGATCCAGAGAAAAGACGTTGAAAACAGCTCTTATAAGTGCTCGTTCTTGAACTTACTGTGGTCAGATATGCCTTACAGAAATGTAATGACAGAGAACACACTCTATTCAGACGTGGTTCCAGATCACCCAACCTAATTAGCTCTCTTTTACGCTACCTTTTAACAGAGATCAATAATATAACTATAATAAAGTCAAGATGTCGTCCAACTCAACTCTTATTGACTTGATTTCTTCTTGTAATGTGTACTTTATCAATTCGTTGTGCGCGTCAATTTGTTATAAACATTTTGAAGTGTTTTGAATTTGCCCTTTTGGCCCTAACAATACTTTGTAATTGAGAGACATCATCGTACATGTGGAAATTAGTATCTTTTCTACATAATATGAGTGATATAATTTGGATACAGGCTCTTCAAAAGGCACAAATGATGATCCCTGAGGGCATACGTGATCCATTAAATCCAATCATCAACGTAGTCATTTAGCTTCTCTTTATTGCGCCTTCGTAATTGTTTACGTATTTTTGCCTTTAAACGTACACCTCGTCCATATGGTGAAACATCATTTCAGTAATACAAAGGCTCCGTGCTGTCACCGAAAGTTTGGTTAATTTTGTTTCGATCACACCAGTTTTTTAGATGGCAAGCGTCCCAAAACATTTTTACAGATCCATGTTTAAAATCAGGCTCCGTTTCTTATAGGGAAAACAAATCAGGAATAATACGTACACGATCTGATTTGAGAAACTCGAAAGAAGTGTATTTTTCTAATGTTGCTGCTTGTAATTGATTTTCGTTCATATATCCTTTGTATTTTTACTTAGAGTAGGATTTTTTCTCGGCAACTGACGTTTAAATTTATTTATTTATTGAGGCCGTTAACAGTTGCGCTTTTTTTATATTGGTGGTTAATTGATTCATTTATTGGGATCAGCATGTAAAGGTTTTAGTTTCCTCCAAGGCTACTAGAGTTATAAAAGCGATGGAAATAGCTATTCAATAAAACATTTGCTATAAGTCTTGCTCCCGCAGAGAAAAATTCATCCACCTTAATTGATTCGGTTTGTTGTTTTGTTTTTTGTTCGACTTTAGATTAAAACTGTTCTCCAAACTTAATATTTCTTATTCCATTGTGCCATTATCATTTGGATGAGTCAATTTAAGCTGTAGCAACCTCGTCTTCAAAGCAAATATCAAGTTTTCAAAATCATTATATTTTGAAGCAGGTGCAGTGTTATTAAGGCTACTGTAATCGATTAACCAGAGATATCTATATGTTCTAGTCTTTTGGCGGGGATATATATTTTCTAAAATGTTCAACGACTTTTGTGAAGACGTCCATTGGCTGGATTATCGATATGATTTGTACGAGTTTTCAATCTATTCAGCAAGCATGTGTGGTGTATTGATTCTCCCAACGATCGTCCTTAATGGTGTAATTCTGTACACAATTTGGAAAACCCCTTCGCTACACACTCCTTCGAATGTCTTTTTGTTTAACTTGGCTGTTTCAGATTTTGCTGTAACACTGTTTGGTGTACCAATGATCATTGCCACGATTATCGCTCCTTATCTGAATGCAAGCTATTCGATTGTTTGTACTTTTACGTTTTTGTCCTATATTTTGTCCTCGTTGGGCGGGATTTCGTTATCAACTATCACAGTCGCCACTGTTGATCGATACCTTGCGCTGAAGTTACATCTGACGTATGTGTCAGTTGTCACTGTAAACCGAACGATCTTCGTTTGTGCAGCTATTTGGGTCTCATGCATTGGTTTAGGGCTATCGACCTTTGGAGGCATTACAGTTTACTGCTGGATTGTTTCGCCTCTTATGTTTATCTGCTTTGTCATCATGGGCTTTTGTTACTACAAAATCTCCGTTATCCTTCGACGTCATCAAAATCAGATACAGAGTCAACAAGGTTTTGGAATAGAAGCATCTATTCCCAACATGTTACGCTACAAAAAGTCAATTTTTAATCTCCTTTACGTATTTGGATTATGCATCATTTTCTACGTGCCTTATATCACGGCTGTAGTATTGACTGAAGTATTCAAAACTTCAATTCCTTTGTTAAAGTTTTGGCTTTTTTCAACGCCATTAGCTGTTGTAAACGGTACCCTGAATCCTCTTCTGTATTGCTGGAGGCTGCAGGAAATACGCACCGCTGTGAGGGAAACATGGAGAAAAGTTAGAGCTACAGAAGCTTTTCGAGAATGAAGTGGTTTTCCTAATTCCTTCCCTATTGTCGTGATTCATTGCATTAGATGTCCGTGCGACGAATAGGTCCGGGTTGCCCTCCCCCCCTCCCTCAACCACTTAAAGGAAAACAAGACTTCCTGCTTTCTACCGAAATATAGCTTTGTATGGTTAAATTAGCAATATATCCTCTCCATTATAGGCCAGTATATTTTGAAAACAAGCTCTTCAAAAGGGCACGAATGATGACCCTTGAGGACCTCCACGATTATTTCATCCATTCATTGACGTAGTCATTTAGCTTCTCTCTATATACGTATTTACACATTTTTGCCTTTTATGTGCATCCCAGACATGATTGAACATCAATTCACTAATACAAAGGCTCTGTGTTGTCTCTGAAATGTTGGTTCAGTTTCTTTCGATTCAAACACTAGTTTTTAAGATGGTAAGCGTCCAATACCTTTTTACAGATCCATGTTTATAGAATCTGGCTCTATTTCTTATAGGGGAAAAAATCAGTAATCGATTTTCCCAAGAGAAAATGAGGTAAGAGAAGGAATCCCGCGCATTAGGTCTTTAGACAATCATGTGCCCCGTTTGATGCTATTTTTAGAATGAATCTGATTGGTCGAGAGCGCGCCAGCTTTCGCGCTGCCTCTCTAGATGTAATGGCGGAAGTCACATTTGTTAATGAAAACGAGTTTAAACTCAAAAAAAAAGGCAAATGGAGCTCTAGAAAATTTCGGAAATGGTCATGGCTCATTCGAGATAGTTTTGAAGAGGGAGAAATAAGTTCTTCTGTGGAAAAAACAAGTTCTTCGGAGGAAGAGACAAGTACTTCTGAGGAAGAAACAAGTTCTTCGGAGGAAGAAAGTAGTTGTGAGGAAGAAAATGGGAGTTCAAAGGAAGGAACTGAAGAAAGTGATATTTCAGAGGAGGAAGCAAGTACTTCGGAGGGAGAGAGAGGAAGCTCAGGTGAAGAAGTAACTGAAAACGAAAACAGCGACTTTGCAGACAGTGAGAATTTGCGGAATCAAGCAACGAAAACTAAATCGGCTACACCCAGGACGACAAAAACAAAAACAACAAGAAAAGGCAATCATTTGACAAAAGACGAAATAGAGGAGTTTTGTTTTGCACTTGAAACAAAGAAGGAGGAACTAAACAGTTATATAAAACAGAAATTAAACTCTGCACATGACATACAATTCTTTCAAACGAGAAGTGCACTTAAGGACAAATTGTTGGACCGGAAAACCGATTTCGTCAATTTGATTGACGAACTGTGCGAGTCGTTCATGTCAGTAGTTCGCGACGCTTTTTCTAAACGCCTTTCAAAAACAGAGAAAAAGATATGTTTCTCTTATATGTGGATGAAAAATATACCAGTCTTTATGCAGAAGCCAGTATGGAAAGAAAACTTTGGCGGTCTACTTTTCAACAAGGAAGATCAAACTTCAATTCTAGCATGCATTTCAGAAGCCATTTTTGACTTCGCACACATCTGTAGCCGAACGATGGCTGGCGTTTGTGAATTAGAAAGTCTCAAAACTACCGACGTGTCCTCAGAAGACGACGTGATACTTCACCGCTTGGCCGGGGCAAGTTTGTTTCGAATGATGAAAGTACGCGAGAACACGATTGCAGGCCGAAAAGGAACAATGAAAATAACGGAGGGAAACCGTGAAAACATGAAAAAAGAACTAAAACTTTTGAAGGCCTTGCAACGCACTTCTATGGAGGGACTTCCAAAAGAAATTAGTGAGCATTTAAATGAAGGTGGACTCAAGTTCATGAAAGATGAGATGGTACACTTTGTGCGTTTTGCAGATAATGAAACAAGAAAATGGACAAATATGAGAGTTTTTCGACGCAGTCCAACAAGATTCTTGAAGACCGTCTTTGCAAGTGTTTATACTAACGAAGACATTTTTAAGCAGTTTTTGCTGTCTTTAAAGTTAGTTGGGGCTGCTGAATTTGAGCCCAATATCACCAAAAACGTTTTCCAAGAATTGCTGACCAAGTTATGCCGTACAAGGCTAAAGGTGTTTATGAAAGGTATGAAAGAACAAGATCTTCAGGCCGATGATAAAGTGTGCGATGTGGATACTAGCTTAAGGGACAAGTTAAAAGGCTTTGTACAGTCAAGTAAAAGGTCAAAAAAGTAGGTTTAGGTCGTTTCTATAATTTACATTCCATGTTCAAAGTTACATGTATGATTGTGTCATATAAATCACTAAATAGTACAAAATAGTGCTAACTAAACATGTGAAAATACGAGAATAAGCACAACATATTAAAAATTAACTAATACTATTTAGTAATTGTTTCACAGTTATACAGTTACTTCTATGTACAATGCTGAACTTTCATTAGGTTGTACTTGACATAAATTGGAAATGACATTTTTTTCAAACATGTTGCCAATTTCAGTTCAGTTTTGCTCAGTGCTAGTGGGGGTAGATCCACAATTGTTTACCATTAAGTCAGAAACTGTTCAGTGTATATATTGGAAAAGAATGTTGAGAGGAAAGGGTAAAAAGTTATCTAAGATGGGGTGCATTCCCTAAAGATGGGGTGGGTGGGGTGGACACCCCTTTCCTAACTTGGCCCCTAGCTCGCCTGATATATTCTTTAGTATTTATTGAGAACCACATGGGAAGGCAGAGTGGATATTATTAGTATCATTGACAATTGAATACAAACAAAACAGTTAATTCTATGGATATTTATATATATTTTATTCTGAAAATATTTGTAAAGAAAATATTTTGTAACATAATTTCAGTGGTATTCTGGAAAATATTCAAAATATTTTTTTCAATTTTCACATTATCCTTTCTGATTTTGAACTTTATGATACAGTGTACTTATTGAACAACAACTTTGGGAATATCATTATTATACATAATCAGTAAATGTCTCTGAAATTCCTAACATGCCTTCAGAATTCCGTAAATTCTCTTCTCATGTTCTGTGTGAATCATAGAGTGCAGACAAATATATCTGTGAAACACTAACAAATTCCATTGTTTTCTTTAGTTGAACCGACAATGTTTTGTACAATTTAGTTATTTGTATTTCACAGATAGTGAGTTTGCACTCTAATGTAAACATGATAAAGTAGGAATGTACAGGTTGTAATGAAACACTACATTTAGTTTTCAATTGCCCTCTTTCACTATGACTTCACAGTTTGTTTACAAAATGCACAGAATTCTTTTGTACAATGCTATTTCCAAAAATAGCATGTGATGATGCACCTGATTGCAATAATTGCTTATCGTTGTTCTATAAAACACATTTTATGAGTTGCCCCCTCTAACGACACGATTTAGCATTTAAACAATAGATTGCTTTGGTGTGACGTCATAGTGGAATAGGGCAATAATTATTGACTTGATGTCTTATTTGACAGTGGCAGTAACACTGTCACACTGAACTCAGGGGTGCTCATCAGAAATTTCAAAAAATACCCCTAAAATACCATAAGGGGGTCATAATTGGGTGTAGCTTTACAAAAGTAATTTTTTACAGAAATGAGATAACTACAAACTTTTAATATGCAATGACACTTTTTAGGAAAAGAAGGGGTTTCAAGAGTCAGACTCATAGGTGAAACCATTTCACAGGATTCAAAATTAAAAATTTTGAAATTAGAAAAAAATCGAGCCATGTAACTGTACATACATTATCAATAGACTTGTTATTGTATTTTTGAAAACTGTGTTTAACTCTCTCACTCCCAAGAGTGCCTTTTGGCACTCTAGCTTTACTGTCACAAATTACCAAGAGTGCCAAAAGGCGCTCTGACACCTACCCTTGTTTTTAGCCAATCAAATCTAAAAAAAACTGTAACCCTAAAAAAAATGTGAATATGCACACAACTCTGTGGGCATTTGGGGCAGTAACACTACAGGGATGCTGGGAATGAGAGGGTTAAACCAGTTTACTACACTTAGTAGCTGTGTTTCCCACACAGGCAAGGGCTCCACTTAGGCCATGCTGGTGAGAATCTACAATAATAATTTGCCCCTTCCCAGATACTAGCACAGCTACTGAAATACCTTGAGTTATTAAGACACCAGCCTTTCTATTATTTACTTCACTAATTAGACCAATAAGTGGTGTTAAATCCTGGTTAGAAAATATTAGAAAAAATCGAGCCATGTAACTGTACATACATTACCAATAGACTTGTTATTGTATTTTTGAAAACTGTGTTTAAACCAGTTTACTACACTAGTAGCTATGTTTCCCACACAGACAAGGGCTCCACTTAGGCCATGCTGGTGAGAATCTACAATAATAATTTGCCCCTTCCCAGATACTAGCACAGCTACTGAAATACCTTGAGTTATTAAGACACCAGCCTTTCTATTATTTACTTCACTAATTAGACCAATAAGTGGTGTTAAATCCTGGTTTGTACAATTGCAAACATTTTCATCATAAGATGAGAGCTCTAGTTCTTCAGAAAAATTGGCAAAGGCATCTTCAATGTCTAGGAATATAGCCTGTCCTTCAAAAACCATATCATACAGAGCATTACCATCTAAAATGCAATCAGTTACAGTAGAAGCCCAAAGTGTAGGCAACATATTTCCTGTTATGGGTGGGAGATTTCTTTTAATGAAACAATTTCCCACAAAAGTGGCTATTAAAGTGCAAGCATTACTACCTACTCTCCCCCCTATTGTGGATTGTGATATTGAGCATGGAAATAAAAACTCTGTTACATTGAGATTGAATGGTCTACTGCGTCCTTCTACTTGTACATGTACTTCTGTGTTGGTTGAATGTAAAGCCTGTTGAGTGAGAGTCGAAACGTCTTAATTATGTAAAACAAAAAAGTCAGATGAAAACAGAGTTATTTCAAATTAGTTATGAGTACAACTGACTGCAGCAGAATCTTTGTTACAATACCTGTTGATTATCGCATGGAACAAATTGGTCACGGTACCCTTTTCCTGACTCAGTATAGCGGTCCACTTCAACTCTAGCTTGAATCCGAGCTAGCCCACTTCGGTAGTTAAGTGCTGTCAAGTGGCCACCTGCACCAAATTTCAATCTACCAAATAATGATTCCACAGCACTTCCATTTATTCTAATTGGTGCAATAAAATACCCATGACCAGCTGCAGGACTGCCTGGACCATGCACAAAAAACCACTCACTGTAGCCGAGGAAGGAGCTCACCATTATTCTCAAGAGATCCCATGTCTAAAAAGCAAAGTAAAAAAATCACACAATGGCAACAAAAATAATGTTCTCCATCACACTTCAACTCACTTGCCATGCAAGAAAGTGCCTTTGCCGTGCTTTTTTGGTATTGTCTGTGTAAACTAAAAAATAGAAATGAATCACAAAGGTAAACAAATGAAAATCAGAACCAGTATGGCAACTACATCACCATGAAGACAGGACTTTTAAGAGAGTCATTTTGTCCCTCACCATTTCTCCATGCATATGGGGTCCATTTTTTTCAAAGGGGGTTAAGTTCATGATTTCCACTGATATGTGTATAGTATTGATACAGGTCTTTTATATGTTTTATAGCAGGAATTGGGCAAGGCACAGTCTGGTTTAAACACTGAATAACTTACACACAACAATTCCTTTTGGTCTCAGATTTACAGTTCCAATGAACAAAAGGAAAAGGTGTATAGTTTTTATATGAACTTTTCATCTACCTTTTGCTCTGTGTCTTTCAAACCATCTAACAAAGAAAGAAAAACCATCTCTGATATTCTGAATAACTGGGGAGTTCAGGCCTTTGACCATTCTTCTTGAAAGGATACCCTGCTCAAAGATCTTATTGCATGCTTCAAGATATTCTGCAGTTTTCTCAACATTAACAGCATCAGCTGGCGGGGGGTTTGAATCAGCATGGCCCTTAAGTGCACTGATCATGTAACGTTGCTGTAATAAATAATTAAAATATTAAATCATTTAGCCTATGAAGCAAAGTGAAATATGAAATTTTTGCTCTGGCCCTAACTCGAAAACTTAAGTTAACTTAGGGCCTATGCATTCCTCTAATATTTTCCTGCAATCTTAACCACGTCACTCCACTCCTTGAAAAACAACAAAAAATTGTAAAAAAAAAAAATTGTATTGTACATTTGAACTGTAATGTGTGTATATATATATATATTTTTTCAAACTGAATGCAGAAATAAAATTGTATTGTATTGTATTGTATTGTATTGTATTGTATTGTATTGTATTGTATTGTATTGTATTGATATTACTAATATGTAGACACACCTGCATGATCTTAGCAGGATGAACATTTAAGCGCGTCCAAACATCTCTGTGTACATAATTGTAACGGAGTCCAGGAACTCTAGGAGCACACCCTTGTTCAATTCTGGTTTGATCTCTGTTGTACTGATCAAATACTGCCTGCCAGCCAAATGGAACATCATCTAATTCAAATTCTTTTGTGCCATTAGCTCTTGAACTGTAAAGGGCTGCAATTTGATTTTTCAGCTGAAATTAAAAAGTCTAGGTAACTGTCTGAAAGCAAGCAGTGATGATTGCACATAATACTATAATTAACAGATGTTTCAAGGCAATTCTCACTTCACCAAAGTCAGTGGACAATATAGGAATAGTGTGGAGAGTAGTGAGTTATATGTGCTCAAAAGGTAAATACAAACTAAGTTTTTTAAAAATAATTTACTGTAAGTTATCACCTGGTGAGAAGGACATATCATAATGTAGACTTTAGAGTCTTGTTCAGGGTCAAATGGGTTGCAAAACACCATCTTTGGCAAATACTTGTCATCCCCATCACCTGCTTCCACCTCTGGTAGCTTTCCTGCTTTATAACCTGAGAGGACCTTTACAAGAGCCAAATTGCTGGATGCCCCATCACAAACAAGGATTCTGACACCAAACCGATAGAGACTGAATAACTTCATTGTTCGCATGACACAACCAAATAAGAAGCTATGGTCCCATGATTTTTCGCATTCAAAATACGGCCCAATTATACTGTAAGAAGATGTGAGGTCTCGCCAAAGAAATTGCAGAATATAGTTGGTCTTCAAGCTTTTGTCGGGATCAACTGACTCAAATATGTCATGGAGGAATGGAAGTTGATCTGCAGTCATAGCAAAGCCTTTGACATTGCCACTGTTCATATCAAATAATATCTTAGACTGAACCTTTGTTTCATCAAATATTAAAGCTCCAAACCCCAAGGGATGTGGTCTATTCTTCACTGTCATATCTTTCATGAAATTTTGATATTTTGTTACTTCCTTGGCTAATGATTCCTCATTGAACCCTGGCATGGACTGATTTGATTTCATCATTTTATCAACTTGTTTTTCGCAGGGCAACTGCAAAATCCCAAGGTTTCTTAAGGCTGTATAGGCACTGGGAGATCTTGCATAGACTGCTATTGCTGCAGATTAACAAGTTTAATGTACATTATATACATTAAGTGTAAACATGCAATAATATATAGTTCATACTGTGTCTTGTGGTAATGAGGAAGTGATATCATAATAACCTCAAAAAAGCTTTATGACAATGGCAATGGGAAGAACTTTCCTTATGGGTATACTAAGTATATATATTAAGTCTTAATAATGTAATCATTACATTCATAATATAGTTCAATAAAATCCTGCAATTTGAGTGGTATTTAATATATATTGTTAATACTTGGGCTTAAAAATTAACTTTTCAAAATGATCTGGTTTTACTCAAAAAATATTTTCAGCCACACGTTTCTGCAGATCAAAATTGCAGGATTTTATCAAACAATATTATAAACAATTAATAGCATGTTTCGTATGTGGTATTTGGGATAAATATCCCTTGTGATCTTTCAAAATTGTCTACAAATTTATAGTGCATACCAGTGCTGAACACAGTGTATAAGAGGCAATATAACTACACATATTAACTACATCTATAGCCTTTTAGGTTTGAACAAATTACTAGACAGTTTGCATATATACTGTATACTTCAGGCATGACAATCTGCATGAACATTACAAATTCACAATACATTTCAAATGGTCTTTGTATGCACTATGCAGGACAACCTATTTTGAAATATTAGTACAAACCTGTATTTATTTATTAACTTACCCAAACGAAATGTGGCTGATGACCATTTATTTCCCTTTTGTCCTGTGGCTGCAACATGAAAAATGATTAATGAATATCAACATTCATTGATTGATCCTTAGTTTTTAATTATAGGAGAAATGTTTTGATGCAGGTATAGAAAAGGAAATAACTTTAGGGATGTTTACCACTTGTACAAAAATATATCACATCAATATATATATTTTATAACATTATTGCTAATCTAGCCATTAGAAAAATTTTTTGCATGCTGTACATCAATATACTGTAGCATAATTCTTATTTCCCTGGGCTAGAGTTTTAAATGCTCTAGGGCCAAACATTTTACATTTACAAGAAAAAAGGGTCCCCTTACATTACCCTAGGTGGTAGAGCTTCCCTTCTCCTTTGGGCATATTGTAAAACATGGACTGGACTGGACCGAAAATCTGTAAAACATGGACTGGACTGAGAAAAAAATCTGTAAAACATGGACTGGACTGAGAAAAAAATCTGTAAAACATGGACTGGACTGAGAAAAAAATCTGTAAAACATGGACTTGACCGAAAAAATCTGAATCTGTTATGCACAATAAAATTTATTTGTTTCAAATGCAAGGGATCAAGGGTGCCCTAGCTAGGGTGTCCTTACATATTAGTTACAAGTTTTGTTTACATATTAAGTACATTTGATATAAACATGGTAGCCAGCCAATCAGAACACAAGTTATATCTCAAATACTTTTTCAAATCAGTTCCTTACTTAATTAACTCTTACTAGTAAACATTTTATTTTATTTGTCATTTACTTTTTAATGGAATTACGCTGACCCTTGGAATAGTCATCTTTGAGATGGAGCCAAGTAAAGGAAGAAGATTTAAGAAGAAAAATCATCTAAATGTACCCTTAATTGCCCTATCGCATAATGACGTCACACCAAAACATTTTATTGTTTTGACGCTAAGGATTATGGTAACCAGAGGGGATCAGATAAAATATCAAATAAAATGCAGATGAGCAATCACTAATTTTGACATTTGACATTTGACATTTTTATTCAGAAATTAAATATTATTAATACATAATATATATCAAAACTTGATACAGTTCTACTTCGAAAAGGAATATTAATAGGTCCCAATTTCCACTGTTTCTGAGCATCTATCCCCAATGTAAACAAACTGTGACGTCATTATGCGATAGGGCAATTAGCAACTGCATAAATTATAACACATTAACTAACCATTTTTTCTCTGGTCTTCCAGGAATTTCACACGATCCATTTGCCATACTTGTTTGAGTGTTTTCCCTCTACCATTTCCTGATTTCTCTGCTTCCTCGAAGATGCGATTCAACTCATTTACACCACTTTCACTTGAATCTATGGCATTTACAAGCTTTGACAGTTCAGCATTTTCTTGTTCATTCAGTTGGATTTTTGACTTTTCCCAGTATTTTGCTGCAATTTTCTTGTACTGCTTTCTCTCTCGTCTGATGTTCTGCAAGCGTTTGTCTTTACTTCTAGGACTTAGGATGTCAATGCGATGGTGACTTTCAGCACTTCGTCGGGTATAAGGTTTGGAGTTGGCTTTTTGGCGTTTACGCAATAACTTGTCCAAATGTTTGCTCAACGATCTGCATTTATGACAACAATGGTATAGGTCTGGACGTCTTAATTTATTGCTATTAATCTGAATTGTAGCCTTGTACCACACAGCACAGTTCACATGACGAGCTATCTCCCATGGCCAGCTTGAACTGAATAAACTCTTTGGGTGGTAGCCCAGTCTAGTATGCAAGTTACGATATTTTGGGTCTCTTAGTCCAGGACATACAACATAAGGACTTTGATGACTAATCTTGTTTATAAGATCTTTCAGTTGAGTGTCATCGTTGATGGAAATCGTTCCTGATTCTGCTTCATCTACTACGTTTACTCTCACTTCATAACATCCATTAATCCATAGTAAAAGTTGAACTTTGTGATGAGGTCCAAGAGCCGGACTATGTTCCTTAAGCTTACTTCTCGTAATGGATACAAGTTGCTCACCAGTGGATACCAGTTCTTCTTGAACATGCACACCAAGTTGTAGTGCATTTATTCGTCGTACAAGATGTTGTAGACAATTATAGCTTTCTGGTAAAACGGCCGGATGAGGAGGGGAAGCTGAGTGGTCATTTCCTGAATTTCAACGAACCGAAACAGGAACTACTATAAGTACTCAATTCACACTTGTCTCTTCATACTATCGTATGAGTTTTCGAAGGGTAAAGATTTCTGTAAAATGGCCATTACAAGTGAAGAAAGCTGGCTTCACGTCATACCGAAAGGTTTTGTGAAGAAATAAAGTACGTAGGTGAGAAGAAAAAGGATTTAACTTATAATCTTTCATACCTTGTACTGCTGGTTTGAGTCTTTTTGATTCTGGACTCTCACTTTCGTTTTTTTCCTCGTCTGTTTTCCTTTTTAAGAGGAATTGTCGCAGTTTATCTCGTATTTCTTGACTCATATCCACAGTAGTTGTCATCCGCCCGCGTTACCGCCATGTTTTCCGCTCCTCCGACTACTTGTTTACGTTGTTGATGGATACATGTTCATATCCGCGCGGTCATGGTGACGAGTTCTAAAAATAGCATCAAACGGGGCACATGATAGGTCGCGGGGATTCCTTCTCTTACCTCATTTTCTCTTGATTTTCCTTCATATACGCTATGATGCTTTGTGTTTTTGCTGTCGATAAGATTTTTCTCTCAGGGATTAATGTTTTAGTTATTTATAAAAAGCGTTAGTAGTTGCGCTTTTTACATATTCGTGGTTAATTAGTTCTTTTTGGGGATCCACATAATTAAGGTTTTAGTTTGCTCAAAGGCTGCTACAGTTACTGAAGCGACGGAAATCACCATTCACCGTGCAGATGTTAATAGAAATAATTGTTAAAGCTAGGGATTTGTGTGGCTTTGAATATAAGAACAGTAATGAGTTTGCCAGGCGTCATGGTGAGCAGACCAATCCAAGGGCTTGAATAACTGAAACCATTAGCTAAGTCTTTCTCCCGCCGAGAAACATTCACCCACATTTATTGATTCGGTTTGTTTTTCGTTCGACTTCAAATCAAAACTGTTCTCCAATCTTGATATTTCTTCAACCGGCTTTGTGACTTTATATTCTCGGTAAGCCAATTAAAGCTGTAACAATTTCGTTTCAAAAGCAAATCAAGTTTTCAAATTGAATTTTCTAATATCTTCTAAGCAGCCGTTGATCACCCGTGCAGGAAGCAGGTGCGCTTTAGCTTTTTACAGTAATCAATTAAGCAGAGGTATCTATATGCTCTAGTCTTTTGGCGAGGGTAGACAATTTCTAAAATGTTCAACGACTTTTGTGAAGACATGCATTGGCTGGACTATCGGTACGATTTGTACGAGTTTGCAATCTATTCAGCAAGTATGTGTGGTGCATTGATTCTCCCAACGATCGTCCTTAATGGCGTAATTCTGTACACAATTTGGAAAACCCCTTCGCTACACACTCCTTCGAATGTCTTTTTGTTTAACATGGCTGTTTCAGATTTTGCTTTAACGCTGTTTGGTGTACCGTTCATCATCGCCACCAGTATCTCGCCTTATCTGAATGTAAGCTACTCTATTGTGTGTACTTTGGAGTTTTTGTCCTATATTTTTACCTCGTTGGGTGGCGTTTCTTTCTTAACTATCACCGCCGCCACTGTTGATCGATACCTTGCTTTGACGTTGCATCTGACGTATGTGTCAGTTGTCACTGTAAACCGAGCGATCTTCGTTTGTGCAGCTATTTGGGTCTTATGCATAGGTTCTGGACTGTCGATCTCTGGGGGATTTACAGTATATTGCTGGATTGTTTCACCTGTGATGGTTGTCTGTTTTGTCATCATGGGCTTTTGTTACTGCAAAATCTCCGTTATCCTTCGACACCATCAAAACCAGATACAGAGTCAACAAGGTTCTGGAGTAGAAGCATCTATTCCCAACATGTTACGCTACAAAAAGTCGATTTTTAATCTCCTTTACGTATTTGGATTATGTGTCATTCTCTACGGGCCTTATATCACGGCTACTGTGTTGAGTGAAGTAATCAACAACTCAATTCCCTTGTTAAAGTTTACCATTTTTTCAACGCCATTAACTATTCTAAACTGTACCCTGAATCCTCTTCTGTATTGTTGGAGGTTACTTGAAATACGTACCGCTGTGAGGGCAACGTGGAGAAAAATAAAAGCCGCAGAAGGTTTTCGAGCTTAAAGTTGTTTTGCTAATCTCTCTCTCTCTCTCTCTCTCTCTCTCTCTCTCTCTCTCTCTCTCTCTCTCTCTCTCTTTTCTCTTTTTTTTCCTTCCCTCCTTGTTTCACTGTTTACACAACACAGGACCGGAGGGGATAGCTATCACCTATCCCCAATAAACTTGAGCAATTTTAGGTATTTCTTCCTATACCTCAATATATCCTACATCCTACATAGGAAATATAACTATTGCCGCCTCAGAAGGCGTTAAGATCTGTAAGATGACCTCGAAAATCGCAAAGATGACTTTGAATCATTTCATTATGGTGTTATCGGAACCGGCTCACACTGCCTGAATCAAAAACTTTCCACCGAACGGGGCTCAAAAAACTTGTAAATAGAATCAGTGTTTGATGGTTGCAGTAGTTTCTCAGGAGTCCCCATTCTAGGTAGTATATATTTACTTTTATAAGTGTACGTGCATGTATAGTATTTTATTGCAAATAAACAAAAGTTCCAAAAGTCATGTTTTAAATTGATTATTATTATTCTATTTAGCTTACCTTCCCATGACTTTCTACATCATCCCAAAGCGTCGTACCACAAGATACTCGGTTGAACTACAGCGGAATAAATAGCCATGGTTGTTTCGTGTAATTCCCATTAATAATAACTTTTTTGATAGGCAAAAACATGATGGGCAGTGTAGCTCAGTTGGTTAGTTCGCGATTTTCCGATGCGAGAGGTCCCGAGTTCAATTCCCAGTCGGATTACCTCATGTTGTTTCGACTTCTTTCCATTTCGTGTTGCTTTAAATACCCTTAAAACGGAGCACTGATGGAAAGAGGGGTTTTTAATTTCATTCGGTAAAGCCCAAACCTTTAAATTATAATTATTTCTTGAAAAATAAACTCTTCCTAGTTAATGTGATTGTTTACAAAGAACGGAAAGGTGTGTCGCAATGATCAGCTCCTTTGGCGTTATATTTTTGCAATGTGTACGAGAAGCAAAATAAAATGTACGGATGTGTGATTCTCTCAATAGTACCAACAATACCTCCAGCACAACCACCACAGCCAACAACAACACCAACACCACGACCAAAACTAACCATCACCACCAGAAAAAGTGATTTCAGCCTTATTTTTATACCGTTGCCATGGTAACACTTACACTAACTTTGAAACTGATAAAAATCGAAACCTTGATCTCAGTTTATCTACTGACAGAAAAATCATTGTGATTAAAATAAGGTAAGCTTATCACTTAATAAGCTAACCAATAAGTTTCATTTTTTGAATTGTTTGTAATTTATTCAAAAACAGCTTAGTAAAAATTTTGAATTATGCCTTTATTTCTTTGCCTTGGTATGTAGTTTATAGCCTATGTAGTCCCTTGTCTAGAGCTTCTCGAGTTCGAGAGATATTTTAGAAAAATTGATTTCAGCCATCTTTATTTACCGTTGGCTATGGCAACACAAATCAAAGTGAAATAGACAAAAATCAAAACTTTGATTCGAGTCCAAAACGGGCGTAAAAACCGTTTTAGTTGCTCAAGAGAAAATTGCTCAATTCGTGGAGTGGAAATCGAAACCATGGTCAATAAAGAACTATATCGAGCCACCTTAAACAGGACAGCTACCGTCTATTTAACCTCCGAAACTCTTGAAATAGTCTGTATCCAATGTATCTTTATCAGATATTACATTAATTTCTCCCTAGTTCACTAGTTGATTTCCGTTGGTTAAAAACTTTCCGAGTTTTGATACAACAAAAATTCTATGTGGGGAACATGGAAAATTAGAAGCTTTTCTTGGCTATTGTTTTGGAATCTTATGATTGGATGAAAGCTTTTCACACAAAAGAAACTTCCCTGTGAAATAAAGTTTTAGCGCATTTTATTTCAATAACATGTTCATAGGTTGACGTATTCTCAGCCTGAAAATCCAACCATTCTGAGATGGGGAAAGTGAAATGCATCGGAATAATAGAGATTGCCTACTTTTTACACGCATTGTTACTTAAGCGCTCTGGATATTTGACCTCTAACCTCTCTTTTTTCTTCTTCCTTTTCTTTTTCCTGTATGAAGAGGATCTATTTTCCAAAGTCAAGTGTGGACAAGTGGAATGTCTTTGTCTTGAAATGAAATTTTCGATTGCGTCATAGTAGTAGCATTGTATCTTCAATTGCTATGTACAGCTGGCGAAGTAACTTATGCAATAATCTCTTTTTTGTATTGAAAGGCACCATTCGTACGCTCGTTTGCATTAACTTTGAGATCATTTTGAAAAGATATTTGTTCAACCGCATCAATGCCAAACTACTCCTGTGGATTTTTTACCATGTGGTACGAGGAGCGAAATCATCTATACGAATTTGTCATCTATCTATCTATTACAGTCGGCCTTCTAGCTGTTCCAATAGCCATTCTTAACACTGTTATCTTGTTTACGATTTGTAAAACGCCTTCACTTCACACCCCATCCAATGTCTTCTTGTGCAATTTAGCTGTTTCAGATGCTGCATTGGGTGCTTTGGGTGCGCCAAGTGCTTTAGTTTGGTTTATTTCTCACTATCACAGTGAAAGCCACTCGACAATGTGTACAATGGCGTATTTTTCCACCATAATTTCCAGCATTTTTGGCTTTGTCTCGTTCCTAACTATCACTGCTGCAACTGTGGATCAATATCTCGCTCTCAAGTTGCATCTAAACTATGTATCCGTCGTTACTGTCCGTCGAGTTCTAGTCGTTTGTGCTTTTATTTGGATCTTTTGTGTGGCTCTTTCATGCTCAATTTTTGCAGGACTTACAGAATACTGTTGGAGTACTTCACCACCCATAATTATTTGTTCAATGGTGATGAGTTTTTGCTACTTCAAGATTTTTGTCATCCTTCGTCGTCACCAACATCAGATCCACAGTCAAAATGAATCAGTACAGGCCCAAGTGTTACGCCACAAAAAGTCCATCTTTAACCTCATTTACGTATTTGGACTATGCATCCTTCTCTATATGCCTTATATATCCACTACGATGATTCACCAAATAATAGGAGACTCAATTCCCTTACTTAAATTTTGGATTTTTTCCATTTCGTTGATTTTTGCCAACTCGGCCTTAAATCCCATTATATATTGCTGGAGGCTGAGTGAGATTCGAAATGCTGTGAAAGAAATGTTGAGGAAAGTAAAAGTTCAGGTGTTGAGCTAAAAGGGGAACTATAACTCGTCTTACACAATTGAACCCTTTCCAAAGGAGTTTATTTTCAAATAGTGCAGTTTGAAAAGTCATCGCAAAGCCGTAAAGTTTGAGTTTGCAAAGGTCTCAAAAACGAATTAAAGTGAAAAAATAATGTTGGTTTATTTTCTGTTTGGAAACTGAAGCAAATAAACCTTGATATACACATTGAAAGACTTTCCCGGCCACTTAATTTATTTTGGAATATTGTTTGGAAAAGCATCCTCGAACTACATTGTAATATTGATTAATAACCGCATAAATAAACTTAACAAAACCTATGTGAACATCTGTATCATTGTACTTGTAGAAGCGATTCTACTTTCGGAAATGATTAAGTAGCAAAGCCAACGAGAAATAAAAGAAAAGAAAAAAGAAAAGAAAAGAAAAGAAAAAAGAAAAAAGAAAAAAAAGGGGGGGGGGGGGGGAAAGGGCCGGGGGTTGGCCACGCCAAGCTCCAGCAAAAGACTTTCCTTTCCTCTTTGATTTAGTTGTATTTACACATTTGTTTTTCACGTTAGTGTTCTATTTCAAATTTTTGTTTATTACATTGTATCTCAGAGAAGTGTTAAAGGGATACTTTGGATGAAAATAAATTAAAATTGCAAATGACTTAGTAAAACCTATCTGTACGACTCCCAATAATCACCAAAAGCAACATTTTCTTTACATTCAAACGAGACGAATAGAAATTGGTTATCAATCTTTCTCTCGATCGGAATAAATTCTGTATATTCGTCTTAATAGTTTGAACATAATAATAATCAGTTTCCAATTTTCATGGATTTTCATTCAAGTGTACGTACGATGCCTTTTTTTCTGGAATACACGGTTTTAGGGTATTTTCTTTATAATGTCACAGCGTAATTTACGCAAGGTATCTTGGATGTCATCATGTCAAGATTATCTGCCGACAATGAAAAAAACAAAAAAAAATTCAACTAACAGAATATGCTAGAATAAATATCCCAATACTTTGCTATTTGTATTATTTAACCATGATATTAGTTTATTGTGTTTACTTAGTTACTACACCTGCAGATTTTGTTGCTCAATCTTTGTCCGTCATCAATCAATCATAATTTTTGGACAATTGTTTCCTTATATGAAGTAAGGCAACAGCAAATCTTTTCAAAGTCGGCAACTCTTACATGTAAAGGCCCACTTGGATGAAAATCGATGAAAATTGGAAATTATTTATTTCTATCTGAAGATGAATGTAGTTAAATAACTGTCTACCCTCTGCCCAAAAATCTGCATTTCAAGCTCATTTTCAAAGAGAAATATGGTGTCATTTACTCACAACTTAAATGCTAAAATACTTGACAATTTCTATTCGTCTCGTTTGCATGTAAAGAAAATGCTGCTTTTGGTGATTATTGGAAGTCGTACATATAGGTTTTACTAAGTTTCAAGTCATTTCCAATTTTAATTTATTCTCATCCAAGTACCCCTTTAAGAACCTGAGGCTAGTGTCAAGATATTCTTAGAAGAATAGTGATTCCAATTTTCATCGCACGAATTCTAATTCCTTTCTTTCTAGAAACTGAGTTGTTATTAAATCTTACTTCGGAAAAGATATAAAAAGTCATTTTTCAACCACTTTAACTAAAACCTCGGTTTGGGACAGACAAAGTATTCAGTACCAAACTGATATTGTTGTGCTTCCAGTTTTGAGCTAAATATTGAGCAATACAGTTGTTAGGGAGGGTTTGAAATTAGAGACACATAGGCGGGCAAGAAAATCAATTCCCGGACCATTGACATGACTGATCGTCGTTAAAATCATTCATTAGCGTCTGTCGTCATTTCTTCTCAATGTAATGTTGAAATTACTTTTCTGCTTTCATGTTGTTGCTGTTGTTGTTGTTGTTGTTGATGTTTTCATACTGTTTCATTTTTCCGTCATTTTTCGTCTTTTTGTTTCTAATTCTTTTCCCCTAAAGGGGACGTCAAAGGCAGGTTCACAGACAAAAACGTGCACTTACAAATCGTGCAAGCTCTTAAATTCAAACTACTCAAGGCAAGCCCGAAAAGAATGCTGTTTTTTTTTTTTTTTTTGCTGCTAATAATTATAATGTATTCAAATCAACTTCAGTGTTGTCACAAGAATTGAGTGCGGTATACTAACATTTATTTGAAAATGCTCGCATTTTGTAATTAGCTCAATAGAAACGAGTCCGATTTGAATACATTACAAACAAAACCAGCATTTACTTCGGTCTTGGCTTGACGTTTGTTGCTCTGAACCGCGTCAATGTTTTTTGAAATAAGTGTAAGTACATTGAAAATGTCTGTCAAGCAAAGAAAGGAAACCATCTGCTACGCCAAATTGTGTTGAATTTTGCGTCTTCTGTTCCTTTTAATCGAATCTTGTATGAAACCGCAGAACTTGAAAATATTTTGTTTGGCCAATGAGCTTTTATCATGTAATTTCAAAAGTCACAGTACAGAAATATAATTACTATAGCTGGAAAGAGCACGTCAAAATTAGTAAAACGGTGAAGTTTGAGTGAAGTAACTTTCAAACTCACGAAGATATGAATTTTCCGAAATCGAAATTTTGTATGAAAACGTTCGCTGGTAGGCAAGAGATACCTACCAGCAAAGGTTTTCTTACAAATTCACACGTTTCAAAAATTCATATTCTCGCGAGTTTTGGATTTAATTCCTTCAAACTTCACTGTCTTGCTAATTTTAACACGCTCTTTCCAGCTATGGTAATTATTTTTCTGTTTTACGAATTTTCAAAATACCTGATAAAAGCTCATTATTGCCCTAGACTATCAAGCAAGCGTGATAATTTTTCAGACCAAAAGTAATTTCAGAACACAGCATAAATACCACATTGCAAGCGAATCATATGGCATTGTCATGTACCAAGTCTTTTTTGATAAACTTTTGTTTCCTATTCATTGACAGCCTTCATTATCGAATCAAGTATGCGTGCTATTTGTATGAAAATAGTCAGAGCACCTCGCCTGATGCCCATGGGTAGGTGAAGAGAGCAAAGTAAAAATATTTTGGCAGATTGTTTGGTAATGTTTCCGTTGTTGGTGTTGGTTGTGATGATGGTAAAATGATAATGGTAATGCTACAACCCAAATAAAGGACGTAAAGTTGTTTTGATTTCGTAGAGATTCTCGTTGTTGTTGATAATATTCATATTGTTGACGATTGTTGTGATGCTCGCAATGATGATGAGTATACTGATTGTGGTACTAATTTGATGATGATGATGATGATGATGATGATGATAGTGGTGGTGGTGGTGGTGGTGGTGGTGATGGTGATGGTGATGATGATGATGATGATGATGATGGTGGTGGTGGTGGTGATGGTGATGATGGTGATGATGGTGGTGGTGGTGGTGGTGGTGATTGTAATAGTCTCGAGTGGTCTTGTAACTATGCTGTGTATAATACTTTGTACATTCCTTGTACATTACTCTCTCACTCTCGGAACACACACACGCATGCGCACTAATGCTATAATTATGCATCTCATTACATCCCCCTTTTTCTTATGAGGTTATTGTACTACAGTGTTTAACTCAACAGTTTTTTTTTGTCTCTAATCAATGTCTTAAAATCCGTATCTATCCGGGGGTTTTACACAACGTCCACTGCGAGTGACTACTTGAGGCTTGGTCTGTTCTTCTTGCTTGCTTTCACTCAGGTTGGGTGGAGGACGTGTTGACTGTAGGCTTGGTTCTTGCGATGGTTCGTCAGAGGTACTTGGGGCTTCTCTAACATGTTGACGATTACGTCGTAGTTCCCTTCCTGCAGGTGTTGTTATCTTGTATGACCGAGGAAGATTCTGTAACTTCTCTTCAACTACTGCTGGTTTCCACTTGTGGGTGGTTGGGTCTTGGATGCGCACTTTCTGGCCAGTGAGAAGTGGTGGTAATGGCTTGCATCCTCTGTCGTAGTAGTGTCTCTGTTGTTCCTGTCTGTATTCTAGTCTGTCTGTTACATCATCACTTGCGTAGTTTCTTTGGATTCTCCTTGGAAGGTTGTCTTGTATAGACCTGCCTAGTAGAAGCTCAGCTGGGGATGGTAGCTTGCTGTCAATAGGAGTACTTCTTAGACACATTAAGGCGATGTAAGGATCTGTTTGCGTTGCTTGAGCCTTCTTCAGAGTGTTCTTCACTGTTTTTACATGCGCTTCAATAAAGCCATTACTGCGCGGATAGTGTGGGGAGCTTGTTATATGTTTAAAGCCGTACTGCTGCGCAAATTCTCTGAAGGTATGGCTATCGTAATGAGGCCCGTTATCTGATCTTACTGCTTGCGGAACGCCATGTTCACTGAAGATCTGTTTCATGATCTCTACCACCATTTTACTATTACTCTGGTTTCGCGGGATCTTTCTGACAAATGGAAATTTGGAGTAATAGTCTGCAACAAGCAAGTACTCAGATCCATCGAGGTAGAACAGGTCAGTTCCCACTGTGTGCCAAGGCCTTGGAGGGATTTCTGTTGGGATCATTGGTTCCTTTGGTTGTTTGTTCAACGACTCTTGACACACGCTGCATGTCTTTGTGACATTGTCGATGTCTTTGTTAAGATCTTTCCAGAAAACAGCTGTTCTTGCACGTAGTTTTGTCTTTTCTGTTCCTTGATGGGAAGCATGTAGCTTTAAGAGGATTTCTTTCTGCAAAGCTTTTGGAATGATGATTCGGTGACGTTTCATCATTATGCCATCTTCTATGGTTATCTCATCCCGGAATGACCAGTATGGTTTTACGAGGTTGGGAACTTCCTTGACGTCAGTTGGCCATCCGGTGTATACTTGTTCTTTCAAGACTGTTAGTTCTGGGTCGTTACTTGTATTCTCTTGAATTCTTCTGATCATGTCATTGCTAAATTGAGGACATACTTGATGTATCTGGACGTTCATGTCTGGGATTTCCTCATTTTCTTCAGGTGACAATCTTGATAGCGCGTCAGCGATTTCCATCGTCTTTCCTGGCTGGTACTTGATCACAAGGTCGTACGGTTGTAGTCGTAGGAGCATACGTTGGAGCCTCGGTGGTGCAGCTGTTAGGTGCTTTAGATGTATGGTCTCTAGTGGCTTATGGTCGGAGTGAACTGTAAACGTGCGACCAAATAGATATGTATGAAATCTCTCGCAGCCATACACAACAGCTAGCAGCTCTCTCTCAATGTTAGCATAGCGTTTTTCTACATCTGTTAAGGCTTTGCTCGCAAAAGCAACCGGTTTGTTGTCTTGTAGTAAGGTTGCACCTAGTCCCTTTAATGACGCGTCGACTTGGAGGACTGCTGGTTTCTTGGGATCAAAGTACGTCAGCGTGACTTCGTTGCTTATGGAGTCTTTAACTTTGTCTAGGGCTTCTTGGTACGTAGCATTCCAGCAGAACGATGTTTTCTCTGTCACCAACTCTCGCAGTGGTGCCGTTAGTGTACTTAAGTTTGGTATAAATGGAGCCATGTAGTTGGCCATGCCTAAGAACGTTTGGACTTCTTGTTTGTTGGTTGGTGGTCCCATCTGTTTGAGAGCTGAAACTTTGCTGGGATCCGGTTGGATGCCGTTTTTACTGCAGATTATTCCGTAGAACTTGATTTTGTCTTGTTTGACAAAGCACTTTTCAGGATTAAGCTTGAGGCCGGTCTGCTTACAACGGTTGATCATGCCATGCATGTTGGCGTCGTGCTCTTCTTCTGAGTTACCATAGACTACGATATCATCTGCGATACCTATTACACCGCTACAGCCTTCGAACGTCTGGTCAATTCTTGTTTGAAAAATGTCTTGCGACATTTTCAGTCCAAAGGGCATACGCTTGAAACGGTAGCGCCCGTAGGGTGAATTAAATGTCGTGAGATAACTGGATTCCTGATCCAAAACCACGTTCCAGTATCCACATTTCGCGTCGACAATGGAGAATACTTCAGCGCCACTCAGCTTTGGTAGTAATTCTTCTAGTGTTGATGTTACGTGATGCTCTCTCTTGATTGCTGCGTTCAGATCTTTTGGGTCAAGACATAGACGCAATTTGCCGTTAGACTTCCTCCTGTACACTAAGCTGTTAACCCAGGCAGTGGGCTCACCTTCGTGGATCTTGGCTATGATGTCGTTCTTTACCATGTCATCTAATTCTCTCTTGATTTCGTCCTTTAAGCTGATTGGTACTTTCCTTGGAGGGTGAACCACGGGTGGTACTGACGGGTCTAGAGTGATGTGGTAATCACCCTGGAATTTCCCAATTCCGTTGAAACACTCTGGGTACTTCGCGATGAGGTCTTGTTTGTCTCTGATTGGCGCTATGTTCACTTGTTGTTTGCAGGAATCTGGCTGGGTATCGATCTGTGGTACTTGTTCCTTGACTTCTAGATTAAACTTGAGAAGGTTGAGTTCAGTTGCTGTGTGAAGTCCCATAATGGCTGGTCCCGACGTGTCTGTGATATAGAAAGTTGCTGTTGCTCTGCTGTCTTTGGAGTAGCATGGAATTCTTACAGTGCCAAAGTGCTTGATTTCTGAACCACCATATGCAACTAGGATGATTTTTGATTGGTTCAGTGTTCCTTGTTTTGGTTTGCCGTTGTTGTCAATGCTCTGAGGATACATCTTACGATAAAGTCGCAGTGGTAACACGTTTCCTTGCGCTCCGGTGTCCAATTTTGCCTTCAAGGTTGTCTTACCTTTGTCCTTTCCAGGTAAACCAATGTTGACGGTTGCGTATACTTCATCTTTGCTGATAGAGTGGTTTCCATTATTTATGTTACCAATGCAGATAGACTCGAACGCCAGGGTGTCGAATTCTCCTTCAGCTGTCGGATCTGTACTCTGTAGACTATGGATTCCTTGTAGTGATTTCATCTTTTTTCTACAAACTTGAGCGAAATGATTCTTTTTCTTGCAGTAGTTGCAAGTTTGTCCCTTGGCTGGACATCTCTCAGATCTGCTATGTGGGCGGCCACAGTTGTCGCAGTCTGCTTGTTTCTGGGTTGGGCGGTGTTGGGCTCCCTGTGTAGGTTTCGAGGTTTGGCGTTGGGCTCCCTGTGTATAACTCACATGTTTGGGTTGTGAATTTCTTTTTGATTGAAAACTAGAAATAGCTTGGATTTTCTCCTCTTTTATACCGGGATTCATGACATTTAGCTGTGCTTGTGAGGTTTCATATGATCTAGCGATTGTGATTGCTTTATCTAGGGTGAGATCTGGCCCTTCATCAAATAATTTTTCTCTGATTTTCCTTGAATTGGTACCGAAGACAATTCGGTCTCTAATCATTTCTTCTTTATTCGGGAATTCACAGTCTTGTGCGAGGATTTGAAGCTCAGTTGTGAACTGTTCTACAGATTCATCGATTCCTTGGATTTTCTGATGAAATTTGTATCTAGCGAACACAGGGTTTGACTTCGGGTTGACATGTTGTTCAAATCTATTGTAATAGGTTTGTAGTTTTACCTTGTCTTCTTCTGTTATATCTCGCCATGTGTTGAAGATATCTCGTCCTTTCTGGCCGCTCCAGATGAGAAGATAGCTGCATTTTTCTGCTTCTGATCGACTCTTTAGTGGGCCTGTGAACATGAGCTCGGCATGTTGCTTGAAACGTCGCCAGTTCTCACGAAGATTTTCGCCACTCCATTCCATTTTCGGTGTTTCCACTCCACTGAGAGCCATTTTGGTTTACTCCTGGTACCATGTAATAGTCTCGAGTGGTCTTGTAACTATGCTGTGTATAATACTTTGTACATTCCTTGTACATTACTCTCTCACTCTCGGAACACACACACGCATGCGCACTAATGCTATAATTATGCATCTCATTACAGTGATGGTGGCGATGATGATGGTGATGATGATGATGGTGGTGGTGGTGATGGTGATGATGATGATGGTGGTAGTGCTGGTAGTGGTGTTAATGGTAACTATCGTTATAATTTCCAGTAAGCTAACTCAGTAATAGTCACCCTTGCCGTAGTATTTGTCCCAGTGTAGTTTTTATTTTTTATTTTTTTTATTTTAATTCAATATTTTAACAGGAGCATCTAATTTAGCTGTAGCTAGTTTGAATAGAGTCCTGTGTAACACAATAGAATCACAAAATTACGGAATAAAGGAAAAGAAAAAGTAGTTCAGTACTACCACTCTAAATTGATTTCTAATGAAATGAACTTCTTGTACTCTGTCCAGTTTTCTAACTTTATACATTATTTACTGCAGCAATCCAGACTCTCTGCAACCAACCTATGAGCAAAATGCTATAATAAAGCATCCTCTCAAGCCACAAGACGTGTTAAAAATAGTCGCTTTTGCAGGTAGGATCGTAAAGTCCCGGTAATACGAGCAACAAAATCCTGCAACTTGTCGCGCGACATACACCGAATCGAAATATGGCGGCAAATTTGAATAACTATTGTTTTATACTGACTAGCCTCTCATTCATGTAAAAACGCTTTTGTGTTTCCACGTGAACACGAGGCTAGTCAGTCCAGAACAATAGTTATTCAAATTTGCCGCCATATTTCGATTCGGTCAATTGTTGCGTTGCGAGTTGCAGAGCAAATGTGCTCCTGATTTTATTTTGGCTGAACTTTTTAGACGCTGTTTTGTATGAACATTTTAGTATAGACACCTTTACATGTACTTAATATTGAATCCTGACCAGTGCAGTTTAGTTGGTGAAAACAGTACGTGTGAAAACACACAAGTAATAAAAAAGGGTTTGGAACAAATTATTTTTGTAAGAAATTTCTTTAAATCAATTCCATTTTGTTGTTTTTCCAGGAACAGGGAAGACCACGACGTTGGTGAAATTGGCTGAACGTCACCCAAGAATGGAATTCCTAAACCTGTGCTATAACAAGTAAGAAATTTGAATTTTTGTTTGTTTGTTTTCGTAGTATATTCCTTGTCATTTTTGTATGAAAAATCAACACAGAGTTGATTTGCTAGTTGTTATAGTGTCTACTCGTGACTGCAAAGGTTGACAAAAATCCAATATGTTCAAATGCACAATCCGTAAATACTGACTTTGAAGCTCATGGGATTGTAGCAGGGAACCCATTAATGTTTTTAACAGTAGGATATCAGGCTATACTAACCATAGTATAATAAACAGAACTTAAAGCTATGGAAATGTAAGTCCATATCTTTTCTGGTCTTCAGAGGGTTTTCTTCGCATTTAGTCTGTGTCAGCTGATGAGACCATAATCCGTGGAACCCAGTGTCGTCGATTCATGTCGGTTGAAATCATGATAAAACCCCGGGAAATACCGTAATCACTAATGGTTTTTTGCTTGATTACTGACCCTAAATGAAACTTATGCCAAATTACGATTCTGCACTTATAAAACACATAGACTTTGATGCACATATTGTGCCGCCATCCAACTAGTCTCCTTCGCAGCCGTTTTCTGTTTCGTGCTCCCTCCCGAAACAGAAAACGGCTGCGAAGGAGACTACCATCCAACCGACTCTCTCCTATTCTTATTTTCATCCATAGGTCTATTCAACTTCAAGCTGAAAAAATTTTTCCTATGAATGTTGAAAGCCGTACTTGGCATTCCATGGCTTATAGAGAAATAGGCTACAGGTAGCGTTACCCTCTTCCTTTTTAACTCGTAAACGTAGCTACGAGCTATTGGTAGGGCACAGAATATTCAATTAAGTCTTTCACTCACTCGTGATTTAACTATGTCATTAACAAATCGCAATCAAGAGACCATAATACTAAGAGAGCGAAACCCAGCATTGATGTCTGTGCGATGCTCGCGGCGACTAAGGCAATTTTTAGTAGCTTCGCCATCGCGCGCGCATTGCTCTTAAACAATAGGATTATAATGCTGAAAGCAAACGGTTCCGTCCGCGCGCAAGTCAAAAATCAAATTCTGTTTGAGAGCCTTGCACGCGCGATGGCGAAGTTACTAAAAATTGCCTTAGTCGCCGCGAACATCGCACAGACATCAATACTGAGTTTCGCTCTCTTAGTATTATGATCTCTTGGTATATACAGTCAAGACTGTAGGCAGAGCTTGTCTGTTGTTTTCTTGTCTTCGTCTTTCCTTCTTCCCAACCCCACCTTTCGCCCTTCCTTCCTTCCTTCCTTCCTCCCTCCCTCCCTCCCTCCCTTCCTTCCTTCCTTCCTTCCTCCCTTCCTTCCTATTTTTCTCTAGACTCCTTTTCTCATTTTTTATCTTTCTGTTGATGTTTCTTAGGTACGCTCGTAAGTTGGGAAGTGGCATCAGGGTACAGAATATAACCCGTTGTCTAGGTGATAAAACGTCGTTTCTACACGCCCAGCGGGTGTTGAAATGTCTTGATAGTTTTATTTCTTCGGCTCGACCCTCAATAGGGGTTATCGATGTTGAGGACAGCAACGTTTCAGATGACCCCGAGAAAAGAAAAAAGTTCAATAGCAAAGAATATAAGGAGGTAAGTGTTATATGTGTCAGTGTTAAAGGCTGTCCACACGCGGCGCGCGTGACACACACACTCACACACACACAAACCGGAAGTGAAGCTGCGGTTTGCGTATGCGCACTGAGGATTTCAGGTGTTCAAATATTCTCGTACGCAGAGCTAGCACCTCGGTTCCTTTTTCCTTTTTGAGCCGTAATTTCGCCTTAATTTGAGTATTGAAAATTTGAGAATTTAGTAGCATATTTTGTTGCATACCACATGGTTTATTGTTATATTTGATGTTCTCGACGTGAATCTATAAGTCCCGAAAATATGGCGGCACCCCAAAAATGGCATTTTCCCGCTTAAAAATCATAAAATCAAAAACCTCGATGAGCGCGTGCGTGCGTTCTTACGTCTTACGGCCAACATAGCAACCGCGTTGCTTGGTAACAAGATATGTCCTAGCACCCGTAATTCTATGTCTTTCATGGTAGCATTTTTCTTGTATGCATGATAAAATTTAATTCTATATGGTGAGAAGTGACGTATTTTTGCATTTGGATGTATATAGGGAGTAGTTCGTGATGCCAACAAATGTTGGAAGAAGATGATTGACGTCAATGACAAGAATCTGTACATGACTCATGACGGTAAGACCATGATTACTTGTGTTTTTGTATTTTCGATGTAACGCTATCGCTGCATCTGTCAGTGCAATCCATCCATCCGTTTGTTCCTTCCTTCCTTCCTTCCTCCCTCCCTCCCTCCCTCCCTCCCTCCCTCCCTCCCTCCCTCCCTCCCTCCCTCCCTTCCTTCCTTCCTTCCTTCCTTCCTAGCTTCTGTTCATTGTTATTATCTTTCATGTATATTATCTTTCATGTAGGATACCTCAAGTTGTATCAACTGTCCCAACCAATTCTCGCCTTTGACTGCATTTTGATTGATGAGGCACAAGACTGCACACCAGGTAGTTTTTCTGGTTATTTCTATTTCTCTCATATTTTATTTGTTTGTTTGTTTGTTTTTGTGTTTTTGTTTTGTAAATTGGGATGTTACAGTTGTGAGAAATACGGTTGTTAGAAATATCAATGCACAAACAACAACAGCTGGTCCAAAGAGTAGCCTTCTTTAGGAGGGCTCACCAACGTGAGAAGATTGAAACATTAAATACTGATACTAAAATTCTTAATGCATGTTTTTATCACAGCAAACGCAAGCATCTTGATGAACCAAAATTGTGCAAAGATTCTCGTTGGAGATCCTTACCAACAGATCTACAGTTTTCGCGGTGCTAAGAATGTCATGGATGAGATCAAATGTACTACAACATTTTATCTAACTCAGGTTAGTTTTCTTAGAACCACTTTTTACGGACACCTCCATAATTCGGACACCTCTATAATACGGACAGGTCTTTCTGTCCCAACAACTGGAATCTCCATACATTTCTCCATATGTTGCATAATGAAACGTCTATAAAACTGAGCTTTGATTATGTTTATTTTTTAATTTAGTCGTTTCGTTTTGGTCCTGAGATTGGCTATGTGGCTAACAGTTTGTTAGAATGCCTGAAAGACGTGCACAACAAAACGTTGATGGGAAATCCCAGATCAGGTACATGTTGTTCGCCATTCCGAAATTAAAGTTCGAGTTGAATTATGAGACTGTTTTGGGGAACGCCATTTATTTTTAAGTTGAACTAAATTAAATTAAATTTTTAAATTTTGCTTGTCTTTCATATTCTATGTACTGTATAATCTTGAGATAAATTTTAAAAAGTGCATCCCCTGAAACAGTCCTATGACTCAACGCGATTCCGTTATTCCAAAATGGCTATGGCTATGGCTATTTCCATGATATGTTCCCTGGGAGGGTCAGACTCAGGGGTGGCGTGACGTAGCTTGTTGCCCGGCATATTTGCCTCTTTTAAAATTGTTTCAGTTGGATCGCCTGCCATTCATTCGTCCGCTTCCAGCACAAGCTGTAATTGTTGAAAATAACAAGATAAGATCCAAACCAGCACGTGCGGGAGAACTTGTCACGTTTCATCTAAGATGGGACTGCAACATGGAACCGCATTGTGTCGCTGTTAATCAAATTCCTCTGGTCAAAGATTTGTTCGTAGAAACTGAGCTGCTTTTCTTATGCGATATATTGTTTGTTTTATTATTGAACCTTGACAAAATTAACATTCCAAGTATACTTTGAGGCCTCACCTTTGAATATTTTCCCTAAATGTTTCCACAATGTTTTATTTTCATGTGTGTATAGGAAGCGTCATGGGAGGACGATCCGGGCAGTTAGCAATAATTTGTCGCACAAACTTTTGTTTGTTTGGGGAAGCGACTAGGATTTGTCAAAGTGGACAAAACAACAGAATTGCATTTGCTGGTGTAAGTATTTACTGCAGTTACGTCGCTACCATTACGTACTTCCGCATGGGCGTACCTCGTACTGCAATTACGTCGCTACCATTACGTACTTCTGCACGGGCGTTCCTCGTACTGCAGTTACGTCGCTACCACGTATTTACGCACGGGCGTACCTCGTACTGCAGTAACGTCGCTACCATTACGTACTTACGCACGTACGTACCTCGTACTGCAGTTCTGACATCGCTACCATTACGTACTTCGCACGTGCGTACCTCGTAATGCAGTTACGTCGCTACCATTACGTACTTACGCACGGGCGTACCTCATACTGTAGTTACGTCGCTACAAGGGGGAACTTACGCCTCCTTACTGTGTGGCGAGCGCTACGATATTGTTTTATAATGTTACATTTATTCAAAAAGGCTTAACTTGTCTCATTTCCTTTTAATTTTTCCTTTTTTAATGATTATACTAATGTGTTTAAATACTAGGGTTTAAAAAGCTATGGTCTAGACCGTGTACTGGCTATCTATAACCTACGTTGTGGAGGTAATCAATATTTTCCGTCCACACTCAGTACTATAAAGTATATACAAGAGACCATAATACTAAGAGAGCCAAACTCGGTATTGATATCGGTGCGATGTTCGTGGCGACTATGGCGATTTTTAGTGATTTTGCCATCGCGCGCGCAAGGCTATTAAACCATAGAATTCAAATGCCGAAAGCAAACGGTCCCGTCCGCGACCACGTCAAAAATCAAATTCTATTAATAGAATTTGAAATAGAATAGAATAGAATTTGATTTTTGACGTGGTCGCGGACGGGACCGTTTGCTTTCGGCATTTGAATTTGATTTTTGACGTGTTCGCGGACGGGACCGTTTGCTTTCGGCATTTGAATTCTATGGTTTAAGAGCCTTGCGCGCGTGAAGGACGTTAAAGAAGCACACCACAATTCTGGGAGAGTAGGCCATGAAGCACTGTTAATTGGCGAAAAAGCTGTTGTTGTGTCCCTATCTTGGAAGGAAAACCAAATAGTAAAGTTATTTTCACATACTTATATACGTCTTTGCTATTATCTTTCTCCAAGGTTATGTGAGTGACCCCTTCCTTAAGCATTTCACCTACAAACAGCTCTGTAGCTACGCACGTGATGCTGCTGACAAAGAACTGATGGGTAAAATCAAGGTAACCATAGTAACATCGATGTATGACGTTTAGCTGGTTAGGGAGGGGAGAGAGGGGAGAGAAAGAAAGCATTCAACTAATCCATTTCTGCTGCCTTTGATTAATGGGTGTGAAAAACGGGGTTGACAGGTGTTGCTGAACAAAATATGAGATCCTCTTTGAGATACAATCACCCTTCTCTCATAGTTAACTATAGCGGTTTTCGTATGAATGGGAAACTTACCGCGCCGTACTTTTCGTGAACTATTCGAAATTCCTGCCGCAACCGAACCGTGCGGTGACAGTGCCGTTTTCCCAGTCATACTTATTTCGCTCTACCTCAAAGCTCACTATTCTATGCGTGTAATACGAGCGTGCGGTTTTTTAATGAGCTAGTCAAAGAGAGAACTCGGAGGAAACATCTTTAGCATGTTTTCCATACATGTATTTTGCTCGTTTTGCAGCCAGGTGCAAACCTCCTCAGCTTTATTAATTGGTTACTAGTTTGATTACATAAAATCCAAGCATATAGTTATCGGATCATGCAAAATTAAGGCCCGGACACACGGTGCAACATTTCTTGAAACATTTGCTGAAACATCGCGCGCAACACAATGTTGCAGCGTGTGTCCACCCATTCCAATGTTTCGCGAAACTTTGCGCGCAACAGTAGCAGAAATAGGATCGAGTTCTACTTCTGCAACTGTCCAGAACTGTTGCGCGCAACATTGCACGAGATGTTTCAGTCTTGGACAGACAGTGCAACAGTGTTGAGCGCGATGTTTCGGGAAAAGTTGCACCGTGTGTCTGGGTCTTTATAGTTTTGTTCTTTATCCTTTCTAGATTGTCGAGGTCTACAATACTAATGTTCCGTCACACATTCAAGCAATCAATCGATTAGCAGCAGACGAAATGGAAGATGCAGGTGATGGCATATATACAGACTTTCTAAATCACAAATTGATAGGCACTTAAAGGATTCAAATAGTTTGAAACTCAAAGTATGCGGAATACTTTTGTGAACGTGGCCCGTCAGTGGCTCGTCATGAGATAAAAAGGGCTATTTTATAGAACTTTAAAAGTCAAGGCGCTGTTACACGAGACGATTTTAACGACGACTTTCAGCGCAACAGCGTTGCGTTAAAAATCTTTCTCGTGTAACATGACACTTGAAACGATTTTCCTTGCAATTTTCGCTTCGGCAACGCGTTGCGAGTTTTTGAATCCAAGTCAGAAACTCACAACGCAAAATATTGCAAGTTGTTGTAACGTTGCGCGGAAAATCGTCGTTAAAAATCGTCTCGTGTAACGCCGCCTTTAGGAGCAAGGATCATGCAAGTTTAAATGCTGTTTCCTTTTATTCAATAGACATAGTGTTTTCTACAGTCCACAAAGCCAAGGGCTTACAGTTTGACACGGTTAGACTGGGAGACGATTATTGTGTTGACGATTTCGTCAACGGAAACCCAGGTGAGAATAAATAATCTAAGAAGCTATTCGTTTACATGCCAAACAATGTCATATTGGGCTGAGTCGTCATGTAGTAACATACATGCAGATAACAACCAGTCCGCTGACCTACGCAGGCTCGTTTTTGCAAATAACACCTACAGACAATCACTAGACCGCTGAAACATCGCTGGCGCGCACTGATAGTTAAAATATCTGTACGGTCTCGACCAATGAGAATACAGATCTGAGTGCAATGCATAATGTTCTCCATATTCATTATCATAACCAATTGTTTTTGAAGTTGAAAACGCCGAGGATGAAAAGAACATGTTGTACGTGGCAGTGACGAGATCCAAGCATAATCTACAAATGAACAATACTGTCAAGACTGTTCTCTTGAGGAACAAGGTAGAAACTGTTGTTGTAGTTGGTTGGTTGGTTGTTTTGTTTGTTGGTTTCCCTGCTAACAGAGGCTCACACAGACGTTACAAGATATCGTGGGCTCGAAAAAATAAGCGGAGTTTCCAATTTGCTCATGCGCATCATCTAATTTCCGGTTTAAACCGGATTTAAAACCGGTTGTCTTCGTCCACGATTGTGGACGGCGGCACAACAAAGAAAACGGCCTCGCTCGGCAGAGGCTCACTTTTCGAGTGATTTAATGTCTGTGTGAGCCTCTGTTAGCAGGGAATTTGTTGGTTTATTTGTTTTTGTTTTGTTTTTGTTTTTGGAATCTTCCAAACTGAAAGAAGTACGAATACTTTTCCACATTAACGTAGCTAGTGCGCAAACCCCAGAATGTTTTACACATTGCATATTCATTGTCAGAATTTGCCTGCGCGTGGAAAGCGTTTCTTTGAGGGGAATGGGGTTTAACGGGGATTGGGTTTCCTGTGTTAGGAAAAGCAGAGTCCCCATATTTTAAATTTGTTACACAGGAAACCCAATTCTCTTTCCCTTTAGCCCTAAAGAAAGTCTATATTTTCCTTTATATTACTACTCTGCTGATTTTCTTTTATCTCTTCAAGGAGCAATTCCTTCAGGCCACCAAACCAAACAACCTTTCATGCAAGGTGAGGGTCTTTGTTTGAAACTTCAGCTTTATTCGTACTTGTTGGCTTCTCCCTCCCTCATAGATGTCCTCCCTCCCTCACTTCTTTCCTCCCTTGCTCCCTCCCTCTCTCCCTCCCGCCCTCCCTCCCTCCCTCTCTCCCTTCCTTCCTTCCTTCCCTCCCTTCCTCCCTTTGATGTTTTCATTTTTCTATATTCCATTCATTCCATACATTCTTCTACTGATGTGTCCGCAAGTTCACATGTCCCTTTCTCCCTCATAGCTGTTCCTCCCTCCCTCGCTTCTTCCATATCTCCCTCCCTCTTTCCCTCCCTCTTTCCCTCCCTCTTTCCCTCCCTCTTTCCCTCCCTCTTTCCCTCCCTCTTTCCCTCCTTCCCACCCTCCCTCCCTTCCTTCCTACCTCCTTTCCTCCCTTCCTTCCTTATTCAGTACAATGTTCTCCTATTGATGTGTTCCCAAGTTCACATGTCCCTTTTTACAGCACCCGCCAGAATGCATATATTGCTATAACCCCCTGGTTCTTAAACCCATGCCACACATGACAATCAAGAGACCAAAACTTACTGTGGTGAGTAATAGATCTAATTACCAAAGATTCAACAAATTCTTACATTGATTTTGTTCACAAGAAAATGCAAAATTTTCGGTTCAATTTGCTGTACATTGAATTGCTTTCACAGTTTGGTTCTTCCTCATGCTCTTCACAAGATGATAATGTTAATTTTTTTTCTTCAATTGCCCTGTGACGTCACATCAAATCTATTGTTTAAACGCTAAGGATCATGGTCACGGGAGTACGGGGGACAAAACAGCAACAATACAAAGAAAATTTTATGTAAAATGCGTTTTATGGAACGAAGAAGACCAGCCACAAAATAATCTTTATTAAACATCGATACATCGTACATTTGGGAACCAGAGAACTTGAAAAATACTTAAACATGCCATAGACCTTTTCTAAGATAGCCGACATGATGCATTCTGGTCTAGCTTCAGTACAAAGATCTTCTGTTCATGTTGCCAAATATGACATTGTTTGTACTGAAGCTAGACCAGAATGCACTTTGTTTGGCTATCTCAGAAAAGGCCTATGACGTCATAATGGCATAAGGAAGGCAATTTCGAGAGAGAGCTTTATTTCGTTTCGCTTTGTTTTTTATTTTTGCTTTGTTTGAAAGTTTGCTTTGTTTCGTATTTTCGCTTTGTTTCGAATTTTTGCTGTTTCGTATGTTCCGCGCTTTGTCTTATTTCTTCCATTTCACAGTCCGTAACTCAAAGAAAAGTTAAACGAAATAAAACGTTTAAAATTTGTCAGTCTCTGTACGTGTCTGTCTCCTTGTCTTTATATATGTCTGTCTATCTGTCTCTCTAAAGGCGCTGTTAGACGTTGAAACTTTTATCTGAAACTTGCCTCGACCGCCGATGCGAGACGAGTTTCATATGGGGTATTACATGCTGAAATTTTGTCCTGCAACTTGTTCACGACACACGTTTCTGTTGCATGAGTAGAAAGCAGTTCTACTTTTCGTGAAACCGTCTCAGGAAAACGACGGGGGAATGTTTCAGCTAAATGACCATGTTACACGGTGCATTGCGTTGTGAAACTTGTCTCGCAACGGCGATTGAGGAAAGTTTCAGATCAAAGTTTCAGCGTGTAACAGCGCCTTAAAACAAAAACCTGAATCAATTCTTTATCACAAATTATTACGTTAATGTCAGTTAATATTACCCTAGACTGATTCCATAAGCCGGTCCCAGTTCGCTCTCTGACGATTTTTTTTTCCGCTCACGGGTCCGACTTATCTTATTCATTAGCCGTTGTTGTACAAACCAAAACGAGGCTCTTGAATACCTAATGAGCCGGAAGTAAAATTCCATCCTTGTCGAATTGCCGAATTACCCTAGGTGATAGAGCTTTGGCTCGCGTTACGCGAAATGTGACGCTAGCTTAGCCTCCTCCGCAGGCATCACTGTTCTTGGGTTTCCTGTGTAAAAGAGTGGCGATAGGGGAGAAAAATAACCGTTACAAAGGAAGCCCAAGGAGGAAAAATAAGGAGTTGCCTGCGGAGGAGGCTAACGCTAGCTAAAGTACTGGCACCCAGAGTAGTGCTATATTACTTACTTATTTTGTTTTTGAACTTTTCAGTTTAAGGGAGGAGTTAGAGAAGAAAGCAGTGGTGGGTTTCTTTGTATTACCTGCGCAATGCAAAAAACTCCTCATTTTGGTTGCTTTGTGAATCCCGCCCTTCCTTCTAAACGGAAGAAAAAGAAACTAAAAAAGGAACACCATGAGCAAAAAGAACTGTTAGAAGAAAAAGAAGAAGAAGAAGAAGAAGAAGAAGTTGATGATGATGATGGAGAAGAAGATGATGGAGAAGATGATGGTGGTGATGATGATGTCATTATTGTTAATGATGATGATGATATCGTTGTCAATGATGAAGATGAAGATGATTATGTTGATGATGATGATGATTATGTTATTGATGAAGATGATGAAGATGATGATGATCACGTTATTGTTGTTAATGATGATGATGACGATGATGATGATGATGAAGAGCAGGAGAAGGATAGCGATGATGATGATGATGATGGTGAGGATGAAACAGAGCGACTAGAAGAGCAGAAGTCAAGACAAGATCGGCAACCGGATCAATAAGAAGAGGAGAAGCAACCTACACAAGACGATGAAATAGAAGAAGAGGAATAACAGAGACAAGAAGATGAAATGAGTAAAAGGAACAAGGTGAAGAGGATCCAATGGGTGAAGAACAGTTAAAAGTAAAACGTCGAATAACCCTGAATAAAAGGGCAGGGGTATCAAGAGGAGCAGGACAAGAATGGAGAAAATGCTTGAAAATCCAATCCGTACAAAGACACAATGCTAATTATTCATTATTTTTATTTGTTACTATCATCGTTACCTATTGCTCAAACTACTTGTCGATGTTGTTTGGTTTCATAAATTCATGCCACACATATCAAAACGGTCGCAGATTTTACCAGAATTTAAAAACAATGAACTTCGTGTTGCTCCTAGAATTCCTACCAGTACATCTTGAAGTTCTAGTCTAGAAAAAGAAAAAAATGTTCGATATTACATTAACTTGGAATATTTTTCTATATTTATCACAAAAAGTATTTTTGGACCAAGGTATTTGAATTTTCGAAATATCTGTATAGATATGTTAAGGGTGAGGCTTTGCCTGAAGGGCTGCAACAAAATGCGCAAGCTAAAAAGAAAGATTAAAAAATGAAGAGAGAAAAAAAAAACCGCTCATGGATGGAATGGGACAGTGTAGCCTGCGTAGCGGCGTGAGGGGAGAGGGGGAGGGAAGGGGAAAAGAGAGGAGGGGGAGGGAGGTCTTTTCTTTAGGGACAGAGTGGCATTTTAAAACTTTAAATATAGTTACGAAATATGTTCATGTTTTTATAATAAAAATTTAAGAGGTTCCACAAATGTAAGTTTAATTGATTTGATGAGGTTAGTGGTCTTTTAGGTTGTATTACGATGCCAGTCGTAATTGCAAAGGAATTATATACGTGTACGAAAAAAATACTCGGAAAAAAATCCGAGGCCCAGTGGGAATCGAACTTATGAACCTCCAATGACCGGTATTCATTGCATGTTAAAATGATACATTTAAATATCGGAATCGCTTTTAAACTGAGAACATTTGCCCCAATCCTGTTCGATCTGCATACAATACTTGTAGGCTGATTTAGTAAACACATGACACGAAATCGTGCGGCGTGATGAGATGAAGAATATATCACATTCGCTTGTTGGTGACGTCAACGGTCGTGAACAAAATTTGTATCCCGCCTTTCATTGTGAGGAGATTGGGATTCCTGTTATCAAGCATTACTTTCAAATTTTGGGGTTCCTGTGTAATACGTCACTGGCCGCTTCAGTCTATTCAAACAAAGAGGTGTTTGAATGATGAGGAGCCCAAACTTAGCACTTTTTAGCTAGATTTCCTCCTCATTTTAACTGAAAATCATTGCAGAAGACTCTAAATTCAACATGCATCCAACAGTAGCCATTCTGCTTGTGTTCGCCGGCTGCATTTCAAACAATGTTTTCCTTGAATTGATTATCAGGTAAGCGCCATTGTTTGTAAATATGTCTGCATTGTCTGGGAAATTTAACAATTATTCCACCTGAAAACAACTTGCAGGGATTTTCCTCACTCATCTATCAAATATGAGCCTTTATTTTGCAGCAGTTATTGATTATTAGGCGTTGTTTCGTGTAAGCTTAACCATGCGATAAAAAAATCAAAATTGATTGCATGAATGATCTTGTGAAGTGTGTTGATAAAAGACGTGAAAGTCCATGAAATGTCAGCATAATTCATGATTTATGGAACCCAAAAAGCTGTATGAACTGTATGAGCGCTTAGAACTTCGCTGATATACAGTAAGCGCTATATAAATGCTTGTTTGATGATTTGATTTGTATATGTAAGCCTACCAGACTGAGTAGAAGGGAAGAAATGGGTAGAAATTTATAACTAAAACCTTACACGAAGCAACACTATTATAATTCCAAATGCTTTTACATGTAAAAATCAGGACCAAAGCCAATAAGTGCAAACAGCAAGAAAAGTTTTTACTACCCATCACATCCCCCTCCCCTCCCCCATTGCCTACCGACTCAAACCCCTCCCCTCCCCCATTGCCCATCGACTGATACTCCTTTATTGGCTTTAGGCCTCTCATTTGATAATGTTTTTGAAATAGGTCGATCTTTAAATATCAGAGCACTTACTAAGCAACAGAAAAATTGACCTCTTCAAGCAAGGAGGCTCATTCCATATTACACTGAGAAAGTGCAACGTGATATTTTATTATGGTACTTGTCTTTTGTTTTCAGGGAGGCTCCAAGCTCAGGAAACTTTTTCACCTTCAGTCAGTTCTTTTTCATTGCTCTCCAAGGATTCATTTTCACTGTTGATTTTGGACGCAAGTCTCCTATTATTCCCATTAGGTAAATAAAGAAATAGGAAAAATAAATAAATAACATTTTTTTCACAGCAGCATATCCACATAGTGGTTCTTCATCTGCTGGCACTAACACTCACTACCTCTACATTAAATATTTTACATACAATGCTCAACAGAAAAAACAGAGAACCAAGAGAATCAAAAAACCCTTGTGGCATAGTCGAGAACAACTCATCAATCAACTCAGTTTACATATGATCTACTAGTATCTGAGCTGAGACTTAAACCCAAACTGAGTAGTGAGTAGCCAGTGATTTCACGCTCGGCCATGCAGCCATGCCACCTATTAGGGTTACGGATACTGCCAAAACCAGAATCAACAAGCCAAGAAGTGGCAGCTCTTTCATACAAAGCTCATCTTTGATTGAAAGAATTAAATTATTCCTTGTGGGATTCTGGTTTGGTGGATGGTCTGGTATATAGTGTCTTCGGGTTAAAGTCAGCCATTTTCTTTACATGCATTATCATACTATCTTTCATATAGTAATCTATTCTTTCCAATTTTTTACAGGTGTTACTTCAATATGGTTTCATTCTTTTTCATCACAAGTGTCATCAATAATTATGCCTTCAATTTTAATGTCGCTGTTCCTCTACACATGATATTTAGAGCTGTAAGTCTCAATTATTGCTTAACCTTTGTCGATATACATGATATATACAATTTATATATACAATGATATATAATTCCACTGACTATAAATACTTACTGTTGATATACACAACAATAGTGAAAACCCTCTAAAGATATACGGACTGTACAATGTATGTTTCCATTGAGTAGGTGCCCATTAACAGGAGTTCCACTCTGCATTACAGTATTGATAGCATAAAGAAAGTTGTTTAATTTATACTTATGGTGTCTTTTCAGGGTTCTCTAGTAGCTAATCTTTGTCTTGGTGTTATTATATTAAAAAGAAGGTAAGATGCATACAGTAACAAGACAGTGTAGTCTTATCATTATATATATGCTGTATAACAATGTCAAAAGATAGTCTGGCTTATACAGAGTTTGTATGAGTTTGAAATAATTAATGGACTGACTGCCATGCTGTGACCATGTCAGTGCCATGTTATCAGGCTGTGCTGTGACCATTTTGTTTTCAGTCATACAGCAGATTTCATATGAGTGTGAAAGGGGCTGCACAGTGCTGTGTCCATGTCAATGCCGTGTTGTCTATAAAAACATTTGAAATTCCTGCCATAACCATGCCATGACTGTGCGGTGCCGTTTTCACAGTCATACAAAATCTACTCTACAAAAGCATTTTTAATGTTTGACATTCAATATTATTATAATATGACTGTATATCTACACATACCTGCATATAAAATTTCTTTTTTATTTCTTTTTTCATTTTTCTTTTTTCATTCATAATTTTCTTTTTCTTTGCAGCTACAAATTATCAAAGTACATATCGGTAATGATGGTGTCAACTGGTATTGCCATATGTACTATTGTGTCAGCAAATAAAGTGGTATGGTATTTGAACAAACATTGACCCTTTCAAAATCATCAAACCTGTAGAAGCTGAGACTGAAATGCCTTCTGGGTACACTAGTAAAATATGGATTTTTCATGTGTTCTATCTATGAATGTGCTAAATAAATGCATCTGGAATACCAAGAATTTGTCTCGGTCGCTGTTTGAAGCATCCACGTCCATGCGCTTCTTTAAAATCATCTAATCAACTGATTTCCCAATATTTATTTTGGTCTCAGCTTCTATGTTTTAAAAGGATCAACGTTTGTGCAATTAGCTATATGTATCAGTTTTTTAATTTACCCCTTTAAAACTTTACCACCATTAATCTCTAAATTGGTGAAAAGTTATACCATGGTTTGATTCAAGTATTAATCAATACACAGGAAGCCCATCATACAGCTACAACTGGTAATCCCTACACAGACTTCTTATGGTGGTGTGTAGGTAGGTAGTTGTCTCAAGTGTGTCATAGTCTTTGTGGTGGTGATTCGTGCTTTTATTCTGGCTTGTTTCCTGGTGCTACATTGACACAACTATGTAATCCCACATGTAGTCGGTGGGCTACTCAAATTCTATATACATGTAACATTGCAGGCACATACCATCATACATGTATACTACAACAGAGTGACTGCAAAAAACCTGTGAATAAAAATTGAATGTAAGTATATAACAGTCCAAAAGACACAAATAAAAACATGGAAATAAGGTCTACTAGTGTATATCAGCCACTAACTATTTCTCGGGTTTATTGCAATCACTCTAAAATATTCATTTGATTGTATTTTTGGCTTGACTTTGCTTATATACTCCCATCCCATCTCATCCCATTCTCACCCCATTCCACCATTTCCCATATTATCACATCCTACAATGTATCTCATCTTAACTGATCCTATCCCATCACACTTTTAAGCAGACTCACCACTCATGACAGAGAGCACTCACAGCAATCATTTTTACTCGCAGCGAAATTTTGAACAACAGATTTTATTCCCAATGGGTACTTGTTAACTTGCTTCGGGTGCATGGCCTTTATGTCTTTAATTTTCATCACATCCTATCCTGATACTATTATATTAGATTGTATATTGTATATCTACATATAGTATAATTATGTAGATTGTATTCTTGGAACTGTTATTGCAGCTTGTATTTGCATTTACATGTATTCACTTGACTGTAATGTATCTCTTGTGATTAACAGGCATTGCCATGCTTGTTGTTGCACTGTTTTTGTCTGCACGATTGGGTATTTATCAGGTAGGCTAACACTTGCATTTGATAAAGTAAGACTTGCCTGTGAGTTGAAGTTTGATTGGAATTATACTTTTTCAGGAACAACTTTATGCTGAATTTGGCAAACATCCAAATGAAGCCTTATTCTATGCTGTGAGTATTATACTGACTGACTGATTGATTAAAATCACTCACTTACTCACTCACTCACTCACTAAACAAATGAATTACATTATATTTTTTGCTTAACTTCAGCATGCTTTGCCACTCCCTGCTTTTCTATTTCTTGGTAAAGATATCTACCATCACATCATATTATTCAGTGCATCTGGTAAGTTTACAATACATTATGCCAATATTGTGCTACATGTCCCATTCAAAAAACTTTCAATAGCAAGGAGAAGGGAAGTTTCAAATTAACCAATAAATTCCATTTTTCCATGTGTCTCTACTCTTACTAATAGAATTAACACAGATGATGTCAAAATGTGGTGAGAACAAAAACGTATGACTGTTGACTGTTGTTCTCACCACATTTTGATGTCTTCTGTTCATCTGATAGAGTACAGACCCACGTAAAATGGATTCTATTTGTTTTATATAATACTGTATTCATCAAAACATTTCAACCAATCAGAGCAAGTGTTACATTCATTGACATCATTTATGCATATGTACTGTAATCACACGTTTCTTGACCAATCAGAACACACATAATATACCAATTATGATATAATTGTTGATATCACTCCAAAGAAGGAGAGGCTGTCACTGTGGATACGATTGCCTCTTCTAATTTTCTTCCTTATTTTCATCATTCCAGAACCTTTATACTTGAATGGCATAAGTCTTGTCATCCCTAAGTTGTGGATGTATACACTGGGTAATGTGATTACACAGTACATATGTATCAGATCAGTCTATGTACTGACATCAGAAACTACATCACTTACCGTCACAATGGTTATCACTCTACGAAAGTTCTTGAGTCTCCTTTTTTCAATTTTTTACTTTCGAAATCCCTTTACAACGTATCACTGGATAGGTACTGCTCTTGTGTTCTCTGGGACTTTGATATTTGTGGAGATGTATCAAAAGATACGAGAGCATTTGAGTCCACCAGTAGAAAAGGAGAAGAAGACTGAGTAATTCATAGTTTTATTGGACAATGCAGTGCTAGGGTTAGTGAATATTCTAAAAGGACCAGCTCTTATAGCCTCCTTCTCAGATGTCCTTGGGGTTGTCATGCAATGCTTAGTTCCCCAAGTAATGCAATCCATGGGACTTACCGTAAGCTTTGCCTGTCAACTCAGAGTTTGCGGAGGCTACAGCTCTTATGGTCTGCTGACCAATAACCTGCATTGTTAGTCCCACTGCATGAAACTCTATAAATAGCTATGGACTTTGTTGCTCTTATTGAAGGCTGTTACAGAATGTTTTATGTAACAGGCTATGAGATTTTGCTTAATATACTGTGTGTTTTTTTACACCTACATGTATTACCTGTATCCAAAAAACATTGTCTCAACAATTCAACAGTGTACACTCCAAGACTGCAAAGAATTTTGACAGTTTTTCTTTTGATTAATCTATTCACTATTGTCATTCCTTGTGTGATGTTTCCTTGGTGAGCATTTTAAGCATTCCAGCAAGCGTTATGAGCAATTAAGCCTTTTGTATTCATGTTTTATGCAACCAAAACATGCTATGATTACATTAATTACTAGGAAACTACCAAAATCCTTTGCAGTCTTGGAGTGTACACTTTGGACTTAATGCGACGTTTTTTGAAATAGGTATATATATGTTATGGAAGAAGACAATTGCATGTTAAGTGATGTAATCATTTTCTTCTTATTTTGATTACACAGTGATTTTTAATATTTGGATAATATTATGATAAATTAAGATAATTCTTTTACACAATGTTTTATATGTATAGGAAATTACTATGAAATTTTTTGTTTGTATTGAAAAAAGTGACATGATTTAAAGATACTGTCTTGTTAAAATGATGTAATCATTTTCATATTTTAATTACACTATGGTTTTTAATATTTAAGGGAAAATATAAATTAAATATAACAAACTATTTTATCAACTATTACTTAATTACAGTCTATTTGAAATAAAGTCAGTAGCCAGAGTACGTCTGCTGACCAGAAGCCGGCAAAACTCTGGGCTCTCCTTGTGCTCTCCCCTCCCTAACTCGTCCCCACTGCCGCTCGTCCACGTATTCTAAAAAAATAGCTTTATACAATGTCAAGTTTACATGTATATGAGAGAGTCTGCAGGGAAAAGTCTACCTCATTTTAACTGAAAATCAGCAGTAGCCATTCTGCTTGTGTTCGCAGGCTGCATTTCAAACAATGTTTTTCTTGATTATCGGGTAAGCGCCATTGTTTGCATTGTCTGGGAATTTTCCCAGAATCACGCAATCCACCTGAGAACTTTGACTTCCCTTTTTCTGTTAAAAGAGCACGAAGGTGTGACTTCTCAGAAAACTAATTGCACATTTATTTCAGGTGACACATAATTCCTTATCTTGAGTTTGACTTTTAATATTAAGTAGTTATAGTCATGATTTTTAGAAATATTAAGATGAAATGAAGTAGATCTTTATGTCATTTCACATTTCTCAGAATCACGCAAGACCCTCTCACCAACCGAGAACTTTGACTTCCCTTTTTCTGTTAAAAGAGGTGTGACTTCTTAGAAAACTAATTACAAGTACATTTATTTCAGGTGACACATGATTCCTTATCTTGAGTTTGTTCCACCTTGAAAAATCGTGTTTCCATTTGGCTACTTATTCCTCATTCTGTTGAACGATCCTTTATAATATGTTAATAATAATAATACTTTATTTACCGCGTCACAATAAATTAAGTTAAGTCGCGGCTATATAAGTGAAACGTTTCATTTTTGTTCATACCTAAAACATTTCAAATTCGACTTCGGTCTTTAATGAGTACAAGCTATTTCAGTTTGCGATTAATCGAGCTATTGAATAGAATTATACAAAATACTGATAACATTTCTGTATAAAAATCGCGAGGTAAAATCTTCAATTTAGACCGTTTTTGCATGTGACGTCACGGCAGCCATCTTGGATGATCTTCAGCAAAAGATTTCTCATTAGCGTCCCTTGTTTGTTCATATCCAACATGGCTACCGCTTCATTGTCTTTTGACTCCCGAAGGAATGGTTAAACTCCAGCAATTCTAGCCTACGTGGTGGCGCCCTAGGGAAGGGAGTTGTGAGATTACATTAAAAACATTTCTTATGAAAAGCATTTCTATTGTTTTATCTCTAAGCTAAGAACTAAGAAAGACACGTAAAAACATGTAAAACCCTATGACTTTCCCTGAACCTAATCCTTACTGTTTCAGGACATTTCAAGGGGGCTTACATGAAACTGAACAAAACACGAGACATGTTAATTATAGGTAAAGATTAGATTTGAGTGTAAATGCGCATGCGTGAGAAAAGAAATTATTTTCACGTGCTATATTAATGATATGAAAATTCCTTCTGTTCTAATTGGTCAGTAGATGTTTTTAGCTGGGATCGTCCCATTTTAATAGCCAATAGAAATAAATATAGATTATAATGGATTACTGCAATATCAGCATTTTCTTGGAAAAACTGCAGAGCGAATATAAAAAGTCGATTTCCATACATCAAACATCACTTGAACTTCAACGTTCAGGCGACAAAGACCGTAAACGCTTCTTGTTGTTTATATCCACAAGCTCGGTATGGAAGCAATAAAAGAAGTAAGTAAGAGAAAAAATATTTTAATCTTTTTATATACCCTTTTTATTTAGCTAAAAAGGATTAAGGGAGAATTTTTATAATAGACTGAAGCCTTGCTATTTTTAGTCCCAAACAGGAACTGTCCAAATCGATGAGAATTTCGTCGTCCAATTTTCCTTGAAAGATGGAGCCACTCTGAGCCAGGTTATCGAATCTGTGGAGGTACGTAAGAAACTTAAATTCACGAAACCTTGACTATGCATGAAAATATTGTATGCATGACAGATTATGCATCACTGTTGCTTTTCATTAGAATTTACTAGTCTTGACTGAAAAAACAGTTTTTTGCTTAACTATATATCGCTGCTCTGCATCATGTTTATATTATTTTCTCATTTATTCTGTAAGGTATTTCCTAGAGAATGCTTTTAAAGAGAAGTTTTGAGAAAGCTAGTTTGCAGCGTTGCCGTTTAACTTGATGTTTTATAACAAACGCAATTCTTTTTCTTTCATTTTCATTTTCGAATTCACGGAATCTGAATTATTATCATAATTACACCTCGGTGAGGCCAAATAAGTCAAATAGTTATGTATGAAAGTCATATGAATTATAAGTACGATTATAAAGATAAGAAGTCGAGAGAAATATGGGATCGTTCGCTTTAATAAATAATAAGGCAACGAGCCACAAACTGGAACTTACAAATCGCGGATTGCAGATAAATTTAATCTAGGATTAAACTCTTATTGAACTCACGTTTGAATTATAATTTCGTTTCCAATGTTTTATTCTGCGTTTATATATGAGAGTATAGTTTCTGTTCGATGGAAAATGTAACTTAATTAATAAGGAGAGATTGCTTTAGAATATAAATTTCCAGATAGCTTAATTTTTCTCGTGGAATTGACTTGAGAGAGAAACGAAGAGAAGCGAAATTGAAAGTGAAAACGGCCTTTTGCTTACGAAAAGGCGTTCTAAACTAAATTGGCTTTTTCCATTTTAGAAAATTTCTACCAAGTAAACGTTTTTTAGATAAATCGTACTGCCAGTGGATAAACAGATCATTGACTATTAGACTTTTTAATAAGAAATTCGCCAAATGATGACTTGCACTCACTCCACCAAGTGTGCTTTCGTTGGTTTTATGGTACGTTAAAGAGCTTATACAAGATGTCAATTTTTCTTTATTCAAATTCTACGACCTGCGACAGTAACCCATAAATATCTCTTGTGAAAATCGCAATAACCATAGATCAAACATATCATCAGTAACTAAGACTTTTTAAAGTTTAAATTTAAATTTTTTAAATTTTTAAATTTAAATTTAAATTTTTAAATTTAAATTTTTAAATTTAAATTTAAATTTTAAAAAATTTAAATTTAAATTTAAAGTTTTAAATTTAAAAAATTTATTTCTTTCCACAAGACTGTCATGAATCTAAATACCTATCATTCGTATCATAAACCATTCCTAATTAGGATAAACTCTAGATCTGAATATTTGCCCTTTTTTCGATGAGGGGGCAAAATATTTTAGTCATTCCAACGGAACATAAATTTGATAGTTTTAGCTCTTCCTATGGAACACTAAATTTGATATTTTTAAGATTTTGTTGTTCCTTCAGCTGGAAAAGAACTTCAGGCTTGCTTTATTAATTAATGTCATAACTTTATGACCGGGATGTTTCACAAGAAAGGCATGAAATCTATTAACATGTCTAAAAATACCTAAAATGGAAAATGCCAGTTTAGAACGCCTTCGAAATGAAGAATTAAATAAATTTTCGGAAGAATGCAGTGGAGAGAAAAGAGTACAAAGATGGAGAGTAAAAAGGAAGTAAGAAGAGACGAACAAAATGGCAAAAAAAAAATGAGAAAGAAAGAAAAACTGAAAGAAAGAGTGAAAGAAAAGAAAAGAACAGCTAGCAATCCAAATGTTACACTATTACTCAAAAGACTCAATGATGATAAACTTAGCTTTGATACTTTTGATCATAATAATCTCTTGTGTAAGGCATTAAAACAGGGTTCCAGCAATAGTGTTATCTTGGCATCTTATAGTTATAAACTAAAATAAACGTATTGTATTTGGTCTAGAAAAGTAAAGGTCAAATCAATTGTGTCATATCACGTCCCACCCAAGGCACTAATGGTCCTCTTGAGTATCTCATGGAGATAGGTGGAGTGTCTGCCAAAGATAAACAAGAACACCTGTTGAACAATGTAAAGACGTTTGTCAAGGACGTGACACAGAAAAACTACGAAGGTAAATAAAACTAAGCGTTCAACTCTAAACCGGTCTACTTCGTAATAATCGTTTTCGTCCCTTTTTCCTCTTTTTTTTTTTTTTTTTTTTTCACTTTTCACAAACTGTGCTTTAATTTTGTCTTTCCCTTTTTATTCCTCTTTCCGTTTTCTTTTCCCTTCATGCTTTCTGTTTTGTTTATCTTTCGCTGCTTCCTTTTCTTGTTTTTTGCTTGTTACATGTTTGCTTACGAATTTTTATTTGTTTGTTGTTTGTTTTTGTTTATTCTATATATTTTCCCCTATTATTGAACTCTACCAACTTTCACTTCACTAACATAAACTAGATTTCCATGTGAAAATTTTGTTGTTTGCGTTTTTCCAGTGCCCTGGTTTCCTCGCAAAATCAAGGACATCGATGTATTTGCTAATCGAGTCAAGAAGGCGAACGCTGACCTTAAAGCTGACCATCCAGTAAGCACATATAACATTTCTTGGGTGGCAAGGGTGGCGTAGCGGTTCACCGCTGTGGTCTCAACGGGTCAGGGTCACTGGTTCGAGCCCTGCGGAATGTCCCATGTGGAGTTAGAGTTTGTTTAGATGTGTTGTTCTCTCCCTTGCCACGAGGGTTTTTTCTCCGAGTTCTCCGGTTTTTCCTCCCTCAGCAAAAATCAACATATATGTGAGTTGAGTGATGTATGTAGAGTATATCAAATATAGAGATAGTGAGTGTGGAGTGATTGACACTGAAAAGCCCCTTCAGGGGAGTGTCAATTAAAATATTTATTTATTTATTTATTTGTTCTTCTGTGTTTCCCTCCTTCCCAGTCTCCCTTAGCCTATTCACGGGTGGTCACCCTTGCATCAGGGGCGTATCCAGAATATTTCAAAGGGGGGTCACACTTTCCATTTTCCACCAAAGGGGGGTCACACTTCCAATTTCTCAATCTTTCTCCAGTCAGATTCTTTTATTTCTATCATCTTTTTGTTTTCAAAGGGGGGTCACGGGCACCCTGGGACCCCCCTGGATACGCTCCTGTGCATCCGTATGTGTTATTTAGTCTCATCAAGCGAAGCTCTTGCGCACAGGGTAAAATCGAGTCTGTAAAATCTTCGCACTCCATAAATAAATATCTGTTCTCCAATTAAATTTATAGGGCTTTAAAGATGAAGTCTACAGAGCTAGAAGGAAAGAGTTTGAGAACATTGCATTGAGCTACAAACAGTAAGTTTTACGGTGACGTGGTTTCCGATACGTTCGAGTTTTCTTCCTGCATTTTCGTTCTCCCAATTTCTATCAATTCCTCTCAGACAACATAACGTTCTAGCACAGAGCACCCTGATTAAAAATGAATTTTCCTGATCAATACAATATATATTTCCGTTTTTCTTTGACCATCAAGTTGAGGCAGTTTCGCAGCCTGCCGTAGGGAGGTTAAAGTTTGTGCTTCCTATCCTTCCCACCCACCCACCTCGTTGCTAGTTTCTTGGGCTACCTGTGTGTTTTCAAACTTGCTGTCAGGGCGAAAATGGCGTGCGAAAAAACGGCGACTTGCAGTTTTCGTATGACTGTGAAAACGCCATGATCACAGCACAGCAAGGTTACGGCAGGAATTTCGAATCTATTTATAGACAATACGGAAATGGCACGTACTGTCACAGCACTGCGCGGTCCGTTTCACTCGTGTAACAAGACGCTATCATAGCGTTCACTCGGGCTACCAGGAAGCCAGAGTAACAAGGCTTGCTGACAAAGGCCATCTGGGTAATTTTGAACATTCGCTCGTTTGACGACCGCAGCAGATCTAGACTCGGTCTACCACAGGTAGCCCGAGTAAAAACTGCTCTATCTTCCTCTGTTGTCACGGCTGGGTAACGCAAACTGAAATGGGACCCTGTAACGCAATATGAGTGTGTGTGCTGTAGTGCGATCTGCCGATATGGTAAAACTATGGTGAAAACATACAAAGTAGAAAGTATGCATACAAAGAAACACGGTCGTAAAATCCATCTTCTTACTTTATGTAGCATTTCTGCTGACACAAATTGTTAACATTTCAGTGGGCAAATCATTCCTGAAATGGAATATACAGAGGATGAAATCAACACCTGGTAAGATTTTTACTTAAATCCAATGATAATCCATAATACTAAGAGAGCGAAGCTCAGTATTGATGTCTGTGCGATGTTCGTGGCGGCTAAGGCATATTTTTAGTAACTTCGCCATCGCGCGCGCAAGGCTCTCAAACAATAGAATTTGATTTTTGGCTTGCACGCGGACGGGACCGTTTGTTTTGAGCATTTAGCAATGGCGAAGTTACCAAAAATAGCCTTAGCCGCCACGAACATCGCACAGACATCAATACTGAGTTTCGCTCTCTTGGTATTATGGTCTCTTGATAATAGGGTATAATAAAATAGAGGAAAAGGAAAAGAAACGATAGCAAAAGAAAGGGAATTATTGATATCGATATAATTCTGATTGACCCAAAAAGACCCGTGCGGCGCGTGCTATGAGAGTAAATATACACGTGTAGCACGTACTTTCTTTCTTTCTTTCTTTCTTTCTTTCTTTCTTTCTTTCTTTCTTTCTTTCTTTCTTTCTTTCTTTCTTTCTTTCTTTCTTTCTTTCTTTCTTTCTTTCTTTCTTTCTTTCTTTCTTTCTTTCTTTCTTTCTTTCTTTCTTTCTTTCTTTCTTTCTTTCTTTCTTTCTTTCTTTCTTTCTTTCTTTCTTTCTTTCTTTCTTTCTTTCTTTCTTTCTTTCTTTCTTTCTTTCTTTCTTTCTTTCTTTCTTTCTATTTTTGTAGCCAAATAATAATTGTATTTTAATTTCAATTTTCTCGTCTACACGGAGTGCTTCTCTTGACTCATCTTCTTACAATTCCCGCGTGCTTCTATGACTGAACATAGTACGCTGTTCCTATTTCTTCAAAAAAGATCCAGTGTAAATATGAAATTGACAATACAATAATAAAAATGTTATATATTTTAGGAATACGATATACCAGAAACTCACTAAACTCTACCCAACCCATGCATGCAAGGAGTTTAACGCTATTTGGCCTTTCCTTGTCAAAGAATGCGACTACAAGTAAGTGTAGAAAACCACAATAACTAAATTTTTGACCTATACTGAGGCCTTTACATTTGTCGATTACATGGTACATGAGATTTGCCATTTGCGTTAACAAAATAATTCAAATAGTAAATACATATATTTTTCTAATATATTTGTGAATCGTATTCATGAATATAAATTATTCGAAATGTCCAAATAATTAGATAAATTAGTCCAAATTATATTAAACTAGCTAGAGTGATGGCACTTAATCCGTGAAATAGATATTAGTCTAACAGACATTAGTAGACACTATTCCTATTGTTTTCTTTTGTTTTGATTAGACTATTAGACATTCACTAATAGATTTTGTTTCACGGATTAAGTGCCATCACTCTAAGGTTATTATTATAGTTAGACTTTTATCCCATTTTAGTCATGAGTGAATAGTTAGGATTGTAATATTGTAAAGCGCTATTGAGCTGCCGGAAATTGCGCTATATAAATCAGTTATTCATCATTATTATCATTATTATTTATTAACAAAATACTTGACAGTGTATTCCTGTTTTAGACTTGGCAGTATCCCACAACTGCAAAAGGTATCAGACTTCATAAAAGGTAAATCGTACAAGATGACAGTTCTAGGTTCCATCAGGAGAGCATAAGCAAGAGACTGAGACACGCGTGACGCGTGACGTGCGTGACGCGTGACGTGCGTGACGCGTGACGTGTTTGGCGCCTACTTTTGGGCTCTTTTTTAGAAATGCTCTTCGACAGCTGCGATCAAAAGGCAAAGACAATTTAGGTTACTTTGTGAGCGTAGGGAGTGGTTGCCCAATTCTCCCGAGCCAGGAGCTCATGTATAAAGCGTTCGAATATATGTTATATATATGTTCGAAGTGTGCGCCCTTTATCCCTCCCTCCCTCCCCCCACCACCCCCCCCCCCCCCCCCTCTCTCTCTCTCTCTCTCTCTCTCTCTCTCCATCAGTGTTCCGTTTTACGGTATTTAAAGCTTAATTAAAGCTACATGGAAAGGAAAGAAGTCGAACAAAGGATGCGAGGTCAATGAGAATCGATCTCGGATCTCTTGCATAGGGGTTGCTCACTAACCAGTATAGTGCCCTCCTTGCCTCTTGTGCGTGGTCGCGACCCAGTTGGGCTGCTAGGGAGACTACTTGTGTGCGCGACTTCAGCTAGCGTTGGTATAGAATGGATAAAAGTACCTGTAATAACCAAATTCTCTTAGTGTGGGCTAGTTCCTGGCGGTCGGAAAGCAGTTCTAAAAATGAACAGATAGTTGCAAACAACGGCCACGAACATATATGCAATATTTAAGGAATATAAAACGCGCGCGCATGTCTCTGTACTGTGATATAAATACGATGGAAGATGTAGAGCAAGAGAAAAGCAAGCTTAGGAACACGAGGCGTAGCCGAGTGTTTCTTTTGCTTTTCGAGTGCTCTACATCTTCCAGAGTGTTTGTATCACAGTACAGAGACATAAGCGATCGTTTTATATTGCTTTTATAAAACATTTTCGACGTTTTTTGAGCGAGCCATGTCTCTGTCCTCTGCATGATATAAACATGGAAGCCAGCCAATCAGCGCGCGCATTATATCCCAAATATTTTATATAACATATATAACATATATTCTGAAAATAATTCTAAAATAGCCCATCAACACGCAACATTAGATGACGCGCATCTCGTCTGGTTATGCTGTCTTGGTACAACATACTTCTTATGCCCTAATGCATTAGAGCGGGAACATAACGCACGTATGAATAGAGAGAATAGAAAGATTAAGCATTACGTTCACGGCAAACGGCTAACGCCAGAGAGGAACTCGTGAACTACGAATTTCGCGTCTGGCGTTGCGCATTTGGTCCTCAAACGAAAGGGCGACTTTACACGTTTATGGCAAACACAAAATGACCCAACCTGGCGTTGAAACAGCAACGCCAGATGCGTAAAAAGCAGTTTACGTGATCCTCTCTGTCGTTTGCCGTTTCCCGTGTACGTGATGCTAAATCTCTCTATTAAGATTTACGTACACGGAAGACGGCAGACGGTAAGAGAGAATCGCGTGACCTATTTTTTTCGCCACTGACGTTGCCGTTTTAACGCGGTTGATGTAAACACGAAGGGTTAGGTATACGTGCCGCTCAAATTTAAGCGCCAAACACGCATCGCCGCCACGAGCGAAAAACGCATTTCACGTGATCCTCTTTGCCGTCTGCCGTTCTTGTGTACATATGAAGCTAAAACTTTCTTAGACACGACTTAAATAACATGCGAATCTCTCTGTATAAACGGCACGTTTAGTAAGCATTCTAAGCTACAGCGCTGTTTATATTGTGCTTGCGTCTTTGGGGGTGTTTACATGGCACTAGAATCATCCTAGCACTAAGATCATCCTAGCAAGCGAATCGTCCTACCTGCTATACATTTACTGCATTCTGTTTACATGGAAATTTATGTCTTCACTTCGGGTACTAGGATCATCTTACTAAACAGAATGTAGTAAATGTATAGCAGATATAGGACGATTCGCCTGCTAGGATGATCCTAGTGCCATGTAAACACCCCCTTAGACTGAAAGTCTTGTATACGGAGTTTGTGTCATTGAAGATGCGTCGTTCTTTCGCATGTATTAATGGCTGTGTTTTTTTCTAAAAGTTTGCTCTTGTAATTTTAAGAACGCACAGGGTTTGCCTTGCGTCCAGTGGCTGGTCTGTTGTCACCAAGAGATTTCCTGGCAGGACTGGCATTTCGTGTATTTCACAGTACACAGTACATAAGACATGGGTCTAAGCCATTGTATACCCCTGAACCGTAAGTAGATCGAGCTATGACTTTAATTTCACGGTCTCGCAGTTCTCACCTACAAGCAACCATACACAAACTAAGGGGGTGTTTACATGGCACTAGGATCATCCTAGCAGGCGAATCATCCTACCTGCTATACATTTACTGCTTTCTGTTTACATGGAAATTAAAAAGGGATTATTGAGTAGAGGTTTGTAGTGTATTGCGTAATTTATTTATGAACAATAATCTTATGAAACAATTGCGAGGAATATTTTTATTGCAAGCGTAGTTGAGCGCGATATATAAACTCTGAAAGATAATGACCTAGCCGAGTGCTATACAGTTCTACGTTTTGTCAAGTGTTTCACGGGTTAAGTGACGTATTTCTGTTTCTTTGCAGAGATGTTGTCCACGAGCTTATCGGGCATGTACCTTTATTTTCTGATCCAGAATTTGCTGATTTCTCTCAAGTAAGTCTTCTGACGCTTATTATAAAATCTGAGATAGAACACATAAACTGAATTGTTAATTTTATTGCGATTAAACCTATTAAACTACATTTTAATTGAAGGAAATTGGTCTTGCTTCCCTTGGTGCGCCAGATGAATGGATTGATAAACTGTCCACGGTACGTATTCAAGTATTTCCAAGGACTTAGCCTATACGTACTAGCTAGAGTACAAATAAAAGAATCACGTGATCTGTTTACGCCACAGTTTAACGCAAAGGCGTGTCTTTCCGTGTTTTTTTTTCCGCAAACGTACATGACATCTTTAAGTTTGAGCGCCCATGTGCTTAACGCCAAGCGCGAAAAAGTGGGCCAAATGATCATCTTGTGCGTCCGCGTTTCCTGTGAACGTAAAGCTAATCCCTCTACTTTCTTTCTCATTTATTCTGTGAATTCATAATATTCATATACCTTTAATTGTTGTAGCTGTACTGGTTTACTATCGAGTTTGGTTTGTGTAAAGAAGATGACGGCGAGACCAAAGCATATGGTGCTGGAATACTGTCATCTTTTGGAGAGCTTGAGGTACATAAGGGATTATTTTATATCAAAGTAGGCCTATGTGTTCCATCGTACTTCAGAGACGGATTTAGAGGAGGAGAGCAACCCCCCTCCCCCTCTCTCTCTCCTAAGACGATTTTGGGCCCTATTCATAATACTTTTTCTATGGATGGTTTCCGATTTCTTTGACGCGCTGCATTCCCTCCTAAAGGATAGGATAACCCTGGATCCACCCCTGAGTTTGTACGCCTCCTGGAAATCCTGTAAAATCCTGGATCTTTATTGTCTTCCGAAATTAAAGTCCTTGAAAGTCCTGCATTTTTTAATAAATCAGTCCTGGAGAACTCCTGGAAAACAGAAACGAATAAGTGTACGTTTACTGTGCATATATGTTTGCGTAAAAGCTCCGTTTACATTCCTTAACTCAGCCAGTAAAAAAAACGTTATGCAAATGTATTTTGCTTGAGTGAACTCGTGAAAAACTTCTAGAAAACGCCTGGAAATAATCTGAAAATCCTCCTTGAAACTCCTGGATTTATTGAATTTATTTTCTGGGCGTACTTTCGATGGTCTCAATGTCTCTTGGTGCATTTTTCTACCATTGTTAAGTTTGGTTCGTTTTTTACCAATCACATATGCACCAGGTGCAAAATCTTTTTCTAGCCCTGTGGTTGTATTTTTTGCACCTTCCACTTTTATCAAACATCAATTGTATCTTTAATCTTACTGTACGTGGAAAACAACAACAACTTTAGACTTTAGCAATCTACACATATTCTAATAACCATATTCCGAAGAGTTTGTAGCCTGTGACTGGTCTCGCACATATTATATTAACTTCTTGTACTTCTCTATTTTCACAATATCAAAGATTTGCTTTAAAATATCGATGTAGCAATTTGAATGTTTGATTTACAACTGTCAATTATAGCCTATTTGATTACTTCACTGCTTTTATGTATTTCATTTTGTTGTAGTACTGCTTGACCGACAAACCCGAGAAAATGCCACTCGATCCTGAAGTTGCTGCTTCTACTGAATACCCCATCACTACGTACCAACCCAAATATTTCGTGGCTGACAGTTTTACCTCTGCACGACAGAAGCTCAAGTAATTTATACAATTCCGTTTTATACAGACTAGAGTAGCTATATCTATAGAGCAGATTTCGTATGACTGTGAAAACAGCATGGTTACGGCTCGTATGAGTGGGAAACTTATCGCGCCGTGCCGTGACCATGTCAGTGCCGTAATGTCTATAAAAACATTCGAAATTCATGCCGTAACCGTACCGTAACGGTACCGTACCATTTCCCCACTCATACGAAATCTGCTCCATAGACAACATGGTACTGGCACAGTCATAGCTCATTGCGGTCCTTTTCACACTCATGCATCTGAAAGCTGCTTTAGTGAGTTGTTGACAGACAGACAGACAGACAGACAGACACATACACACACGCGCGCACAAATAGACAGGCACACAGACACATAGACTGACCGACATAACTCACTGACTAATTCACGCACTGACTCACTCACTGGCTGAACAAATGAACGAATGATTGAATGATCAAAGGAATAAATAATTGAATAACAATGGCTGATTGATGTCGAGTGAATAAATGAATGATACGGTTGACTACGTGGTGAGTGACGAACTGCATCTAGAGTGATTTTATTTAACCCATGAAATAAAGATGACCATTTAGTTGGTGCTAGTTGATAAAGCATACAAACGTTGATAAAGAACAAAAGAAAACAATGGGTTTAGAGTCTACTACTAACTATTATGCGTACTATTTATAAAATCACTCCAGTGGCGGATTTAGGGGAGGTGTGCAGGGGGGGTGTGCAACCTCTCCTGGACGACTTTGATGCCTTTTTTCTCTGTATTTTTCCAACTCTAGCTATAAATTGAGTGATACCTCCAAATGAATGCAATTACCAACGAACGTATATTTTTTCATTATCAGGGCGTTTGCAGATAAAATCCCTCGTCCGTTCAGTGTACGCTACAACCCTCTCACTCAGTCTGTTGACGTACTGAAGTCCAAAGACGATTTGAAGAGATTTGGAAAAGACCTGCAGACTGAACTTGGAAGTTTTATGAACGCCTTTGACAGAATGCACTAAACATTATCCTACATTACGTAGTCTAGATAGCCGATAATTTCCTTCCTGTGGACCGTCAATCCCACGTCAAACGTATTGAGATACAGACTAGAAGCATTCCCTAAGCTATTTTAAGTGTGAACTTTAAAGTTGCTGTTCAGTTGGTTGTGAAAAACGTGATTAAGTACCTTTTATTTGCATGGTAGCTGATTATCATATCAATATCCAATATATATCAATATCAGAATAATATTAATTTTATTGTGCTGGTAGATTAGAAGGCTGCGAGATCAAGGAAAAACAAGATGTGACATTTTTTATATTAGCGCCACAAGTTACAAACTTTCATAATTAAGAGTAAATATATAGTATATACTTTAAAGGAAGTTGTTTGGTGGGATATTGTTTCATCTGAGTTCGTGACCACAGTTTGGGTTTCTTATAGTCAGTACAGTATCAAGGAAAAGGTACATTCCTTCGGTGCCATCCAGACAGAACGCATGTTAAATTTATCTGAAAATCGTTACGCTGTTTTAGTTTTTACGGTATATCTTCCTACATAAGGACATTAATCGTAAGCCCGTCTCTGCACATAGCAAGGACGACTTTTTCTATCATGCGTAGCTACTCTCCAGAGGATTACGGTAGGGGGATTGGGGCGAGGAGGATTCAACCCCCCTCGTCCCAATCATCTGGAGTGCTGCTATGCAAGCTAGCTTTTTTCTAACGGTCTAGAAAAACGTCAAAGAACCCACATTGCCATTCAGGGACTGAGAGGGATGGTCTGACTTAACCTAAAGAGCCATTCAGCCAAATTCGTTGCATCACGACTGTATCTTTCACCTTTGGTTAGAATTTTGTCTTTTCTGATCCGACGCGACGCGAAAACAGGACGTTAGATGACGAATTTATCACATTTCGATTGTTTTCACGTCCTCTTCTTGACGTCGGCGACGTCCTAAAAACGGTCATTTCGAACAAAATTCGCAGGCGCGCGAGGCGTCCTCTTTAACGTCGCTTCGTGTTTGCTAACACTCTATTACTTCATGTTACTTAGCAACAAAACGTGCCAGTTTACCAATTTACGTTGTCGTATTATCCCATTACCCAATTATGAAGGCTGACAAGTCAGGATATGAACGCCGACTATTTGCATTGTCAAAACGCCTTTGACATTTAGATTATCAAATATATTGAAGATTTTTTTCTAACGATCAGCGAGCACCTGCGGTATTGTGCCCTAACTTAACGCGTAGTTCAAGAACGTAGCAGAATATTATCTGCGGTCAATATTTGAAGGTATATATATGTAGTTGGTGTATGTTATTGCAAAAGATTTTAGAATCAATAGTTTATTAAGCTTAGAAAAGCCACTGCCTTTCAATCAATTAAGTCGGTCAAATTTTCAGTTTGGTGCTAGGGGAATTACATAGACACGGTTTCAGTGTGGCGCATAGGCTGAGTTTAAGCTTCATATGAATTAATCACCGAATCGATCCTGTATTTTTGGGAGAGTCAGTAATATACAAAGTGTATCGTTACACATAGTCAAAACATGCCTGGAAAAGATTCGACTTTGAAAACAACATAACAATATTTATAGTATTACTTCCTTCGCTGATAACCTTAACAGGTTATCAAAACATGTACATGTTTTTATATTGAATTTGCATCACCTTGTTTTTTCCCTACAGCCTACATTTTCAAGATATTGTATACATACTTGTAAGATTTTCCCGATCGTTTTGCTCTTCCAACGTGTCACTCCTACGACTGTCGTTTCGTTTCCGACGCGTTTTTGTCGGGAAAAGATGCGTTCCGTATAAGTTGTAGAGCCAATCAAATGTGTCTTTACATACATGCACCTTCATATGCAATTCCTGAGCACAAAACTTTAATTTGCAAGACGTTTTTCTTCCTTTAATTTTCACACTAAGAAATCAAAGAACAGCGAACTAGAATTTCCCCTTCTCACCTACACTTATATGACACTCGCTGATCGATTTTCGTCAAACGTTTTGAAAACCGGTTTCTGCAGGTGCAGTTCCTTCTGTGTTGTGGTGTAAGTACTGTAAATGTAATAACCCAAATTTATCACAATAATTAATTGATATACGATAATTTTCATTCGTAAATTCTTACGAAGCATATTGGACAGTTGAAATTCACTTGTGGGGTCATTTATTCCATTTACAGTTAAAAGTTATAACATTTACTGTTATTATCACATTTAGCGGTGGTACATAAGGGACCAATCAAAACGCATCTGGAAAAAGGTATGGCACGGAGTTTTTCACACTCGTACAAAATCTGTTTTCTAAATCCGGTCTCATGCTTGGTGTTGATTTTCTAACCGGCTGCGAGACCGCGGTGAGACAAAATCGATTTACAATTTAGCTCTTGCTACAACTGATCTCTCTGGCTAGACATCCAGCAGTAATTATTTTTAATTCCAGCTTTCAAGACAAAGCAATAAATTGAACTGTTAATTTTGCATAATTTTTAGCGAAAAGAAATTGTTTTTTTTCTAAATTTAAAAGCTGGATGGTGAAAACGGTTGAGTAGTGAATAAAAATTAATAATTGAGTAATTTAAGGTAGTTCCGGACCCTTGCTACTGCGCATTTCTCGTGCGCATTCGAACGTGCGCACTTTTATTTGAGAGCATTGGTATTACCGTGGGGAGTCTGGGCACTAGTAAGCGAGCGATTGAAAACGTAGAAACTCAAACTTTAGTAAAAAAAAATTATATTTTGTCATCCAAATATCGGAAAAACTTTAATCAAGAAATCTTGTACACTATGTAATGTAGGTATTTAACCCGAAACTTTTAAATTTAGTTTATCATATCCATCGAAAAAGCCGGCGAGAAAATCGCTAAAATGGGTGATATTTGGTGTTGGTTTTCGTTGTGTTTTCTCTTTTGTGCTTTTCTAACTCTTGAAATAATACGGTGACCCCCTGTTTTTTTCTTTTAATTCAAGGGAGTACTTATCACTATTTTGAATTAAAAAATAAAAATACAACTTCATTGATTGGATTGTCGTAAATTTTTTACATTTTTACAGTCCGTACACGAGTTTGGAGCGCGTAATTGGGTAGGAATTTGATTCTAGAATGACCTTTTAATCATGTTTGCAACTCATCAAACAATACATACGATTACAACTGCTAGATAAACCTCATATCTATCTTTTGAGACGGTCAAGGCGTTTCTCGGAAAAAAATTTGTTCGCATTCTTCAAACCATATGGATTATGTACAATTTGGCAAAAAATCGAGGAAAATCGTTGAAAATACCACCTTTTACGACATCTTATAGCTCAATAACCAATACGGTGACCCCCTCTTTTTTTCTCGTTTTAGAATCGCCAAACAATTATCTTAAAATGACAGGATTTTAAAGGAAATTCATTGATGAAATCTAATGCTCCGGAACTACCTTAATTTCTGAATATTTGTTTATAAGTTTTTTGGCAACTCTGTTCTTATTAGAATTTATTAGGACGGCCGTTTGTGTTTTCATATAGTGAAAATACATAAATTCATTTCCACAGAAATCGAGCGATCTGATTGGTTCTCGAACCGGCCGGCGCCTATTTTTACCCATCTCTGACGGTATTTTAACGTTACTGGACCGCTCGTGAGAACCATGTCACGTGGTCGCGACCGATCGGAAAAGACGATCAACAACAAAATTTAAAATTATTTCATTTGTTGTTAAATAATTTCTTTCGGCAAGTGAGATCCAGACAAGAATGACAGGGTTAACGGGACGAATGCCGATCGGCGATTGGCCGTGATTGCACGACCGAAAGGAACTGTGGTCACGCTATTAGACCGCTATCCGGCGCGGAGATATGAATCGCCTATCAACCACTTTGTCCAATAATTAGGTCTTTACTGCATGCCGGGTACCGGCATTGCTTGGGTATTTAATTAATGAAAATGAAGCAATTCTTGTTACCTCAAATCTCCTTTCGGTTGTGCAATCACCAATCGACGATATATTCATTTGCCATTCGCCGCGTCAACCTTTTTTCTGATAGCTATATGTATATAGCTATTTCAATTAACGTTGTCGCTGAAAAGCCTAAAGGCTAAAGCCTTTCAAATATCTTTTGTGTACTTACAAACTTCTCTGTAGGCTATCTGAGAAATTAATGAATATATGTGTCCAAGTTGTAGAATTTGCGAGCATACAGTGAGGTTTTTATTGTAATGATGTCACGGTGATAAAATTTTTCATGAATTCCGCTCTCAAAGCTTTAGGCTTTAGGCTTTTTTCAGCGACAACGTTAATTGAATTAGCTATATATGGGCAGTAAAAACAATTTTGTTATGCTGAGAGCGAGAAATCGGTTATCGAACTCAAAAATAAAGTCAAGAACAAAACTACAGTTGAGTATCTATAAAGACGGCATTTCAAAAAGTAATTTAAACAATATAAGCTTCATTCTATGTCTTACCTATATATATTTCTCTTTTGGTATAAAAACGGAATTTGTTTGGTGAATTTGTCCATCGCATCGACTCGTTGAAAAAGTTTGAAAATTCTATTGCCCTTCTTTTCAATCAACTCAGCAGACTAAAACACAAAAGAAAATCAGTTAATTATTTCTAAATTGTAAATGTTAAGTTAAATTAAAACACTTAAGTTTACTGACTGCAAAAAGCTTCGTACACTGTCCTCATGAATTGAAATAAATCGATTTTTAGATGCTTCTAGATCTCGTTGACTGCCTACTAAATTAAACAAAGGATTATATCTAAACCAATCAAAACTAATCTTTAGTACATCACGTGATATAGAATTTTGTGATCAGTACACAAGCGACAAGTGACAGCTGAGCTACAAGTTTGGAGAGAGAATCTTGCTTTTTGCAGGTACAGTATTGGCTTTGAACTCTTTAAGCTGCAAGTATTCGTTTTTACTAGACTCGGAGTAGAAGGGTGAGGAAAATTGTCTCTGCTCGCAGAGTACGTTTTTACATACAACGTTAAAATTAAAAGTCGGGTTTTCCTTTGCTTTTCTTAGATTCTTTTCTTATTACTGAACATATTTGACGAGATTTTTGACAATTTGCAGACGATCTCTGTCATAGCACCAATCAGTAGTTCATCTTTAATATTTCAGGAAAAGCCATAGAATTGTCAAAAAATGACTTTTGAACTGAAGAAACTGTCAGAGACACAACTGATGTTTAGAATTTTTAAATTCTAATAATTTCGGCTCAAGTTTATTCTTATTTTCATAATGAACACTATTTCGGTACAACAGACTGTACATACTATACTAAAGAGGTTCGTGACATATTTTACATGATATATTTTTATGACTTTCTTTAATTTATGATAAATGGTTAATTTCGAGCAATGAGCGACAAAAACTGTTATACAAAGCTAAAGTCATTTCTTCCAAAAGTTTAAGTTGTTTGTAAGTAGTTGTGGCTGATGAAAATGGAATCAAAGTGTTAATCCAAAGCGAAAATTTTAATATCGAAACTAATGAGGTTTAGTCATTCCGATTCGCTAAATCGCTATGTATTTTCTTTACATTCGGATTGAAAAAGCTAAATTTTAATACAAATTCAAGAAAACAACTCTGTACAATTCTATAGACAGTTTTAAAGAGAACGTTTATCTTAATAGATCAGTTTCCAAAGAGTTTCTAACTGGCATGGTATAAAAGAAGAATTTGAATGTTAATCGCAAAGCGAAATTCGAAAATTTGATTTAAAACTTGCGCGAACGGCTAGTTAGTTGGCAGTTTTAGCCATCATTACTCGATATTGAAAAAAAATCTCCTCTTAATAGCCAATAAACTGTTCGGACTGTCAGCGTGATACGGCTCGATACAATTTGGAGTGAATTACGAAATTAATATTTAAGGCTGATTATATTTACTGATGAGGTTTCACAACTATTTGGCTCGAAAACGTACGCATCAATCACTGTCAAGGAAGATGCATATGCCTCAAACGAGCTACTAAGGTGGCCAAGTCACTGCATGTAGTTCAAGTTTTGAAGGCTTTCTTCGCCGTGTCAATAAGACATAATATTTTTTGTCGTATTTAACGTAATACTTTCAAGGATTACTATATAGATGTTGACTAGTACTGTGTATTCAAAATTAGATATTTAAGTGTTAAATACTAGTAAAGCTCAAACGCCACTTTTTGCATTATTTTCCCCATGCAGCGATGACACGCACGGAAATGTTTTCGAACCATTTCCGTTTGCTTTGTGGAGGTGAAAACACATGATTAATCATTTAGGGCCCATAACCCAAAATAAATCTGACCATCTGGCATAATGAGTGAATTTTAGGGGGTGTTTATATGACACTAGGATCATCCTATAGCAGGCGAACCAACTTTTACGTTTAGTTTACATGCCCGAAGCAACCCGAAGCAGAGTTCAAAGAAATGAGTACGTGATTGCTCGTCCTACTAGATCACCCGAACTGCCACAGTGGCCCCAACATAATTAGCTTTCCTAATCCTAGTTGGCGAAGTATCTCTACTTTTTCCGTTTACATGACCGAAACATACTCCTAGTGCTAGAATATTCCTACCGGCGAGACAGGATGATCCTAGTTGTAGGATGATCCTAGTACCCAAAGTGAAGACACAAATTTCCACGTAAACGACAGAATGCAGTAAATGTATAACAGGTAGGATGAGTTCGCCTGCAAGGATGATCCTAGTGTCATGTAAACACCCCCAAAGCTCAAACTAATTAACCAGTGTCGTAGCGTGGATTTTTCAAGGTGTGCCCACGCGAGCCGCTAGAATTGAACTCAAAGCCTTCGAAAAATCCATTTTTTCCTTGGAGACGGGCGATTTGATTTTTGATAGCCGGGGTGGACCCGAGAGTTGGTTTCAAGTATAGTAAGCTTGAATTGCAAGATATTTCTAGTTCACTGCTGAGCCCTTGCACAATATTCTTTTTACACCCCAGGGTGATCATATTTTCTACAAAAATATATCAAAACTAAAACCAGGGGCTGTGTTCTTATAAATTTCATTACTATTATTAATGAATGGCAATATATATAATGCGCAGTAAGAAATGTAGCAAATTAAAGAATTTAGATATACAATGATAACAAGGCCGGTGCGAGCGCGAAGCGAAGCCGTTCAGGCAGCAAGAAGTTGAATGTTGGCAACGACACGATCTAGTTGCATGATTTGAAATGCTCTTGCAGGGGAGTTACACGACAAAGGCTTGCAGTGATAGAGTGTTCAAACTGCATGCTATGCCCCTGACCATTTAAAAATCCTTCCTTATCCGCTAGCTCAAGATGTAGAGAGTTTCGACATACATGTACAGTGGCTGATTGACATAATTATACTTCGTGGAAATGGCAGGAGGTTTTCCTGACTGACTGACTGACTGACTGACTGACTGACTGACTGACTGACTGACTGACTGACTGACTGACTGACTGACTGACTGACTGACTGACTGACTGACTGACTGACTGACTGACTGACTGACTGACTGACTGACTGACTGACTGACTGACTGACTGACTGACTGACTGACTGACTGACTGACTGACTGACTGACTGACTGACTGACTGACTGACTGACTGACTGACTGACTGACTGACTGACTGACTGACTGACTGACTGACTGACTGACTGACTGACTGACTGACTGACTGACTGACTGACTGACTGACTGACTGACTGACTGACTGACTGACTGACTGACTGACTGACTGACTGACTGACTGACTGACTGACTGACTGACTGACTGACTGACTGACTGACTGACTGACTGACTGACTGACTGACTGACTGACTGACTGACTGACTGACTGACTGACTGACTGAAAACACGCTGAAAACATCCACGTCTGCTACACAACTTGCAAGGAGAAGAAAGGCTGCCAAAGCATTAACTTCTACCCTGAAAGTTCAAAATGCGAATTGAATAACAGAACAGTGACAGCTAAACCAGGAAAGAAAGTTGTGAACGCCAAAGCGGTATACTTCAAAAAGCTAAGCCCTGGTAAGTGTTAGTGTTTGATATTTGACTTTCTATTAATTAATTGGACGATAAATGAGCAGTTGGGATGCTTGCCGAATTTGTTAAATTGGTTAAATTTAAAATCCTTTCAATCTTTGTCCACAACTATAACGATAATGTGAATTAGTCTTCAAAAATATTTTTTTCATAACCGAAGCCACATCACCTCTTTCTGAGTTTATGTAAGTTTGTTGAGTGAATAATTAGTTAGCGCAACCAACCAACCAACCAACCAACCAGCCAACCAACCAACCGTACCAGCCAACCATCAACCAACCAATTAAAACCAATCATCCACCTAAATAACCAACTAACCAACCAACCAACCAACCAACCAACCAACCAACCAACCAACCAACCAACCAACCAACCAACCAACCAACCAACCAACCAACCAACTAACCAACCAACCAACCATCAACCAAAACCAATCCACCTAACTAACCAACTAACCAACCAACCAACCAATCAATCAACACAACACACCAGCCAGCCAACCAACCTACTATCCAATCAACTAACCAACCAACTAACTGACAACCAATCAAACCACCCTGCAGCAACCAACACTGATTATTAGACCAATCAAGAGGGTCTCAATGGGGCTAACCGTCAACCGTCAAATGGCCTAAATTTAAACGTCAACCGTCAAAAACATTAACCGTCAAATACACTCCGAAACAATTGTACTGTTCTAAGTTATTTTTTTCCAAATGCGCGTATTTTTCATGAAAAATACGTTATAACAAGACGTTATAACAATTTCACTATTTTAATACCGTTAAAACTTTATAAAAGTCATACTGAACTTCATATTGTCCCGAACTGCTAGCTCATCACAAGCATATTGATAGGGGAGGTTCGATTTCCAGCATTTTCGGCTGGGATTAGAGAATGCTTCAGATGCATAAGTATCAGAGGTCCCGCTAGCTTTTGGAAAGTGGAATGAATTCTTTTTAGGTAACTCTTAATTCAAGGAATATGCGTGTTATTCTAAATTACGCAAAATTTGAGACCATCAAGCTATTGTAAAGAGTTTATGTAGTTTTCTTTGTTGAAACCTGTATTTTTAAGCCAAGAAAAAATTAGAGAAGAGAAATAGAATCCATTAAAAGCAGAAAAAAAAGAAAAAAAGAAAAGTTGTTGGCGCAGGCAGGACTCGAACCCGTTACCCAAAGAAATTAGTATGCTAATCTTATGCAAAAGCCCAAAAAATCGACCATGCATCCAGACAAATTGCTGAATCATCGCATGTTACGTATAGGAAGAAGATTTCAGCCCCTTCCGCGCTATCGGTAGAACGCAGCAAGCTTCGCGGTCAAAGAGGGAGGAAACAGTCGGATCCTAGGCCGTAAATGACTGCACCTTACCACTAGACTAACTGGTCTACTGAGGGATTTGGAGGACAAAATAACCTAGTGTATCCTATGAATGGACTATTGTCTACTGTTGTGCAAATTACGCGATCCCGTGGCGCAGTTGGAAAACCCTTGAACTGTGAAGCAAATGAGCAGATGTAAGAGCCGGGTTCGAAACCGGCCAAGGGCAAATCTTTTTTTTTTTTTTTTTTTTTTTTTTCCTGTCTCAAAATCACCATAATTCACCAGCATTTACCAAAGGTTCATTTAGAGAGAAATTTAACAATGTGACTGTAGTTTCTTATGGAAAAGTACTAGTTCACCATGTCGAATTTCGCCTAATTAATGCAGTATAATCATGCTAGTTTCTGGTCAAATATATATTAAACCGCAATACAAGAAACGGGCAAGTTTGACAACAAGTTGCAACAGTAACAACTAGCGATGTAATTTCATAAAAATTGATGGTTAACTATTGGTTAGTAATATTTAATTGGCTTATTTTAACCAAAGAGTAGAATTAACCGTCAACCGTGAAAACACCGAATTTCTTACCGTCAACTGTCAAAAAGGCAACATTTTAACCGTCAACCGTCAAATTAAAGCTATACCCCCATTGAGACCTTCAACCAACCAACCAACCAACCAACCAACCAACCAAACAACCACACAACCACATCAATTTATGTATGTATGGATGAGATTTAGTGTTATGTTGTTTTTAATTAATTTACCCGGAATACTGTTCCCAGAAATCATTGGGTCTCATGAAGACATTCCAGCAGAATCCTGTATGGAGATCAAAACTGCCACAAACGCTCTGCTCAGCGGTTTGTATTGGATTAAGCATGCGCAAAAAAGTAAAGCAGAGAAAACCTATTGTAACATGGCAACTGGAGGTAAACAAACATTCTAGACCTGTTGATCTATTAAAAACTTTAGATAAGGTTTCTTTTTTGATGTAGTCAATAGCGCTTCTCCTTGATGTTTTACAAGCCTTTGTCATTCATGTGCCAACCAGAAATCGATTGGCTGTTATAATTTAATCAAAGCAACTTGTGAAAAATTATTGTAAAAAATGGCGCATTAGCACTATGTTTGTTTGTTTATTTGTCTGTTTTTCTGTTTGTTTGTTTGTTTGTTTACAATGTGTTTGTTACTAAGTAAGGTGACAAGCGCTTAAGATACGTTCTAGTTAATTAGTGAGCTATAGGCGTTTTTTTACAAATGAATTTGCATGTATAGCCCTTTATAAAACCTCTGAACCCCCCAAATATATATATCGGGTGCAATATGGGTAATTATTTTAGACCTTAAAAAGAGACTGCATTCTTACAAAATTGGGAAATTTATACTAAGTTTTGGACATACAAATGGCCTTCCTAGATAACTAGTTTTTGATATGCTGACTGAGTTCAATTAGAAAATCTCACTTAGCTATTCATAATGCACATTACCCTATATCATATTGAGGGTTCAAAGGTTTTGCAAACGTACCGCTGTATTTGGACGCAAAATTTAGATTATCGTAAAGACGTTTTGAACGCCGCAGGCGTCATAGGTTGCAGTTTGTTAATTGCACGTGTATTTGCGCGGGACAAATTTTCGTTATTATTTGATAATCTTTCAGTCGAATGCGATTCAACGGTTTAGTAGAGAGATTTAGCATCACGTACACGAGAAACGGCAAACGGCAAAGAGGATCACGTGACCTGCCTTTTTCGCGTCTGGCGTTGCTGTTTCAACGCGAGGATGGATCATTTTGCGTCTGCCTTAAACGTGGAAAGTCGCTCTTTCGTTTGAGTAGCAAACGCGCAACGCAGGCACGAAATTCGTAGGTCACGTGGTCCTCTCTGCCGTTTGCCGTTTGCCGTGAACGTGCATGATGCTTAATCTCTCTAGATCTATTATACCCGCGTGTAGATATCGTCTGAGCAAGAAATGTACTAGCTTGCGTTGCTGGCGGTCTGCGGTTTTATTTCTTCCTCCCCAAAAAAACCGCAGATCTGTAAATATGCTATACTAATGTGAAATTAATCATTGTTTTTCAGTTGCTGACCATTGTTTCTCTTCACCATGTCAAAACCAAGGAACGTGTCAAAATATCAATGAGACCAACTATAATTGTACATGTGTATCACCATTTAAAGGAACGAACTGCGAGATAAGCGGTAAGAGTGATAAGACTTAAGTTTCAAGAGAAGCCCAAGTGCATGTATTAGATCCTTGAAGCATGATACTCGGGCTGCAATAGGTACGCAGTGCCGAAAAGCTTGATACTTGGGCTAAGTGCGCGGTCAAGTGCGTGGTCTTTTAAGTGAAGAATTCCTTGTGTTCGACTTGTCTCTAGTCTGTTTAACTGAATGTATATCACAATGCCTGTTTGAGGGTGTACTAATCAATGGAGAGATACTGAAGAGAACTAAAATATGTACGGATACAAGAAATCCTAAGCACAAATTTCTCACTCAGACAGAGTGCGCGCTAACTCGTTTTAATGAAAGCTTCTACTTGGTATCATTAAGAATCGAAATATCTCTGTGATGTTGCAGATGTTTGTAATACAAACCCGTGTCAAAATGGCGGTACGTGTGTCCCAGGCAGTGGTGGTTATAGCTGCACATGCACCGATGCATACATGGGTAGCAACTGCGAGATTGTAAATGGTATGTCCTCATTGCATTAGTGGCAAGTAGTATATAAGCAGTAAACGTATGTCTAAGTATATACAGATTTAGGGGAGGGGTGCAGTGGGGTGCGCACCCCCTCCTAAGACGACTCTGGGTCCTTTCTTCTCAATATTTTCCCAAAATATCTCCTCGGCAGTTTCCAATTTATATGATGGTGCACCTCCTCCTGAGGACGGTGTACCCGGCCTCCTGAAGATAGTCCTGGATCCCAGGGACGTATCCGGAATATTTCAAAGGGGGGTCACACTTTCCATTTTCCACCAAAGGCGGGTCACACTTCCAATTTCTCAATCTTTCTCCAGTCAGATTCTTTTATTTCTATCATCTTTTTGTTTTCAAAGGGGGGTCACGGGCACCCTGGGACCCCCCCTGGATCCGCCCCTTGATCCGCCCCTGATATGGTAGATGTGGCACAGGGATGCATTAGAAATAGCTAAAGCAGTACCAACAGTCTAAGCGTAGCTATTAGCAGAAGCAGAATATAGCAGTAGCAGTAACAGCTACGGACAAGGGTGCCTACAGAGGTAACCATTATCCTTCAGCCTCCCGAAATCGTTTCATTGTTCTTACAAACCTACGATTTGCCGTGATTTTGACATTCGTTAAAATCGCAACACTGTAGCTTTTCAAAGACCCGCGATCCATAAATATATGCATTAGCTCATAGTGTAATTGTTGTTTCGTAATTTCCCCTCCCTTTATACAACTTATCAAGGAAACTTGCTTATCATTGGCTGCACTGAAACTAGATTCATATGTATTAGATTTATCTGAAGATTAATTTCACCTGATCTTCATTTAGATACGATGTGTACCAGTTACACCAACCTCACCGATGAAACTCGAAATGTTATCTATGGTATCCCTTCAAAAAAGTGTGACAGTCGCATTGCTGTGAAATGGTACCGCTTTACAGGGGCTGCTGGAAGTCGTATGGCGACAACTTGTGTAGCAAAACAACGCTGTAATACAGATGCTTCAGGCTGGCTGAGTGATGCACCTCCTACCGTAGCGCAAGGGATATTGTCGAGGAAAGCTTGTTTTCACTGGGATACGAGTTGTTGTAGATGGAATAAGCCGATTAGAGTGCGCAATTGTGGAGCTTTTTATGTGTACGAACTTCAGCCTACCCCTGTTTGTAAGCTTCGTTATTGCGGGATGATTTAGTAGCACCAGCAAGCAGTCCAAGTCACAAAGAATTGTTGATTAAGCATCGATCACGTAAACGGGAAACGGAAGGCGTCAGAGTGGATCACGTGACTTCGTTTTTTTGCGTCTGGCGTAACGGTTTTCAAACGAACCTGAGACATTTGCAAAGCGCGCCTCGCTAGCGAAAAAAGGAAGTCACGTGATCCTCCCTGCCGTTTCCCGTTAACGTGATGCGCGCCTAAAGATGCTCTAAAGGTGTCCACTCATTCAAAAATGCATATCAAACAAAGAGCCACGGGAGAACATTGTAGCACATCGAGACAGTCTCCACGTTACTCATGCATTTCGGAAACAAGGCGCTCCGTTACGTTTTCTTATTAACTAAAAATGTAGCAAAGGCTTCGCGTTCACATTTATCGTTTTTGAAGCGTTTACACGTCCACACTAAACGTTCAACTCGCACGCCGATACCAAAACTATTATTTTTTTCTTATCTCCGCTAATAGACTAAATTAGACTTCATGTGGTGAGCCGATGTAAGCGTTTTCGAACGGCTTCGCCGTTATCGCTGTCCATGATAGGCTCTGTTTCCAAAAGCTTCAACTTTGAGAGCGTTTTCGATCATTTTGGTGTGACAAGGCCGAAACGTATCGAAATTGTGTGCCGCGTTTTGAAACAAAAGCGCGTGAGCATGGATGGGGCCGGAATGCGATTTATTCTCAGTAGTGCGTATACGGTTATTAGGTGACAAATGCCCATACTTTACATGAATTCTCAAAGTTTTTTAACTCGTTTTCATGTCATTTTTCACTAGTATCGGATAGTCAGCACGTATACTCGCATCGCGGTCTTCCATATATCACAGGCCCTCTATGAAACGACCACTAGTACATTTGCATTTACAGCTAGAACTGACACTCCTTGAGAGAGCACTTCTATTAGGTAACCACACTCATCTTAAATGACCACGTCCTTCAGTCAGTCGACAGCATGAACTACAGATTTTCCTGCATGATGAAGTCGTTTTCACGTCGCTAGCTAGAAGACTAGCAAATCCTCCAGGTGATAGTCGTGTCAGGTGAACAAATCATCAGTGTAAAACGGGACGGACGCACTGCAAACTCGTCTAGTTGTGTCCGTTTATATCGACTTATTTGACTTTAATTTGCGGTATTCGAACAAATTGTCGAACATGTACTCAATGGAGAATGACCAGGCCCGTCGCTTGGGGTGGTTCGAAGGTTCGCATTAACGAACCCCCTCCCTTCCCACAAAAAATAGCGACTAAGCTTAGGATACTAGTACTTTCCCATAAGAAACTAAGAAACTACAGTCATACGCATTTCTCTCTAAATGAACCTTTGGTGAATGCTGGTGAATTATGGCTTTCAGTATCAAAACCCCGACCTTCAGCTATTTATTTCAACGATTTCTTAGTGACCTTAGTATTAACAACTGAAGTATTTTTTCGCCATTTCTATTTATTCTTTCATAATCTTTTTCTTTTTCTTTTCCTGTCTTTTCTCTCTCTCTCTCTTTTAATTAACAACTAATTTTGATTTTGAGACAGGAAAAAGAAAAAAGAAGAAGAAGAAGAAGAAGAAGAAAAAAAAAAAAAAGCAAAAAGGCCCTAGCCGGTCTCGAACCCAGCTCTTAAATCTGATCATTTGCTTCACAGTTCAAGGGTTTTCCAACTACGCCACGGGATCGCGTAATTTGCACAACAATAGACAGTCCATTCACAAGATATAAAAGATTATTTTGTTCTCCAAATCCCTCAGTAGACCAGTTAGCCTAGTGGTAAGGTTCAGTCATTTACGGCCTAGGATCCGACTGTTTCCTCCCTCTTTGACTTCGAAGCTCGCTGCGTTCTACCGGATAGCGCGGAAGGGGCCGAAATCTCCATCCTATACGTAACATGCGATGATTCAGCGATTTGTCTGGATGCATGGTCCGATTTTTGGGGTTTTGCATGTAATTAGCATACTAATTTCTTTGGGGTAATGCGTTCGAATCCTGCCTGCGCCAACAAATTTTCTTTTAATTTCTTCTTCTTTTTTTTTCTGTTTTTAATGGATTTTATTTCTCTTCTCTTATTTTCTTGGTTTAAAATTCTGGTCTTCGATGAAAAAAACTACATAAACTCTTTACATAAGCTTGATGCCGCTTTAAATTTTACATAATTGAGACAAATAAATTCCTTGAAATAAGAGTTATCTTAAAAATATATATTCCACTTTCCGAAGGTCAGATGGACCTCTGACTTGCTCTGATACTTATACAGGTCATTTAAGTACTCCCTAATCCCAGCCGAATATGATGGAAATCGAACCTCCCCTATCTATATGCTTGCGACGGCCATGGAATGACACTAGAGTATGCAAGGAGTGATGGTAATATACAGTGAACTCCCTTAAGTCGGACATCAGGGAGAACAGTTAACTGATGGTGTTCCCTGCGTAAATAAAGCTGTTATTATTATTATATTATCATCGGGACTGTCAAGACATGTACGTTTGGGCAGAAAGGGACCAACCAATGGTGTCCATTTTAGAGGTGTCCGCCTTAGTGTGGTGTCCATATTAGAGGAGGTTCACTGTATATACAACCCGGGGGGGGGGGGACTCCGATCGTAAATGGACGGGGATGCTCGTCGTACCTTTTAGGGGTCAAAATCTGCAATCTGGTACCTTTTAGGGTGTCTCAGACTTAAGTGGACTACCAGAGACATAGCTGGTACCTTTTAGGGACTGTTTTGGGTTAAATAAACTACCTAAAATAGGCATGAAAGGGACGATTTCGATGATCTGAATTGAACCTTCAAAGCCCATCGATAACAAAGTGTTTCATTACTTTAATCCTTTATTATTGTTTTTGAATTGGTACTTTTGAACTTTAGGGGGTAGAAATGAATTGTTGCCACTCCCACGGCACTCAGGTACCTTTTAGGGGTCATTTTCAAAATTTCCAATGAGCATCCCCATCCTCTTATATATAGGAGTCCCCCCCGGGATATACAATACATATACATGGCAAAATTTTGAATCTATCAATGTTTTATGATTTTTTATTACAATATTTGTTGTATCAAAGAGCTATAGCTATATCGTAAGTGGAATGAAATCTATAAATTCAACAAAGTATTTTGTTCTCATATTCAGAAATTGTAATGAATTGTAAAAGAATTTCTAAGATAGTATTAAATACTTGTGAAATATTCTTAAAATAAAAGAAAGTAGGAATTAGGACATAATTTACAAATGACCAAGAGATTGAAGAATAATAAGAAGTTTTCAACATTTTAAACTACTGTTAGAAAACTTGCAAGAAAACAACAAGTGAATAGAATAGAATTCCATTCTGTACAGAATTCTGTTTTGCATAGGTTACATTAGTCATCCATATGATACTGGCACAACAGAAAATCCAAATGTTAGTTTGTCACCTCAAAGTAAGATGCAACAATAAACAAACTAGCTTTTTAACAATTTTTCTTGTGACTGAATTTCTTTAAAAAGTCAAGTTTCCTATAGTTCTGTGTGTTCCGCCATGACTTCTTGGATCTTCTTGATGTAATCAGACTTCTCTACACAACCTTGGCAAGTCTCATCAAAATCATTAAGAATCTTCTTCAGCTGTTTAACCCTTAACTTCTTCAGGTTGGTATTTTTTAGATCAATCTTTTGATCTGGGGATTCAAACATGAAGGAATTAATTAGTAGTAATGCTGATGGCCCCCTTAGATCTATGCAAATGCAAATGCAAGGTGCAAATTAAACAGGGATTGTTTTAGGGTTGCAGCATTGTGGGATTTCCACAATTTGAAACATAATGCTGCACCTAACTGACATTCGTGCATCAAATTGGATGCCATACCAAACATATTGTGTCATTCATGCGGGCTTCCTGTGTTTCTACTATTGGGTTTCCTATTTACCAAAAAGCTAGGTTTCTAAGCTAATTTAAAATCAACAAAAACAAAACTATGTTGACTGAAAAAAAATTTAATAAGGTAATGCCTGCCCAAATAGGGGTATAGACTTCGTGGCCATACGAATGACACATTATTATATAGAGATGTGTTTGATATGACACAATTCACCATAGGTACAGGGAGCCCAGCTGAAGTGAAACAGGAAAAAGTATTTCAAAAATATAGAAATTTAGCATTTGGGACCACTTAATGTGCATTCTTGAATACATAATGAATGAATGAACAAATGAACAAACAAACGAATGAATGAATGAGTAAACAAATCCCCCAGACAACCTCAGATGCCAGAATTAAGAAATATATCAAGCAAAGGTTCTGGCTTACCATACTGAAGCTCACAAATTTGACCATCTTTCCTTTTAAGAGCTTCACAGATTTTTTCAGTAGGCTTAGAAAAGGACATTGGTTTGGTGACTTCATTTAACATTCCTGTTGCAGCATCTTCCGTTCCTCCAATGTAGTAACACTAAAATAAGAAAACAAGTAAAACTGAATGTAAATATTGTAATAAGTTGACAAACTAATTACTAAATAAATGATTACTTCATAATTATCCCGTCATTGTAAATATAATGTACTTTGCAAAAACAAAAAACAAAAAAAATCTGTGAAATAGCTGCTACTGTATGGAACATTAGAAATTCAAACACAAGTTCTGTACCATGGCATCTTGTCAATAGAGTTGTTTTCGTATGAGTGGGAAACTTACCGTACTGTATCGTAACTGTACCAGTATCATAGTTTCTATAAAAACATTCAAAATTCCTGCTGTAACCACATCACATTGTAACTGTACAGCGTTCCCACTCATACGAAAACCACTCTGTATGTATCAAATGTACTGACAAGATTTGATAATAATAATTTGATAATCCTTTGAGCTTTATGTCAAATTTCCTCGCCACTTTAGGTACATATACATATACTTTTTTATATGTGTGTATAGTATTTGTTAGCAAATAAACAAAATTTCCAAACTCATGTGTATACATCAGCAGAGGCAGATCCAGGATTATCTTCAGGAGGGGTGTATCATCTTCAGGAGGGGGACTGCACCATCATATAAATTGGAAACTGCCAAGAGGATATCTTGGAATAATATTGAGAAAAAAGGACTCCAAGTCATCTCAGGAGGGGGGTCGCACCCCCTGCACCCCTCCCCTAAATCTGCCCCTGTGTAGTAAAGAGAGAAAGCTGGGTCTTCTCAAACTGTCATGTGATATTTTCACCACACTTGAGGCCCAAATGCTAACCCAGAGTTTCTTTACATTTAACTCTGGGATAGTGCAAACCTGCAGATACAGCAGTATTTGTATGGGTGTGAAAAGGACCAGCTGTCGTGACTGTGTCAGTGCTGCATTGCCTATAAAATCATTTGAAATTCCTGCCATAACTGTGCTGTGTTGTGACGATGCTGTTTTCACAGTCATATGAAATCTACTCTAGCATAATTATACAGGTCTAGCACTTTTCTTATCATTGTGAAAAAGTCTGAGTCATGCTGTTTTAAGTTGAATCATGTCTGAGCACTTTCATTGGGTAAGTCATCAATATTGCTCAATAAAAAATATTATTGACCTTTATTATATAATTGAGTTGGTTTTCCTTGATATTGTATTGTAGGGCTTTATATCCTGTATTTCCCTGATCATTATGAATTCAAGGGCTGTATTTGGTTATTAATTGCCCCACGTACAATGGATATGATATTGCCCTTTTTCAATGAGAGAAATTCTGCAGACTAGCTTTGAAACCATCAAAACTGTACTCTGAATTTTTCAACAGTCAAAACCACTGATAACTGCTATAATAATATGACCTAATGTAAACACTTACAAATCTGTTTTCTTTGGTCTTGGCTTTCTTGCATGCTGCTCTGAGCTTTCCTTCAATTAATTTATAATCTCCTTCTTCTTTAGATGTCAATGTACCCTTTACCTTGTTCAAGAATTTTATGCAAACTGTGAAAAAGGGGGAAAATCAGTACAATTGATCCTAATTTCTGATTGTAATATGGAGATACACATCTAAGTAATGCTTTTGAACTAGTCAATTTAACATTTCAGAAGTTAGACTTAAATAATTCTGGACTTCTTTTTTTTTATACTCAGCTGTGGCAACACTACATGTAAGCTTAAATTAGATTTGAACAGATTGATTAACTAGGGAAATCAAATGAAGCCTTCCGAACGAAAGCACATCATCTCAACAAACTTCAAAATCACGAACATCTGGTTTATCACGAAGGAAGAAATCACAAACAAAAAACAAATTTCAAGTAAAAATGTCTTTGGTATCCTAGGCCACGTAGGCTTCGACGTTCAAACTTGGAAATGAGAATGACTCATAATATTTTCAAATTTAGCAAGAAAATATATTCCCTGACCCTAAAGATAGCCGTTCATTTATCTAGGTTACACACATATATAAAGAAATTCGTAAACGACAAAGAACAAGAAAACTGGAAGAAAGGAAGTAAGCAAGAATGTACAATAAATTTACCTTCACATTCCCCTTCCTTCAGCGCTCCTTGAACGGCTGTAAAATCCAAATAGAGAATAATCTGAATGGCTAATATACAGTAGAAATTCATTTTAAACAGTATAAAGGTAATCAAAGGTTTCCCAAGCTTTAAATTCTATAGTTTTCGAGAAAAGTTTTCTTGCAAGTGACTAAAACTACCGGTTACTCAATCATTACCAATGCCGGCCATATATTTGGCGACCTCTGATTGGCTAAAACTTTGCATAGCCCGCGATGAATAGCATAGCGGTGCTGCGCTTTAGAAGATGACACAGGCATACCAAAAGAATACAGAAATACAGAAATTTAATTTTTTAATCACAATTTGAGAAAATTTCGAGAAATTTAATCTTTGAGGTTTATTCATGGTTATTTTATAATGCTTTTGTATTTTATGATAGAGCTTGGAAGTGATGTATACAAAAAGATATTGATAATTCTTATGAATGGAACCAGGAGCTAACAATGCTTGGATTGAGATTGAAAAAACAGATTTACTGTATCTTATGAAGCTTTTTTTTGGAAAAAAAATTATGCATTCATAAAAACTGCCTAGGCCCGGTCAAGCTGATTATAAACTACACAGAAAGCCCAACAGAAACATCCAAGAAATTTTGCTCGGTTAGATTACTCTTATGAATCAATAGGTATAACTTTTTTCTATTGAAAAAAGTGAATGTGCATTCAGGTCAACAAAGATAACGGAACTTTGACACCACAGGAACCCCGGCGCACTTTGGCGACTGTGAATGAATGGAAAGTCGTATTTAAAAATTCAATGCCAAAATTGGAAGTCCATAAGCAGAAAAATAGATATTTACAAACTTACCACCAACGATTTCTTTTGAAGGTAAAGCAGCAACTTTTGAACTCTCTTGGGTGCCGACCCTGGCCCACCAACCAACTTCGGCCATCCATAACTTTGGCGCTATTCAACGAAACTACTTAAAAATTTCACCTTTTACTAATTTTGGTGTGCTCTTCTCGAATCAGTTATATTTTTGTTTTTGTTGGATTAAAATCATAAAATGTCATAGTGTGTCACGCAAGGTGTGCAAAATCCCCATTCAGGGGTGCTGAAGTACGTGACGTCATTACCATAGTAACCAACGAGGCAAAATACGGCGCGGGTCTATCGATTTGGTACGGTTGTCTGCGAATGTTTACCTCATTTTGTTCAAATTATCGATGGAATAGTCCTTAAATACCCCATAAATGTCGCAACCGGCATTGGTTTCTTCTTCAGAGGAAGAATTTGAGAAGTCAAGTCAGAAAAAGACAGCAAAGTAAGTATGAATCGATGAGTGTTCGAGAACAACTGCCACGTTTGTTTACCTTCAAAATGTCAGTTTTGCGTGGTACCATTTGCTGGCTGAATTTGTTGTTTAACTTTGGTTATTATATCATTTTAACACTTTTCGCCAACTCTATAAATTAAGAAATGTTAGGTTTTGTTATATTTTTGGATCTCTTGAACCAATTTCAGATCATATCGTGAAGCGGCATGGCTGAAATTATCATAAGCTTAAATATGGCGCTTTGTTGTTAAAATTATTCTTGTTGATAGATGAATAGATAAGTTATTGGCATTTTGAAGTTGCGAGTTCTCTATAAAGTTATTTTTTTCATTGGCTGTCAAAAGTTATCTCTATTATTATCATTATGCTGGCAAATTCAAAAGTTAAATGCCTTATTGAAAGTTATTTGCATGGACGCGAGTTAACGCCAGTCTTGTTGTAAAACAGGAGCTGTACATTCTGTGTCACTCATAGTACTTCTTTTATTAAGAGGACACTATACTATACTATAAATATTGAACCCCTAAAAAGCGGACACTAGACAATATTGTCCCAAAGGTATTTGCCTTTTAGAGGTACTATAATACATGCATTTGTGCTCCACTGGGCCTGGGTTGTTGAAAGCAGGTATTACAGCTAGAAGGGATAGTAATAACCCACTTTTAAACAACCCAGGCCCAGGAGAATACCCCTCCACCTCTCCCCCCCTATTTTTGCCCTGTGTCATTACATCATCTCCCCGATTAGTAGGGCACAGTGCCCAGCTAGAAGTTTGAGACGTTAATAAAGTTATTATTATCCAAGCTCCAATATGATTTTTTTTGCTATTACATAACAGATTGCATGGAAGTGCAACTCACAGTCTTCATTCAAAGAAAAAGTCAAACCATAAAAAGAGTGAAGCTGAATTAAGAGCAGCAAAAGAAAGAGAAGAGGTATATTATATAACTGAACATCTACAGGAAATGACTCAGAAGCACCTCAGTAATCCTCTGTATAATGACCAGGGACCCCTTTCTCAAAAGACCTGATAACTTTATGGACCCATTAACCTATTCGATGTTTTTTAGGTTAACAGGTCCGTAAAGTTATTGGGTCTTTTGAGAAATGGGCCCCTGATCTTTACATGTAAGTCCTGGCAGCTGGTATCTCCATACATTTTCTTATAAATAAACCCTCTATAGAATGGACACCAATGTTATATTAAAGGACACTTTTCTTTGGTCCTTTGGTGACTGCCTAAAGAGGATCTGCTGTACTACTATGTACTCAGACTGCAACAAAATTATGTTAAGCTTGTAGGACAAGTCTTGCCAAACTTATCAACACAAGTCTATAAATTATTGATTATTAACAGCTGCTTATCTCAATTAACACTAGCAACCTAATGTGAAACTAGTGTAGAATAAAGATTTTAGTGTAATAGCAAATTGTGTCACATACTGAAACATAAGTTATTTTCTACAGAGATTGATACAACTTTATGATCTCTGGTTACAAGTTAAACAAGATGAAAGAGAAATCAAAAACCAGTACTTCAAGGAACGTGTTGCACTCCAACATGAATTAATCCAGAAGCAAGATACACTGTATAAAAAGCAACAGGCTAAACTAGATGCCAGGCATCGCAAGGTATGTCTATGAAAAGGGATGCTAAATGGTAACAAGTATAGCTAGGGAGGGTTCTAACTAAGGGACCTGGAGCCGGCCCCCTATTAATGTTTATAAAACAATCCCTTATGTCTCTGTACTGTGACATATTTAACATGATGGAAGATGTAGAGCACTCAAAAACCAAGTCTATGTCTCATTCTCTTAAGCTTGCTTTTCTCTTGCTCTACATCTTCCATCATGCTTATATCACAGTACAGAGACATGTGCCTGTGTTTTATATTCCTTAAATATTTTTATTGAGCTGTATTTATTTTTATTGTATTTTAATGAACAAAGGTGAAATGTTTGTAAATTAATGAATAAATAAGGGATAATCCTAGACTGTCCAAAACTATAATGAACTTTTGCATTTGCTAAATTGTTGCTTATTGTAAACATGTTATTCCACAGATCAAAGAGTCCAATCGTTTGTCAAAACTTGCACAGTCCAAACACTACACTGACTTTGTCAAACATGCACTAGGTAATGTTAGTAAATATATATAGTCATAGCATAATAAGTTTAAAATTAAAGATTTATTAGTTTTGGCTCACTTACTGGACTGAGCAGTCCCACTTTTCCCTCCAGATTCAGCAAAGACAAGTTTTTGGAATTCCTAGATGAGCTGAAATTCTGCTCGTCCACTTTATCTAAAAACTCTTCTTTACTGAATCTGGAAGGAAAAGTGGGACTGCTCACAGTTTTCACTTTACTATGACTTTTCATCTTGACCCACCCTTGACTGTTTATTTGAGACTGAAGGCTACTATTAGTCCCTTTGATCACTGGCTTTGTTTCGTTATTGGAGGAAATCTCTGTGAGCAAGTCCCTGCCTTCATTGGCAAAACCTGTAAAATAAAAATAAATGTCCTTTCCACATGACTGAAAATGATTCCATTTTCACAGACACAAATTTTGAAAATGCTCATTAACTGAAATTTTGGAAATGCATCGTTTCTGTATGATGACATGGTCAAGAAAGAAAATGTTGAACAGTGTGTTTTTTCAATGGACATCTCGAAAAGCTGGGAAAATACTAGCAAACCATTTTTAACTAGGGAATCAGGATCATTTTCTCTTGATCAAGATATCTTTTCAGTAGCTCTGTTATTAACTCCAAAAAAATCCTTGCTACACCACTGTTCTACATTCATGAGCTCACCTTGCTTTTCCTCACTCAACAACTCAAGAAAAGCTACTGAAATCATCTTTTGAGTAGCTCTGTAATGAACTCCAAAAAAACCCTTGCTATATACGCCACTGCTACAACGCCACACTACATGAGCTCACCTTGTTTTTCCTCACTCAACAGCTCAAGAAAGGCTACTGAAATCATCTTTGAAGTCCCAGACACGTATTCTAAGCAGTCATCAACCTGTTAAAGCCCCTATGATTTTTGACCCAAACTCACCTTACAATTTAACTGACATGGCTCGTGAGAGAGCTGGTAGTTATGGAAACCTGGACGTCACTCCAGATGAGAGTATCCTACTATCAGATAATTTCAGTGAGTTGTTAAATGAGTCAGTGGATGTCCAACTTCATAGTTTACTGGGGCCAGAGGCTTTGAATTTTCTCAAGCCAACATTTCGTGACGGAGCAAAGAAATCATTGGATCCGTTGATTGATAAACATAAAACAGGTGAGGACGGGGACTTTTCTTATTTTATTGGTAGTTCAATAGTTTTGTATAGCTATGAATAGATGATTGAATAAATGAATGAATGAAATGAATAAGTGAATAGAATGAATGGAAAAAAGATTCAAAATGATCCAATCGAAATCCGTTCACATAAGGTGTCAGTAATCAAACCTAGCCCTAGCCACCTGAAGAGGTGGAGTATTTCAGTACCAGAATAAGATCACCACGCCTACCAAATACTGTAAAAAAGTGGGTAGTTTTTGAAATCCTACTTTTAGTGGAGGGTCGGCCGTTTTTTTCCCAGTACCATGTATTCTGTTTAACATTATTTTACTCAACAAACCCGAACTTCAGCAGGAGGTATAGGTGCACATCAACTTTGGAGCACCTTAAGAGGGAAGTCGCAGAGAAAACTCGAAAAAGAAGATGGGAGAATTCCACAGGAATTAAAGGTATAGGATGTCTCTTGCTGTAGAAATATAAAAGTTGTATGGATGATTTTATTTTCTTGTGCGTCATTCGCATTGGTTTGTGTTTTTCGTTCTAGAATGCTTACAGATCGTTTCTTCGAGAATGCTTACATTCCGATGTACCGGTGATTGAACGAAGCTTTTGCAGGGTCCCTGAAGAGGTAACAATTCATTCTTTTGTTTTGAAATTTTCTTAGTAATTACACCATCTGTAGCCATAGATTCATTAAAACAGGCAAGATGGATGAATTAAATTATTATTCAAAAAGGTATTATTCCTACAGAGATAATGTGTTCGTTTTTCAGCGTCCGATTACTCTTTTCCCTTTATCTAGTTGATTTGAGTGTAACACATTCGGCAAATGTGACGCATGAAAGCTTATGCTCGTGATGACCTGGACTTGTAAATCTGTGTAATGAATCGAGAGGTGTGCGACACTTTTCGGTTTTCCAAAGTATATTTCTCACGGCCAAAGTGAAATTAATTAAGCGTCAAGTGTTAGGGCTCGAGCTTCTAACAAACTAGCCCTAAAACCCCGTTTTCGACTATTCTTATATTCTTTGGCTCTTCCTCCACTTTTAGATTCCCGAAGAAAGATTAAGTGAAAGTGATTTGATCAAAGATATCAACTTTGCACGTCATCGCCTCGATCTGATGTACCGTGTCGCCCACATGAACAAAGATAAAACACGCCTGCTGTTCAATAATATGGAGTCGGCGGATACCAAGGAAGGGAGTGTGAGACCACCTAGATATAACCCAAATCAAATTAAAAAGCCAAGGGTATGTGTTGAATAGAACAGATGCTTGTATTGTCACGTGACAGCGGCCATGTTGGATGGAGAGAACATTAAGATCATTTTTATTACTCGATAGGCGTTTACTCGGCGGTCGAGTCAAAATGCAGTTTTTTCTTCGTCCGTCACAAACCGCAGACAGGGTCCCTACAGCGCATGCTCAGCCGAGGATGGTCGAAAGCCCGCCGAGTGAACGCATAAACGAGCGTCTTGTTTACATTTAAATTAAACGAATCCCAATCCTCCTGAGAAACGGGTTCTTTTATTCTGCCATTGAAAATTGGCGCTGTCACGTGATCGCGCAAAGCCTCTATTGAGTAAATCTGAACCCCTTTGTGTCACTTATTCTGGATGAGTCTCCTGGAGGGAGTCAAAAGGTCTTATGAGGGGAATTGGCTGTATTCTCTGGCACCCAGGATCCGGTTGCTCGAAGGTGGGCTAGAGCTAACCCAGGTTAAGTCTAAAGAAAACCATTGATTTTAACCCAGGGTATATCGTACTTGTCAGGGGAAATGATAATAACCGTAGAACCCCCTTTTCTCGAACTCTCACACGAATTGAACAAACACTGGATCCGAGAGAGAGCAGTTTTCGTATAAGTGTGAAACGGACCGCGCCGTACCGTGATCGTGTCAGTGCTGTGATGTCTATAAAAACACTAGAATTTCCTGTCGTAACCGTGCCGTGACCGCGCGTTCCGTCTTCACAGTCATACGAAATCTAATCTAGTATCCTACATACCAGGGAAAAGAAATGATCCAAGGGAATTACTTTAAAGTTTTGCGTTAATTTTAGGCACCACTTCTTGCACTTCCGCCATCTCTTCCAAGCGTCCCCGAAAACGTAGAAATAGAAAAATCCCCACGTGAAGAAAAAGAGCCGATTGTCCTTGGAGGCGAGAAGATCGTCTTTTTAACAGAGAAAATGGCGACTTGCAAAGGTGAATTTAGCAAGCGCCACAATGCTGCTGGATCCGCAAATGATGACACAACACCTGATACCCAGCAAGACGCGAATACTCAAAGGCAATTCCGTGCTGTCGTGTCTGCTCCTATTAGTTCTCAAGGCGAAAGGACGATGAAGAAGTCACCAGTTAAACCTTGGCAGCCATTAAGCCTGAATGCTTTGCTTGAGTACAAATCACCTATTGAACTGGGTCCGGGAGAGTTTTTACAAGGGCAGACGAGAAAGTGGAGGGTTGGTTTTGATGTTGATAAGAAGTCTTGAGTTACGATCTCTTCTACCGCCACCACCGCAGTTGAAGAGGTTTTTTATTTTGGAGAAAAGATGAGAAATGTCCGATAACATCCTGTTTGATTTGAACTCCAGTGAAGTATTGCTCGAATATAATACACCTGTTGATCTGGAGGAGTAAACCAACAAAGAAGACAGTGGAAGATGGCGTTGACACAGTCACAAAGGCTAACATCTTATCTGCGTCTAACCAACAATGCCCTGCCTTCCACTTCATATGACATAGCTAAGCGCTATTCACATCTCAACCAACCCCACTCTTAGAGGGTGTTTACATGGCACTAGGATCATCGTAGCACTAGGATCATCCTAGCAAGCAAATCATCCTATCTACTATACATTTACTGCATTCTTTTTACATGGAAATACGTGTCTTCACTTCGGGTACTAGGATCATCCTACTAAACAGAATGCAGTAAATGTATAGCAGGTAGGATGATTCGCCTGCTAGGATGATCCTAGTGCTAGGATGACATATCAACATCTTATCTACGTCTAACCAACCCCATCCTAACTCACCACGATGCTGAAGACAATGACAACTAGACAATACTAGACAATGTCATCCGTGAATTTCATGGCATCTTTCTGATGAGACATTTTGGAGACGATCAGAGCGGTGCTGCTAGGCTTCATCGATTGACTTGGCAAATGCAAATGGTCAGGATTCCGATTTGAATCCAAGTAAATGCTGTATCATCATAGCCGTGAAATTCGATAGTACAGTATTTGCGAAAGCTCGACGTGAAGTAAAAGAAAAACGTAGTCGAACTTGTCTTTTTCAAACATCCATTCGAATTATTTAAATGCGCTTTTCGTGGCTTAAAATATATGTTTCGTGTACCGTAAAGAGTTACTGCAATTTTTAAAATCATGCGATTTCAGACAGCCAAACAGTCAACTGGTTTGCCTAATAGCGGAGCTCCCGCGCGGGCCGAAGGCCCGCGCGAGCGGAGCACCATACCTAAGAAAAAATGGTAACCCATCGAGTTGATTTTTCATGGACTTGAGTAGTACGTCACTTCAGTATCCGTCCGTCCGTACATACATACATACATACATACATACGTCCGTACGTCCGTGTACATCGCGATGCTGATTGGCTGATTGCTTTTTGGCGCCAACTTGACGCGCGCTGACACTTTGAAAACTGAAAATTTACAAGTTTCCTTGCAGTTTTAACTTGCAAAGCTTAAAAATAGTATTCTCGAAACCTCGTAAAAATTTAGCGATTTTGATGGACATTAATCTGTGCCAATCTTGACAGGTTAAAGCGAAAAAAACCGTACGTTTGAATTTTTTTCGGGCCTGGTGTCGTTTCACAGAGGATATTTTCAAAGTTGAACGACTTTTTAGTTGGATTCGTAGTTTAAAAAAATTCCTCATAATGAATGAGTCATTGAGGATCGTGTATTCTTCGTTTCGTGAAGATGCCTTCAGTAAAGCTGCTTAAAAATCTAGCCAAAGTTGGAAATAAATCAAGAATCGTCTGCATTGAGCGTGAAACAAGGACCAGTATGCTTCGAAAAGACAACAAGGAAAGCACTTCAAGGTAAAGACCCTGGCCAGAAAATGATATCAAAAAGTCTCTTGTACCTATATTTGATCTTTTATCTTTGATTTGGGATTGATGACTTAAAAAAAAAACTTTTATGCACGTTGAACTGTGGCCAAGTTTAAAGAAACACTCGATCAAGCCTTACATGAAATGTACAACGACATTTTGTTTTACGGTGAACTTTTTGCACTAGTTCTAATAATGATAAAATTAGTAAAAAAAATTAATTTTGAACTTATTTCAACCCCACTAATGTGTAAATACAGCTCAAGTTTTGGTCTGGAATTTAATGAAACAATTGACAGGAAAAAAAGAAGGAATTTTGCCATGCAAACTAGAGTTGTTTTACTTTATTCATCAGGATGAAGTTGCTCAGTGAGCCCTGTGAAGCCTTAAATACAGACTGAAAATGCTTAATTCCTTGTTTTCTTGTTATTTCAATTAGCTGTTTTTATAATCACTTTAAATTGTATTATCAGTGTAACCTGGAAGAGAAAAGTGGGAGACAAGTATTCACCTAACTAGTGTGTCATTCTATTCTACATTAAATAACAAAACAAAACAACAACAACAACAACAACAACAACCACAAAAAAACAAGATGTCACAAATATAGTGAAGACAGACAAATCAATATAGTCAATATATGTTGTTCTGTAATATTCAGGATGTCAAAAAGGTTTAATTACTTGTATCAATTTAAAAAAATGTTTTGGAGATTTTGCTTTCTATTTCTGAAAATTATGAACCCTTACAAAGTCAGTTATGAAATCTGACAGTGAATCTGAATATTGAAATTTACTGTAACAAAGGTCACTGAGCATACAAGCCCATACAATATACAAACCAAAACCAAAACTTATTTTAACTAGACGCACACGTGCGTTCACTCGTGCCCCTGGAGCCCTTTTAAGAGAGGCTCAAATGACCAGCTCCGTTCGTACTCTTCCCCGAGCCGTTTCACGCATTCTTCACCATTCCGGGAAATAGCTAACCGTAACATAATGACCTTTTTTGAATCGGCTAACCTTTATAACTAAACAAGACCACGGACGACAGGATAGATGAAGCCCCGGCCAGTAGAGGTTTCCGCGGGATACATCCCGGGGGGAGGGGGTGGGGGGACTCCGATCGTAAATGGACGGGGATGCTCTTCGTACCTTTTAGGGGTCAAAATCGGCAATCTGGTACCTTTTAGGGTGCCTCAGACTTAAATGGACTACCAGGGACATAGCTGGTACCTTTTACGGACTGTTTTGGGGTAAATAAACTACCTAAAATAAGCATGAAAGGGACGATTTCGATGATCTGAATTGAATCTTCAAAGCACATCGATAACAAAGTGTTTCATTACTTTTATTCTTTATTATTGTTTTTGAATTGGTACCTTTTAGGGGTAGAAATGAATTGTTGAGCATCCCCGTCCTCTTATATATAGGAGTCCCCTCCCCCGGGGGATACGGTAAGAGTATATAGGGTGCTTTCCATTTAGTGGAACCAACCGGCCAGAAAACACCCTTAGTCAGCAGAAAAAATACAGCCGGATATGGGATATCTTAAAATACTGAAGATCAGAATATTGACGAAGAGCTGTAGGGAAATTTGTCCCAAAATTAGTATAGATACAGAATGCAAATGGAGTCAAATGGAGTCGTTATTGTTAAAAGCTCACAAAGCTAAAACTTAACAGAGACGTTTTATTTACAACCGTGAGTATTAACCTTTAAAACGTACCTCTCACTGTCCCTCTCACTTGGATTGAAACTGGTCACGCAAGGTTTGTCACGGTGATCAGAAACAAATGACCTTAGTGTTCCTTTACTTTTGGAGAGGTTTTGAAGTTGAAGATCAACTAAATTACTTCTCTAATATTATTCTAAAAATGGTCTTGAAATGTTTCAAAACAAGTTTTTTAGCAAACTGCACAAAACGCTGCTAGCTTCTTGACCCGCACAAACTCGCTATCTGAATCACGATGACAGATTATAAAGCAGACAAGAAAGCAGAATAATTTCTTTTGGCCGTTTTTTATTTAGATATTCTTTGTTGTTTATCATTACTTACTCTTTAATTTTATAATTGTTTGGAATTTTTGGACTAATATTATATTTCGGACACTATCCGCAAAAATCTATCCGCAATCCGCAAAAATCTATCCGCAATCCGCACCCCGCGTTTTAACGACAGCCTCAATATACGTCTCAAAGTATACCTAACAATTAGACCTCAAGGCCAAATGAACTACGAATCAATAGCCCTTGAGGCCGTAGGCCGACACACAAGCAAATGGGCTATTGCATTTAATATCCGCACTCCCCCTGTTGAGGACATGTTTTCAAAAAATACTATATGTCTAGGTCGGTTTTTAAGTTGTCACGGCATAAAGAAAACATTCAAGTACTGTAGAGTCAAACACAGAGTCATCACATAAACATCAAACACAAGAAAAAGCCCTCAAAATGAATATTGACAGATTAACAACAGTTTTCCTATATGCTGCAGCCGGCAGGAAGCATTATTAATTGTGTGACAGCTGAATAAGTTAGCGGATCGATTTACTAATAATAATGATGATCATTTATATAGCGCCTATCCAAAATCTGCTCTAGGCGGTTTACAAAAACATATACTGAACATGCATGGTAGACATAGGATGGCACCTCGGGCTGCCGCTACACAGTCCGTACTATGAAAATTATTTGTAAAATAGTCACTACAAACTAGCCATTTCTAATAGAAAGTGAAGTGCTGCGAGCAGAAAACAGCTGATGTATCCACGTTAGCAGAACTATTCCCCTAAAACTCACGAAAGTACACCGCTTTCTCTGATATATATGAAATGTTTCTTGTCTATCTCCTGTGCGTTGTGTGACGAACACTGCTAGTTGACCTTCAAAACATAATTCTCCAGGATCAGTGTTGAACACACACAGTTCAAAATATTTAGCACTTTGAGTAAAGCAATTTTCAGGAATTTTTTAAACAATCACAAACGGCTAGCGTTGGCAATGATTATAAAACTAACTGATTTTAAAAGCTATAGTTGTACGTTGCATCACGGTCGAACATGCCGCGTTGTCTACTGTACTATTTGACGCTTTAGATCAAACGAATGATAAATACAATTCCATCACATACAAAGTATAACATTTTCTTTCATAGAGTAACGAAATATATTGCAGAGATTCTCAGCGCGACCTCACTTCATACTTATTATCTTGGCTTGAATTGATTCGGCCCGTAGACGAGCTTCGATTCGAACAGTAACACGCAAAATGACCCGTAACAGACTAAAAGACGTTACGTGACCAAACGCGAAATACAAGGTCAATGAAACCTAATTCCATGCAATGGTCTCCGATATTCTTCGTTTGCAATCACGTGATATTTTGATGACCTTTTGGGTTTTGAAATTCTAAAATGTTAATTCTTTTTCTAAATAAAATAAAATGCTTATGGGCTTGTAGAGCATTTAAAACAATATCTCTTGGAGAATTTTTGGAGCACAAAAGCAATTATTTGCCGAGTTATTGCCGGATGAATTTTCTCAAATTTTAGTGTAAATGTATGGCGGCGCCATCTTGGAAGACATATGGATATCTTCCAACATGGCTGCCAAAATTTTAGAACATAATTTCAAGCCTAAAGTTGATAAATATCACTTAATTTTACTTTTAGTAGCCCTAGCTGGTATATTTAAGACCAAGCTAATTGATTTGACATACTTATAGTGATTTCCACGGCATTTTAGACGCGTGACTTTGAGTTGTGTGACATAATTCACGGGCTTACAACTCGACCCAAAAAACATCCAAACCATCAAAATATCTAAATACAAATCTACAGAATAACTCAAACCACAATTTTCTAAAACATATACAAGAATAGAGCTGGTAGGATTCAAAAATAGATTTTAGTTTGAATTTTTGTGACTTGTGACGTCATGTGCAAACGAAGAATTAATATTCAGTACAAAAACCTCTCAAGATCTCTTGAATGCTTAAATGAGGAATATAATTGACTTGCTTCTATGTATGTTCGTTTAGCAACATGTAGGATGAGAAATTCGTAGATTTCCAACTCATAGGAAATAATTCGTATCGCGAGGGCCTACTTTCAAGTACTCCAATTAGAATTGAATATTTGGTCAAAGGATTGGAGATGCCGCCCAAAACAACAGCCGATTCTGAAGCTCTTATGAGTGTCTAGGTATATCTCAAGTTATAAGCCCCACTTTACGATGTATTATTCCGAGAAGAGCCCGTCTCTGAAAGCGATTTTCGTTGTAGTCGGCCATCTTGCATTCCTAAGGTTCCTCACTGGCGTTAACTACGAAGAGTAGGCGATGAATGACGGTCATTGTTGCTCCCGCTCTTGACCAATTGAGAGGGCATCCCTTAGCCGATTCATCACTTAACCGCTTGCGCAAGAATGCTGACTCAGAAATGCTGCATTCCGTCGACGACCACAGGAAAAAAAAAAACAGTTGCATTTTATAACTCGTTCCCGGCCTAGAGGCCTGGGCACGAGTAAAAATGCTTTTTACTCGTGCCCAGGCCTTTAGGCCGGGAACGAGTTATAAACTGCAAATGTTTTTTTTTTTTTTTTTTTTTTTCCTGTGTTCGTCCTGAGGGACCTCTGATTGGTTAAGAGCGTAAAAACAATGCCCTTCATTCATCACCTTTAAGCGACAGCGAACGCAAGCCAGGAACTTTAGGAATGCAAGATGGCCGACTTCAAAGAAAATAGCTTTCAGAGACAGGCTTTTCCTGCAGTAGAACAATGTAATTTGGAGCTTTTAACTCGAGATATACCTATATACTTATATGAGCTTCAGAATGGGCTGTTATTTTGAGCTTCATCTCCAATACTTTGACCAAATATCGAACTCTAAATGGAGTACTTGAAAGCCGAGGCCCTCGCGATAACGACTATTTCCTATGAGCTGGAAAACTACGAATTTCTCATCCTACATGTTGCTAAACGAACATACATAGAAGCAAGTCAATTATATTCCTCATTCAAGCATTCAAGAGATCTTGAGAGGTTTTTGTAGTGAATTTTAATTTAATATCGGAATGGCATGAAACTAGATTCCATTGACCTTGTATTTCGCGTTTGGTCACGTAACGTCTTTTATTCATATATATAACATCCGAAACATGAACGAAAAAATACACGATTTGTTATTGTGTCAAATATGCCGTTGTAGAAGTCTTTACAGCAAACAATTGAGATATATAGTGAAATAAGAAGTTGAATATAAAACTGGTATATTTTTGCATGTTGGAGATATCTAATACCTATGCATGATAATAGAAAGACAAAGGCACTAATAGCTGTTGACAGACAAACTAACTAATCAAGATATTTTTTAGTTTAAGTTAGCCGATTCAAAAAAGGTTATTTGTTACGGTTAGCTATTTCCCGGAATGGTGAAGAATGCGTGAAACGGCTAGGGGAAGAGTACGAACGGAGCCGGTCATTGGAGCCTCTCTTAAAAAGGGCTCCAGGCATAGGCACGAGTGAACGCACGTGTGCGTCTAGTTAAATAATCTTCATTTCAACTTTTTCAATTACCACAGGAAGCCCAATTCATTTGAATCAAGAACATAAAAAAAATAAAATTGAAATTGGAGCTTTGCTTTTAGGTAGTAGTTGTTTTGAGTTGTTTTACAATTTCATCTAAAGTCATGATTAGTGTAACCTGGAAGAGAGAATTCTTGTTTCGTGTAAAGACAACTATTTATCAGTGTCATTCTACTCTACATAATACAAAAAAAAAAAAAAAACAAGATGCCACAATACTGTCAAGACAGAAAAATCTAAATATAATTTTCTGCAATGTCTAATTGTTTAATTGAAGGATGTTGAATTAGGTTCAGTATTTATGTGAATGAAATCAGTTTGAGGGATTTTTGCATCCTATTTCTGAGAATTATGAAGCACTTACTACTAAGTCAATTATAAAATCTGACACAAATATCTGAATAAATATCACTATGGTCACTGAGTTGAAAGCCTTATAATTCTCAGGAGACTGAAGGGCAAGAAATAAAGCTTGATCTATAGTCTTTATTTCAACTTTTACAACAAAATGCAATCTTTGTTTGCCTATTACCACAGCAAGCCCAATTCATTTGAATCAAAAATGTCAAAATAAAACAAAGTATTTAAAATTATTATTATATTTAAATGGGAGCTCCGCTATTAGGTAGTACCTAATTTTTATATTAACAACAATATCAATTTCTTCTTCCATTTCTAGCGACGCTTCGCATGCTAGCCAGGTGTGCGGTTGGATGCAAGATGTCTAACAAACGCAATTTATCGATACGAGCTTGAAAACAAAGATTTTACCACAGGCTCCAATCAAAATTGGTTTATTATTAGTACTCCAAACTCCAAAAACAAAAACAAACAAACAAACAAAAAACACAAACAAAAACAAGCGAAGCAAAACAAAAACCAGACACAAACAAAGCTAAACAAATATTTTTCGATATTTTTTCCTGTATCATATTGCATAGAGTGATGGCACTTAATCCGTGAAACAAAATTTATTAGTCAGTGTCTAATAGTCTAATCAAAACAAAACAAAACAAAACAATGGAAATAGTGTCTACTAATATCTGTTAGACTAATATCTATTTCACGGATTAAGTGCCATCACTCTAAGTGCCATCACTCTAAGCAACTAGAGTACAAATACTAAAAGCGTGCAACATAAAAAAAGTCCTAAATAGAGATAAGTTTTGCAAATTCTATTTTCTATTTAATTAGTGCCATTTAGTACTAAATAGTGCAAAGTATTGCATGCTTTTATTTAGTGTTTGTACTCTATCAATCAGGTGTTAAAATCTTCCGACATTGAGTGACAAAGTTCGGTATTTTAACGGTTATGATAACAACCTAACACATCAACAACAAACAAAACAAAAATCTGTGTGATTGAACAATCAAATCAAGTGTATTGTGCTTTTTGATGAAAAAGTGCATGACCCATCCATTGGGGTTCAACGTTTTGGCCAAGTAAGAAGTCTTGCTACAGCAGTGCAATTACACCACAACCCAGCTAACTTGAATCCTTTGAACTCAAAAACCCCACTATCTCGAACACAAGCCCATTTCCCTTAGTCATTATTCATTCAATTACTATCGGTTATCTCGAACCCTCGCTATCTCGAACACAAAACCATTTCCCTTGAGTCATTTTTTCAGTCAATTACTATGGGTTATCTCGAACCCCCACTATCTCGAACACAAAACCATTTCCCTTGAGTCATTTTTTCAGTCAATTACTATCGGTTATCTCGAACCCCCGCTATCTCGAACACAAACCCATTTCCCTTGAGTCATTATTCATTCAAATACTATCGGTTAAGTCGAACCTCCGCTATCTCGAACAATATTAAATAATAAAATAAATATATAACTGCTTATTTAAGTGTCCAAGTCTTCTAGCGCTTGCGCACTAATTGGGGAACACTGTACTCTCACACACACTACCTCTACATTTAGTTTTCCTTGGAAGTTCAAGTCAGCGAGGTTCTGCTGTATTTTGCCGTCCATGCACGCTAAATTCAGCAATTATAATTCAATCTTGAGGATCTTGTAACCCGTCAGTTGCCTTGGTCCCGAACGAAAACGCAGTGGATGTCAAGCTTCCAAGGAAATCACGTGGACTTGTGACAAGCTCTGTTAACTTTTTGCCGTCGCCATTTTCAGCCTTCAGTGTTTTTAGAGTTTCTCCTTGCTCACGTAACAATTGCAGAATCGAGGTCACTGTTTTGTGAATTTCTTCGATTCTAAAATTCAAAACAAAATTTCAACATGTTATGCCCTTGTCGTACCTCTAGTTATTCCAAATGCAACAAATGCTGTTGACTGCGTGCGATTCTGGCTCAACAGTCAAGCAGAATGTAGACTGTTTACGATGCTGAAAATGCAGCTCTGCGGCAACTAATTTTTTTGATAGTCCGCGATGTACAAAAATACGTTTATGTCATTGTGAGTTTCGTCTATTGGAATCTAAAACGCACCAGACGATTATATATATACTGATCTCGAAATGACCGATATGGATTTCAGTTCGATTGGTTTAGCTAAGTAGGTTAAGGGTGCATGTGAATGGTCAACACGAAACTTCGCGAGACAAGCGTTTTTACTGCTAGACTTTTTTTTCTGGCTTTCTTTGCAATAATTCGAATGACCGAGACAGCTTTTGGGCTAAAAAGAGACTCGTAAAATTGGGCTGAAATTTTGCGAGATCCCGATTTTTTGGGAAACCACCCATCACCCCGACGACTCTTCTTACTCTGCTGCTTGATCGTCCAGTCTATCGTTCAGATGTGCTATTTCGGGTGACTTCTTGGATTCTTCTTCTCTCTCTTCTTCATTCCTACTCCCAAAACCAACAAGGGCATCGTACATCTTAAAAACAAATAAATCTCAACTATTTAACGACGAAGTTTGTAATTCAACTTATGTGCCCCATTCCCCCCGAAAGTCATCTTCCAGGTAAATCAAAGAAGCACCCTCGATCTGTCCCCACCATTGTCACTGCATGTCAAGAGATTAAACAGAAGGATATGAGAAACACCTTAATAAACCGGCGTGAGTCGAACAACGAACCTCTGGTAGTATAGTATACAGCAGTTTCCGTATGACTGTGAGAACGGAATGCCGGTTACAGCAGGAACTACGTACGTTTTTATAGGCATCGCGGCATGGCGCGGTCCGTCTCACAATCACACGAAATTTGAAACTGCAAATTGGTTCTTAACTGGTCCAGTTTGACAAATAGTGAGGTCGGCATACTTTGGTAATAATCGAAGTATCTTCGTTAGGATACTCGGTCACGTTGTTCATGTTAAAACGTCTAAGTAGCCAGACAGGCAGTGCATTCTCGATGTCAATGAGCAGCTCAACCTGCAGGAAAACAACATTACATTAAAATGCGTCATTATACTGAGCGTTTTCTTAACATATTCGACTTGTAGCCTGCGTAGCGGCGTAAGGGGAAGGGGAAGAAAGGGGAATGGGGAGAGGAATAGGAGGGAACTCTTCTTCCTCTCCCCAATCCCCTTTCTTCCCCTTCCCCTTACGCCGCTACGCAGGCTATTCGACTTGGAACTGAACCTGAATAAGCTATTCAGTAATTGAGGTTTTGGCATTGAGTCCAAATATTCTCCCTAAAACTTCTCTTTTTGAGTTCTTTTGTATGAATTTATAAGAAATACCGCTTTAAAATGCACCAGTATGCGTGCCTCCCCAGTCCTCCTCAATATAGTCCTCCTCAATGAAAACATTCGGCACAGTCAAACAAAACCTTTGAAGGCGAAACTTATAAGCACAGAAGGTAAACTCAGTCCCCCAAAAATTGGGTAAGGACTTTGTAGTATATTCTATTGTCTTTCTTTTTCTCCTAGTACTTTTGTGATTTCTCCCGTGCTCAAAATTAAGCTCAAAGATATATCGAAAAATCTAAAGAAAATAAATCAATTCAATTGCTTGGGATTCACGTGATCAAAACGCAGTCCACATGAAAGCTCGCGCATGCGTAACACAGAGAGCCCACTGCAAAAGCCACAAGAACTGAGTAAGCATAATAAGTGCATATTGATAATTTTCTCCTGACTAATAAACGCATTCTTAAGGTCGATTAATGAATTTGGGCGTTGCGTATTCAATTCATAGTTGTACCTGCATGATATACCGGTCAATTAGAGCATTTTTCTCGATGGAGTTGATATCTCCTACAGCCAAACCAACCTGTGGTAATCGAACGAAAAAACGTGAACTATCGGCCTTTACTCCTTTTTGATAAGACGTTTTAGACATTATAGGCAGATCTTTTAGTGTATGCAAGGCCTATTCCGGGCCCTAAAATCGCCTAATTAAAATCGCCCAAAATCGCCTTAAGTTTTGAGCTTCTTTGGGGATAATTTTGCTTAAATCGCCTACGATCGCCCAAAATTACGGCGATTCAACTCTGGGCGTAGGCCTTATACAAGAGTAAAGGCAGAAAAGTAAGTTAACAAACATCTAGGACGAATTCATTTGGGAGGGGAAGGGGGTCCAGCTTTCTTTTTCTCAGTCTCTTAACGGCCAACTGCGCAAGTTAGCCGGACGATCGAATGCATTGTAGATGATGGGAGTGATGATGATGATGATCAAGCTAAGAGGTTATAAGGTCTTGCTCACTGCTTTCATAGCTTACATCTGATTGCCACGCCATCCTTATCGTATTGTGAACTAACGTATCATATAACCTCTCTTATTAGACTAGAAAACAACTATATATATTAAAGTTTAACGAAAAAAAGTTTAAAAAGTTCCCAATATCGTCCAATCCAACACATAGTCCATTTTACAAAATCGTGATGAAAAATTTTTCACAAAAAGGGAAAATTATACGCGTTGTTTTCACTTAGTGTGCGCAAGTGTGCACCCATACAGAGTTAGTGCACACTATTCGACCAATCAGAGCGCGCGTTATTGGTAGCTATGTTATAATGTATCTTACCAACATGTTCATCATGATGATTGGCATCGTTAGAGAAAACAGAACCACCAGTACGTTAGCAAAGTATGGATAAAACAAATCACTCCATGGCATAAATACATCGGTGTAGTTCATCTCACCCAGCGTCATTATGAACATATTCATGAGAATATTTGGTAAAGTGTTGAACTCGGGATCCTAGGATAGCAGGAAGTGAGAACCAGGCTTTATTCTACACACGCATATCGACAATTCTATCGAGAATTGAGTTCGGAAATTGAATTTGCTCTTTGACTGTCTTCGGTAACGGTAATCAATTTCGGTAACGAGCAAGAGAGGCATTGGGAATTGAAGTGATGCGGCTTTAAAACCGTGCTGTTTTTGTTTTGTTTTGTTTTGTTTTGTTTTGTTTTGTTTTGTTTTGTTTTGTTTTGTTTTGTTTTGTTTTGTTTTGTTTTGTTGTGTTGTGTTGTGTTGTATTGTGTTGTGTTGTGTTGTGTTGTGTTTTGTTTTGTTTTGTAGCGGTTGTGTTTTGTAGCGGTTGTGTTTTGTAGCGGTTGTGTTTTGTAGCGGTTGTGTTATGTTCGTCTTGTCTATTTCTCGTCTTCGTATTGTCTTCGTCCCGACTCCGTCTTGTCTTCGTCTTGTCTTCCTCCTGTCTTCGCCATGTCTTTGCACACTATTAAACGGCGTTTGGAGGGTGTTGGAGAGCGCTGCCAGAATTCTTCCCTGCTGTCAAAATATTAAGATGCGGAGCTGGGGGCGTGGCATGCATGGCTGTGGCGTGGAAAAGAGCTGACTTCTTTCTTGCTATTGTTAGAAATACATACGTACCCTGTCAAATATTATGTGAAATGTCGCTCCGAACGCAATAATGAAGAACATAAAAAGCACCAAGACCTGTGATAAGAAAATAAGTGATTTTACTATATGGCTAGATGATTTCCTGAATCCTGATTGGCTAACGCATGGTCTGTATTTTGCCATATCAGGACCGCTGTCCGGGATGAAAAGATTGCGTTTGCCAATTGTTTTAGCGGGACTTCTCAAAGCCATATAATAAATAAGTTATTAACCTCGTTTGCTCAGTCTGTATGGGAAAATTCAGACCTCGGTCTTTTTGTACAGACCTCGCTGCGCTTGGTCCGTATTGTCAAGACCTCGCGGTCTGATATTTTCCCATACAGACCTGGCGCTCGGTTGATAACCTTTTAATCTCTTGAGTACTATTATCCGAAGTTAAGGGGGCTTGTAGTAGGACAGAAATATCTCAAATGTTGAAAACGTATAGATCACTGACGAAAGCGTCCTGGCCATATAGCTAATACTTAATAATAAAATGCATTTTTAAAATGTGTACCGTAAGAGAGTTACGTTTTTGTATGACTAAAAACGTCGTGGGCACGGAACGGTACGTTCCGGTACTGACAGGGTCGCGGCGCGGTCCGTTCACTCTTATACAAACTGCCCTACCAACTACGAGTTTTCCCGCAACACCCGTGAACGCTAAATCTCGTGACAATGTAATGACTTTAGAGTTACTTACCTTCATTAATGTTGTAAACATACGATACAACATGATCACGTATTTTCCGTAAAAAGGGAGCCTGTTGGAAGATCAATTGTTTTAGCACTCAGATCGAAAAATCGCCATGATTTTTAGAAAAATCGCCGCTATTTTTATGAGTTGATTCGAACAAATTAAATTCAACTAGCAATAGAATCCTACTCATCAGCGCGCGTAAGTGGTCTAAAAATAGACAAAATTGATATGGGGCAACCTGGTACATCACCTGACACGCATGTCTTCTTCTCCTTGCTATGTCTTCCTAGGCTCATATATATTTCCCTTGCTTAACATCCTCCTTCTCCTCCTCCTCGTCTTCCCCTTTCTCATTCTCCTCCTCCTTCTCCACCATTTTCTCCTCTTCCTCCTTCTCGTCTTCCTCTCATTCTTCACCACTTCTTCCTCCTCCTCCTCGTCTTCCTCCTTCTCCACCATTTCTTCCTTTTCCTCGTCTTCCTCTTCCTTCTCCTTCAGCTCTTTCTCCTCCTCCCATTCCTCTTCATTCTTCTTGTCCTCTTGCTCCTCTTCCTCGGCCTAGCTCATCTTCCTCCTCCTCTTTCTCATTCTTCTTGTACTCCTCCGCCTTCCTGTCCACCACTTCTTTCTCCTTCTTCTCGTCTTCCTCTTCCTATCCTCCTCCTTCTCCACCACTTCTTCCTCCTCCTCGTTTTCCTCCTCTACCGTTTCCTCCTCTTGCTTGTCTTCCTCTTCCTTCTCCTCCACCTCTTCCTTCTCCTTCTCCTTCTCTTTATCCTTCTTCTCCCATTCCTCTTCATTATTCTTGTCCTCTTGCTCCTCTTCCTCGGCCTAGCTCTTCTTCCTCCTCCTCTTTCCCATTCTTCTTGTACTTCTCCCCTCTCTTTCTCCTCCTCCTCTTTATCAAAAATTTGTTCACAAAACTCCATAATTACCTTCTAAAATACATGATCAGATTGATCCAACATGTAAAGATGCCAACGGCTGCGAACTCCTTCTGAAGTCCCCATTTACATTCACAGGGTGGTACAACAGAAAGAAGGGATGTCACACATCCAATAATGTCTAGCCAGCTACTGAAGGAAGTGATGTAACGTAGTCTCTATATAAATAACATATACACCAGGTTTAATTTTAACCAAGAGACAATAATAGCATTATGGAACACAGATATCCCAAAGGCAGTCAGTTTAGATTGGTAACTTACTATAATCCTTTGAACAGGAATGTTTGGTACTTTTGAATATGAACTGAGCACAGAATGTAGGGGGAGGGAAGAGGGCAGGGGAGGGAAGAGGGTAGGAAGAGGGGAGGGAGAATGTAGGGGGAGGGGAGGGAAGAATTGAAGGATAGGGAAGGACCTCTCACAGGCTCCTCAGAGCTATATAACATATGCATATGTACAGTTCTGTCCTCAGATATTGCCGTTTAAATAAATTAATTCCAACAAAGTGGCATACAAGTCAGTATTATTTCAAAGTGCAGTTTTCCTTTAGTGAAATACTCCAGTTCAAGTACTTAGCGTACACACCTGGTAATAGACCTGAATAAGTTCCTTCAACATTTGAATAGCGATCGCAATGATGATGAAATACTGCAAGGCTTGAATTCCCTGTAGTTACATAACAACAATAATTATTATAAAATATATATATATATAGCTAGTCAAGATTACCATGATATCAGTTTGAATTAGTACTTTGATCAATCCCAACTTTTTCTGTTTACCCATGTTCAAAATTGAAACTACAAACTTAAAGACTCCCTTGGTTGTTTTGAGCGTGCGCTCGTAGTTGTTTTCAGCTCGTACTCTAGTGAGTGTGTTCGCTAGCTCCAAAAGTATTTGGATTTTTCGAACATTTTAGCGCGACGAACATGCAGCGAGTGGGCACACAGTCCACTCAGTGCCACAACTTTTTGCGCGCGCCCTTTGTTTTCCCCTTTAGTTTTCAGCCTCCTGTTCCCGATCCAACCATACGTTATATTTTAGAAAAGAAACATTTCGAAGCCATTACATGTAGTCTACGTTTGGGTCGCGCATGAGTGCATGGTGGATTATCAACAAATAACTGCATTCTTACCCAATGGTTAATATAGCACGTCTGGTCTTCCTAAAAACAAAAATAGAATCATACAAAATTAATTATTCATTTGTGTTTTCTTATGAAGTAGCTTCATAGATGCTATAATGTTTGGCATACCAAATCCCAAATTGGTTTTCCGTCAGCTGTTCTGTTCAAAAAGCGTCCAGCGCAGTAGGTCTCGTCCTCGTCTTCCAGCATAGAATGTAGGTACGTCATTGGTAACAGTAACGATACGAAGAGTATCAGATTAATGATAAAAATTGGACAACCAAAGTTTTTCCTGTGATGGATGAAAGAATTAGAGATATTTAGATATAATGTTCCTTTTTTCTGTCTATGTATGATGAATTCTTCTGCCTTCCCTGTCCGTCTATCAGGGGCGTATCCAAGGGGGGGTCCCAAGGTGCCCGTGATCCCCCTTTGAAAACAAAAAGATGATAGAAATAAAAGAATCTGACTGGAGAAAGATTGAGAAATTGGAAGTGTGACCCCCCCTTTAGTGGAAAATGGAAAGTGTGACCCCCCTTTGAAATATTCTGGATACACCCCTGGTCTATCTAACTGGCTGGGTAGCTAGCCGAATGACTGACTAGCTGTTTTAATTTTCGGCCATGAAGTTGTTCGTTTGTTTAATTGTTTAAATGTTTGTTTGTTTGTTTGTTTGTTTGTTTGTTTGTTTGTTTGTTTGTTTGTTTGTTTGTTTGTTTGTTTGTTTGTTTGTTTGTTTGTTTGTTTGTTTGTTTGTTTGTTTGTTTGTTTGTTTGTTTGTTTGTTTGTTTGTTTGTTTGTTTGTTTGTTTGTTTGTTTGTTTGTTTGTTTGTTTGTTTGTTTGTTTGTTTGTTTGTTTGTTTGTTTGTTTGTTTGTTTGTTTGTTTGTTTGTTTGTTTGTTTGTTTGTTTGTTTGTTTGTTTGTTTGTTTGTTTGTTTGTTTGTTTGTTTGTTTGTTTGTTTGTTTGTTTGTTTGTTTGTTTGTTTGTTTGTTTGTTTGTTTGTTTGTTTGTTTGTTTGTTTGTTTGTTTGTTTGTTTGTTTGTTTGTTTGTTTGTTTGTTTGTTTGTTTGTTTGTTTGTTTGTTTGTTTGTTTATTTGTTTGTTTATTGATTGGTTGGCCATGGTTTGTTGGTTGGTTGGTTGGTTGGTTGGTTGGTTGGTTGGTTGGTTGGTTGGTTGGTTGGTTGGTTGGTTGGTTGGTTGGTTGGTTGGTTGGTTGGTAGCTCTAGAATCAGCTGGAATTTCTGTGGTATATCAGTATTTCTGCACAAAATATGTTGCTGATAGAATAGACCTTTTGCGGCGCATCAACTGGTCACATGCGTGATACAAAATCCGCTACTCGCCAATGGCTTTCTCATTTAGATTTAATCCTGGGTTAAAGTCAATGGCTTTCTTTTAGATTTAAGCCTTGGTTAGCGCTAATCCACTATTGAACAACCAGGCCCTGGAAGTCAAAATACACACTGTGAAATCCAAAAGAAGGCAAATCACGCTTGGAATTATTTTTTTTCGTTTGTTTTTTGGCTTTACATTCTTTTACCCTCCAGTATACATGCCTTGTAGGAGCAAGCATGACACAGTTGGTTGGAGCGCGCGCGGCTTTTGGTGCAAGAGGTCCCGCGAGTTCGATCCCCTTTAACTTCACGTCCTTTTTTCGACTAATTTCCTTTCCACGTAGCTTTAATAGCTTTAATAGCTTTAAAATGGAGCACTGATGGAGCTAGAGGGGGTAAAGGGCGCATTTTCAAACGCTTGATACATGAGCCTCTGGCTCGAGAGATCTGGGCAACCACTCCCCCTGATTTCGAAGTAAAACATTAGCCTTTGCCTTGCCTTTTTGGCAGTTTTTGTACCATGTGACCTGTTGATGCAAAAGGCGTATAGTATTACAGTAGCTGAAAATTATTCTTACCATTTGGTGCTGAGGACAATGAAACAAAGTGGATGAGTCAAACATCTGTCTCGTCGGTGCTCTACCATACTCTACAAAATTGTAAACAAACATATATTACATACATTTTAGCTTCAGCTTATAAAAAAGGAAATTTCTGACCACTTCAATATCCCTATGAGTTTTATAACAATCAGCTCCTTTCCTTTGCCGTTTCTTTTGACTATTGAGCGGCAACAGTCTGATGACATATTATTTGTGCTTAGTAATGATACCAATTGATAGAATGGAATATTCACCTTAAGTATTTCCAAAGATCCACGCCCTTCTTTTAGCGAGCTTTTATTTAAAATTAAGCTCAAGTCGTACTTTATCTGTAAAGAGACCATGAGATAAAACTAAGAGAAGCAAGAAGTTAGTGCTTGTTTGCTACACATATCTGATTATTGTTCTTCTCGTTCCTCCGGTTCTCACTATCAACATTAACACGAATTCTCTAACTCTTTGCTCACTTTAAATATCTAATTGACACTCTCCTGAAGGGGCTTTTCAGTGACAATCACTCCACACTCACTACCACTTCATTCGATATACTCTACATACAGCACTCTACTCACATGTTGATTTTTGCCGAGGGAGGAAAAACTGGCGAACCCGGAGAAAAAATACCCTCGTGGCAATTCCCGTATGGCCTGAGCCGGTAATCGAACCCGTACCACAGTGGTGAAAGGCGAGCGAACCGCAACGCCACCCTTGCCACGCTCATGATCACTTTCAGTACTTGTTTTGGTGAATTTTTGGCGTAGTGCGAACTACGACTCATATATGTTACCATTAGAGGCTACGGCCGGTGAAACTATAAAAATGCATTGGATCTAACCGATCATGAGTCCATTTTTGTCGTTTGTGTATATTATTGTGCACCAGGGTAACAATGTTAAGATTTCTCTTTGCCAATAGACGAGCATCGGCTGTGCATGATTTAATTTAAGGTGTATCACTGCATATCTATTGAACAAATGTAGATTCCATTTTTTCGTGCGTCTGTATTCTAATAGATGCAGAGATGACGTCAAAACTGATGTGGTGAGAACAAAAAAAAGTACAGTTGTTCTCACCACATTTTGACGTTTTCTGTGCATCTAGAGTACAGACCCACGGAAAAATGGAATCTACTTTATAATCCATCGAAACATTTCAACCAATCACAGCGCGCGTAAGATTCAATGACGTCATCTATGCGTGTGTACTGTAATCACACACGGTTCTCGACCAATCAGAAAGCGCGTAATATACCAGTTATTCTATAATATAAAATAGCACACAACGACTATTATACCTTGTAGTCTTTGTGGAATGGGTTTCCTTCTCGTTGGGTGCAGTTATCAAGTAAGCGCTGTGAGTAAATAATTTATAATTTGGTTTAAAGAGTACGGCACGCATTACATATTTCCTTAGGCAAAGGATCATTTCAAGTGACTCTCATATCGATGTTTGCAAATTATACTGAATGGACATTAATCATTAAAGAATCAAAATCCACTCAAATTAACTATTATTAACCCCAAAATTTTAAGAGGAACTCTATTTTTGTACGATGGCGATATATTTTTCTTGTAAAAAGAGTATTTTTCCAGAGTCAATATTGATTGATGTCTGTCCAATGCGTAGTCCAATCTACAATGAAGTCTAGGTAGTCGTGCTTCATCAGAATCGGTAGCCTGATTTCCAGATGGTCAGCGGTCCTCCGCTCTTGCTTCTTCCCACGAGAGGAGGAAGCGAAAGTGGAGGACAGTTCGCATAAAGCTACTGATCATATGTAGGGACATCCTTCGCCTCGTTCTGACTCAGGAAAAAAAGGGAATCCCCGGACGATGCCATTGTTTAGTTAGGTCAAAGTGAGGCTAATGATCTACTCTAAATAGCGTAAAGGGCCTATTAATTACCTCTGCCAAATGAGGCATTTTTTCAATGAGTATGAACATTGACTTAGATACTCCAGAACCACAATTCATGAGCACCTCGCGCCATCTGAAGGAAAGCAATTGTAAATCATGGAATACAGATATCCAATCTAGTTGAATAATTCATTGACAAAGAATTTCAAAGAAGAGAAAATGAAGGAAAAGGAAGAAATGGAACAAAAGAGAGATGGCATAGAAATTAGATTCAAGAACGGGAAAGAAGAGAAGAAACAGAAGCACAGATTCGACTGCATCCATAGATGACGCCCTCTTGATAAAATAAGGGGACTGGGGATACTGAAGATGTAGAACTCCTTTCCAGTCTCTTTTCTTACACAAGAAAGCCATAAACACAAAGGAGTTGCCTGCGTGTGCTGTACATGGGTTCGAGTCAGCTTAAACAGAGCCAGAGCAAATGAAAATACCTGCGGTGTTCTATTATCGCCCCTGCGACAAAATGGTTGTTGATATCCAATGCTATATCGAGGATATTCTGATTGGAAGAGTTCAGGAGAATTTCTTGCGTTGGCTCGTTAAGAAGTAATGTTACAATATCAGGATGTTGATAGGTAGCTGCCAAGTGGAGAGCGGTATTCTATGATAAAAAATATTTATAAAATTCAGTAGCCAAATAAGCAATTGAAAATTTATACGTTAGATACTTAGTCCCCAGTCAGCTATATGGAGCAAGCTTGTATATGTACATGCATTTGTAGGACAATTGCAACACAACTTCAAATCTGTCTCTTGTTATCTAATTCCAGTTTAATTCTGCTGGCAGCAGAACGACTGTATGTGTCTGCGAGATTCTGCTTTGAGAGAGATGTAGAATAGCATAGTATATTCACTGTAAGTCTGCATGCAAGTTCATTTTTGTTTGTTCGTTGGTTGGTGTCTTTTGTTTGATGTTTGTTTGTTTGTTTGTTTGCTAGTTTGCTTGCTTGCTCATTCGTTCTTCCGTTCGATCGTTCCTCCATTCGTTCGTTTGTTCTTTCTTTCGTTCGTTTGATCGTTCGTTCGTTTGTCTGTCTGTTTGTTTTTATTTACTTACTCTCTCATCGTCTCCATAGTTCAAGCAATTAACAGGTGAGCCACTGACGATCAGTTCTACTGCTCTTTTTGATCCTTTTCTTGCTGCTTCGTGCAAGGCTGTCCTATCATTCTGATCCCTAACAAGACAAATCACAAAACAGTACATATACATATATGCAAATATAAGGCCAAATTTAATACCTACAGCTTCTCCTTTTCTACAGTGTCTGTTTCCTGAAAAACAGACTCAGGCGGTCTATCAAGCCTGAATAACAAGGAATAACAACTAAAGGATTTTTCATTTCCATCGATAAATATCTCGATCAGGAGTGATCGTCTGTTCTCTAAATAAATTTTCGATGACAGCTTGCAAACCCAAAGTGTTGCGTTCACTGGGGCTACTGAATGCTCCTTTGCTGGTAGCCCGAGTGAACGCAAGATTTTGCGTGTCTAGTATATCTTTATCTATGTATGACAAACCTTTCAATACTCGCTCCATGTGAAAGCAATTTAGCAACGGTTCTGTGATGTCCTCCACTGGCAGCATAGTGTAACGCCGTCCTTCCTCTGGTGTCTTGCAGATCAATGATCTTACTGGCTTGTTTTTCTAATATAAGGCTTACGATCTCTGATTTTCCGTGTCTGAAGTCACAATGGACAATATCATATTGATAAATAGATGGGTCAGTGGAGTTTTTAAGTCAATTTCGTTAGTTTACAAACCTCGCGGCCACGTGTAAGGGCGTGGCCAGTGAATCTGACGTCACAGATGCTGTTGCTTTGTTGTGCTCTAGAAACAGCTGCATACTCTGAAATATTGAAAAAGTAATTTTGAAGTAACAGAATAACCGACATATTGAAATCGTGGAAGGCTCAAACACCCGATGCATCTTTTCTTACAATGTCACGCGCAAATGGCATGATCTCAGAACTAATTTTGATGTTCACAATGGTAAGTTTAATGCAGCTATCGCCATTTCCATGATCGATGTTATACCATGCTCACCGTGTAACAGAAGTAGCGCTCACAGCTACTTGCGCATCTGTTGCAGAAAACGCTTTAGGTTTATAAAAGATTTATAGCGCGCGCGCTGATTGGCTAGCAACAGTGTTTATCTGATATCAGAGGACATAGGTAATGGCTCCCACTAAAACTGCGAAAATATTTTATAAAATCAATATAAAACGAACGCTTATTAGTTCTTTGTGCTGTGGCCTATAAAACACAGAAGTTTATATCACAGTACTATTGCCGCGGAGAAATGCACGCACATTTTGTATTGCTTTAAAAAGTAAATCTTATCCTTGAGTTGTAGAATCTGAAGGCTCACTAACACTTCAAAAAAAATCACTTACTTTGACATCTCCTTGTTTGGCTGCATAGTGGGGAGGAGCAAAGCCAGTAGCATCAATTTCAGTTAGTAGTGGAATAAGCTTTTCACTCTTTACATAGAAAAAATATACGATTTGCTAGTTTCATAACGTCGATAACATAAAACAATACATTAGTAAGAGGAGAAATGGAGATTGTTTTCGAATTTTTACATAGAATTCAAAATTCGCGAGAGGAGCGCATATATATCATTAAATCAGTGATCAGTTTTGATGGTAGCAAATCACAGTAATTTTAATCCAACTGCATTTAGGTGAATTAGTTAAAAACGTGTTATGAAGAAGAAATCCAAGTTATCTCAACTCCAAAACAGCATTTCATGCGTCATGTGTTTTCCTTTTTCTTTGCTTATCCATGGAAAAACCCTTGATTAAATCTTAGACCCCCAACCCGGCAAAAGGAGAATTGAAACAAGTGCATAAAGAAATCCACACTCATGCTTACAAAGTAAAGTGAAGTAAAGTAAAGCGACCATATTTTACGTCGATATATAACTCGTGAGAGTAATTTGAGTAACTGATAAACTTGAGGTCGACAGTGCGCTCATTCTACTCCCCTCTCTCCATCAGTGCTCCGTATTAAGGGTATATACTTAAAGCTACTTAAAGCTACACAGAAAGGAAAGAAGTTGAAGCAAGGATGTGAGATCTGGGGATTGAACTTTGGACCTCTTGCACCGAATGCCGCGCACTAACCAACTGTGCCATCCTTGCTCCAAAGCTAGAACACTTATTACTTTTCAAGTTTCTTACCTCTAAAAGTACTTTCATGGTATTCCCATGGCCAACAGCATTGAATATCACAGTTCGACCATCAATGTTCTTTACAGTTGGATCTGCTCCTTTCTCAAGCAGCAGTTGAACCGAGTCTGTTGCACCATACCTTGCTGCGAGCATTAGGGGAGTTACGTTATTTCCATCTTTAGCATTAAAATTAGCACCCTATGGACAGAAAGTGAATTATATTACTTGAATTAACTGAGAAGGTGTGGACACACGAAGCACCTTTTTACTGCAATGTTGCACGCAACTGTAGAATCGCGCTCTTTTTTAGTTAACAAGACGCTATTATAATAATAGCGTTCACTTGGGCTACAAGGTAGCCCGAGTAACGATCCTGCTTGCAAAGGCCATCTCAGTAATTTTGTACACATTTATTATTATTATTATTATAACAGTCTGAATGAATGACCAATAAAAAAAAAGTTTGAATGAACGATCAAATATAGTCTGAATGAAGGTCCGATAGAAAATTAAAAAAAAAATGTTTACACGAACGATCAAAGGAAGTATCAGTGAATGACCGAAATATGAATGATGAAAGAAGTCTGAAGGACCGATAAAAAGAAAGTTTGAATTAATGAGCGATCAAATAAAGTCTGAATGAAAGTCCGACAGAAAAAAATGTTTGCATAAACGATCAAAGAAAGTCTGAATATAAATGACCGAAAGACTAAAGAGGTTTTATGAATAATCAAAAAAATGTCTGAATGAATGATCTCTGAATGCTAAGCCAAATTAAAAAAAGATCGAATGTTGGAAGATTTTCCAGTTCATTATAAATTACATTTAATTTAATATTTAATGTATAATATATGGTATTTTTCAATATTTATATCTACTTAAACACCAGTTTGTGTGGAGCGAGGGTCAACAGAACATCATGACATCCTTCACCAAGTAATCCACCTGCATTAATAGCAACATCATATACATCTCATACCAGGTATCAGCCATTTTTGAATGACACTTTTATATAGATCAGTGTTATGAATTAAACTACAAATGAAATGTTTCTATTTTCATGCACATATCTTATTTGCTATAAAAAAGGAATATCGGGATCAGCTCGGATCGGCTGGGATCAGGGATCAAAATAGGAGAACTTTTTGAATCAAGGTTCAGAATTTTTGTCCAAAAACGGGATCACGTGTGAAAAAACGTACCATGTCACGACCATGAGGAAATGGATGAGGAATAGTTCTAAATTAAAACAGCATTTAAATGATGCTATTTTTCTTCAGAAATGCAAATCACAGTAACAGTTATTTCTTTAGTATCAGTTGACAGCTTTGAAAAATAAAACTTCTCAGTTAACAGTTAATTTAAAAGCCGTTTCTCAGTTAGCAGTTAACCCCATTCAGACCCGTCCCATGTTGGGGTACCACTGTGGAATTCCAATATGGCGGCCACAACACCGAGAACCAGAAATAATTTACAAGGTCTTATCATGGCCATTTTCTGTCATTTGAATGTTATAACTTTCTGAGACAGATTGATATCAAATACGTGCAACTGTTGTAATATAGCCCCGCAAGTCTTCTTGTCAAAGAATTTGCAGTTTGGCGTAACAAAATGAGGGCAAAACGAACATCCTATGTTACTCTAAAAGACCAAAATCAAATCCACATTGCTCCTGAGTGTCCAATGATGCCTACGTTAAAACTCTCTGTTTCTTCTCCTACAACTTACGTGTTCTAATAGCAGTTTCATTAATGCATGACTGTTGTTTTTAGCAGCATTGTGTAGTGGTGTAGCACCATTAGCATCCAGCAGAAATATCTTTGCAATATGAGGATCATGTTGAAGTAGTAGCCTAACTATCTCAACAGATCCTTGCTCACATGCTAAGTGAAACGCTGTGGTACGATCTTTTTCCTGTAAAGACATACATAAATATGAACAGACGATAAATAGTACAATTTTTCAAACTTGTTGGACTTTAAAGACTCTGAGTCTTTTTTTTCTCTCTCTCTCTCTGTGTTTGAGTCTTACAAAAAGAGAGGGTCTTAAGGGGGGGGGGGGGGGGGTTAGAAACCGCAAAACCACAAACGAAATTAAGAAAAACTCGCAGCAAAAACCTTCAAAATTCCCAAAACCGCAAACCACGTACAAAATCTGAAGTCAAAAAACGCAAAACCACAAGTTAAAAAAAAAAAAAAAAACAAATAACCGCATAACCGCATCAAAAATAACGCAAAACCGCATCACCACAAACCCTTACGTCCTCCTCCAAAAGACTTCTGCATGCGCAGCCGGAAATGGCACGTTGAGTGACCATGTTTTAGTATACTAACATGCACAGCTTTGCGAAACTAGTTCTGGAGTAGTAGGCTATGCAAAGAAAACATGTAACACCAGGTGTTGGGTAACTTTTGCGTTCAGCTTACGGGACCATGTTTTACGATAATTATTTACTGTTTATAAAATAGCCATCAGTATATATAACACGCGCTCTGATTGGCTAGAACACACAAAAAATAACATGTTGATAAGAGAGCAAATAAACACCGGTTTTCACTGCGCGTTTTGAATATGTTGTGAGAATTTTCTTTGATCAAAATATTTTGACGGTCAAATAATGAATGGAGTATCATACATACATACATACATACATAGTTTATTTATACACGGTAAAATCCATCAGTAGTAAGAAAATAGTACATCAAGGTATATTAAAATACATTAATAAAAAATATATGCAAAATACTGTTTTACATGATTGCCGTGTAGGAATCCAATGCCATTATTCGTGCACAAATATTCTATCAAGTTCTTTCTTAAAGTGCTGTAAGGATTTGGAGTTCCTTGCTGTTTGTGGTAGATTATTCCACAATAGAGCCCCGCTATAACTAAAACTGCGATATCGATACTCAAATTGCATTAAATTTAGAGACAAGTACCCAGTCTCCTGCTCAATTTGGGAATTCTTATCAGTTGCTACATACCTTTGGATGTCTTATCACTGCTCCATAATATAAACATAGTTGAACAACCTGTCAACAAAGCACACGATGTCCAACGATTTTTAACAGTTGTCAGTAAAGGAAATTTATATTGGATGTATTCACAAAATAGGAAGAAAGAATTCTCTCAAAAGAGTACAGTCAACCTCAACTTGCGCCCACCACCCAAAGCGACAACCTTAACTTGATATTTTGGATGATCACTTACGGAAGGTCTGAAGGCGCTGTCACACGCTGAAACTTTTATCTAAAACTTGTGTCGATCGCCGATGCCAGACGAATTTCATAAGGGGTGTTACACGCTGAAATTTTGTCCTGAAACTTGTTCAAGTTTCTGTTGCAGGAGTAGAAAGCAGTCTTAATTTTCGTGAAACCAACCCGGAGAAAGTTTCAGCTAAATGATCGTGTTACAAGGTGCAATGCGTTGTGAAACTTGTCTCGCAACGGCGACTGAGGCAAGTTTCAGAGAAAAGTTTCACAGCGTGTAACAGCGCCTTGACTGTAATTTTCTTTTCATGATTTTGCATTTTGCTGAGCAATTTAGGTGCCATTTTATTGAACGTTTGGCAGGTTTCAATGGAAACGAAACCAGTTTCAAAATCCAATCCCAATTTCAATTTCAATCTCAAATATTATACAACAACACATGATCAGTTTTGTTAATACTGATTTAGTTACCTTGACAACACCGCTGTCCACTGCTAAATGCAGTAACGTGCTTCCTTCTTTGTCAGCATCGTAGATGTACGAATCCATATCCATATTATTTTTCATGACTAAAAAGATATCAAAAGCTGAAATCACGGAAAGCACAATATCCAAATTTACAGAAGATAAAATCCGGTACAGCCACACAATGGTGAAGGCAACACGAATTGCACACCTTGAATCGCGTCAGTGCATTATCAAATTATGATAACACACGTATATCTACATTCTGCACTATAATGATCATGAAACGTGAGATTTTAGTTTCAGCCAAGACTTACTAAACTCCAGCAAATATTTAGCAGCTTTACTGGCTCCATTCTCCATAGCCTTTCCAAGTGGTGTTTTCCCAAATGCGTCTCTATTGTCCAGCCTTGCCATACGTTCAAGCTGCCAATCAAAACCATTCAAAACACGTCAAAATATCATTCAAATTATCTTTTTCAACAGTATTAGAAAGAAAATGAGGAGCTTTTAATTGAAAATTAAGTTTTAGCTTTTCCCGGCTTCATGTGTGACTTTGGTGAAACACTTTAATAAACTGCAAAATAGAGCCCAGTTTTCACGAGCGTTGTTGTCCATTGTTGTTTTGCAAAGGTGAGAAATGCAGCACTGAGAGTCTGCGTATGTTGTTTCTGCATCTGCTACCGTCGCTTGCATGTGTAAACAAAGCTTAAAAAGTCCTTTCTTCTTGCAAATATTGAAAAAATATGTAACAAGTTGGTTGTTGCGCAACCTTCAAAGTGTGCGAAAAGTTTGACCGCGCGCTTCTTGTTCTCTCGCCGATATGCTAAAAGGGGGTACATCTTGAGATATGCTTTTCAGTTTATCCGATCACTTCGGTCAAAAAATAACCTTACCACTTCACACAATCATTTATACACTAGATTGACTATATTTTCTTAATTAGAAGTACTTATTATTGCAACCGTTATCTTTGACTTAAGCTCCAATCCTCTCTTTTGGAAACTTAGCATTTAGACGGACGTCAATCAAATTACTCGACTGACACAAATAACGATTCTTATTCTGTAACAAAGAAAAACGCCTCTTTTAAACTTTTGTCGTAAATACGAGGCATTTTTTGATGGTTACAGAATAAGAAGCGCCATTTGTATCGGTCGAGCATTTTGATTGACGTTCCCGACGTCTTTTCGAACGAGGATTGGAGCATTGGTCGCACTCAAAAGATAACGGTTGTACCACCAATGAACTAACCAGAAATTTACAAAGCTTGTATTTATTGAGACTTGCAGCGACGTGTAGTGGGGTGGCACCATTGCTTCCCTCTGCATTGACGTCACACTCACTAAACCTTAGAAGTTCCTAAAACAACATTAAAAACATACAAACATCAACCACACGTGCCACTGGTCTTTGTATAAGAAAATTTGGCGCGTGCCTGTAAGGTTATTCTATCATTAAGTAAATTATTTTCACGAGGTTTAATCCGGAGTTAATACTCTGGAACTAATAAGTGCATGATTATGCACTTGGTCCCAGCAACTGTTGCCATGCCTTTCAGCAAGTTAATGCAAAATTATGCATTACTTGGCATTGTTTATGGATCTGTAGTTAAAAATATAATCACGATCATTGATGTCTGGTAAATGGCTGCGAGCAGATACTGCAAACGATTTTAGAATTGATGAGCGATGCACAGCATTACAAGTGCTTGTGAACTGTCAATGCGATTTGTATAACGAATTTTAGATCGAAGGAGTGCGCACGCTCGCATGCCCCACAACCTTTTGTAATGAAATATAAATACTGATGAATCATTTTTTTTGTAACTGTGGATGATGGTACAATTTAAAGCACAACATCGATTATTGACTATATGCAAAGTGTTTTGGCCAGTATCTTTAAACAAAACGTAGTGGTATATATATATTAGTCTTGCTCCTGGCCCGTAGAAGTAGGACACGATAGCTAACAGTAAGAGGGGTTTGCTTAATTCATCAATGACGAATTTCTTCATCAATACAATAACCATTGATGGTATTCAGATGGCTGTCAAAAGACGATGTGTGGCACGACAAAGTATTACAATCACACCCTTGATTAAAAGAATTATAATATGAAATTATCTGCATGACGCAACAAAACCATTCAAAAATCGTCGTTCTTTGTGAACTATCAGCAAAGCGTCAAAGAAAAACTGATAATTGGCAAATAATGATCCCATTAATTATAATAACAAGTAACACAAAATGCTGTATTTAGTTGGATATGTTTGCTGTTTAACTAAAATTACTTGTTAATTAGAATTAAATCAGCGCACAGCAACCGAGATGCTTCATTGAACTGTACTGCTTATGAGCAACAAATTCTTAACCAGCAAACACTGATCTTAATGAGATCTTAATTACATAACAAATGACTTTTTTATTCTCTGGAATTAAATCCTTTCGCGCACAGCAACGAGCTTCATTAAATTGCTTATAAGCAACCCAGTATTAACTGGCAAAACACTAATTTTAACTATATAACAAATAACTGTTTCTTTTTTCACTAGAATTAAGTCATTTACTGCACAGCAACCAACATGCTCCAATGACTTGTATTACTTGTCAGAAACTTAGTGATAATTGACAAACACTATCTTATTGATTACGAATAACAATAAACAACAGACTCGGTTTTCTGTCGTGGGGTTGGCGTGTGTCCCAAGCCTCCAGAGGATCGCGGGCGTACCGAAGCCACCACGACTGCAATTTGAGCCTAAACAAATAATATAATTTCTCAGTTCCAGTTGTTGTACATAGACCAGCTGCTAATCAAATTATAAGTATCATTATTCGCTTGTAAATGTCCTCATTGAGAAACCCTAGGCCTTCCTGTTTATCATGGTATAAGTAACTAGTAGCATTTTGGATAGTTGTGTCGTCAGTCACACGAATTGTAGCTAGAAAGATTCGATGCTACTCCTATTGTTGTTTTAATTAATGAAATAAGTCCAAAAACGAAAACGCCAAAGCAAGGACGATCTGTCCAACTGTCTTACATTTTTGGTCGAAAAGAATATTCAGTTCACAAAATGATCAGATGATGAGTATTTCAAAACCAATGAGTACCATATTCAATTTATTTAATGCTACTTCTCTTTATAAAATGTTTACATCAGTTTCTAAATAAGATTATTTCAATGGCGTCGGCATAAACACCTGACAGAGCGCGTTGCTGTTTGTTTTTCCCGCCTTTTCAACATTACCCCCGAAAAGAACAATACGGCACTAATTTGAAGACACACTTCAAGGAAACCCCGAAAGAAAAGCATTCTTTGTGTCCTCATCAGGAATGCGCGGCATTTTAAATTGCCTCGCTGGCTGGTTTTCAAAGGAAATGAACCGCAAAAGCGGCCATTTTGGTATTCAAATTTCAACCAGTCCGGCGAAGCGTATGTTCAGTTTGATATAAGCATTCGTAGAGTAAAGACAAGTTGTGAAGTTTTCTCTTCAAAATGTCAAACAATCAGCAACTACAACATTATGACCCTATGGTGGAGTTACAAAACTTTTGTTCAAGAAACGAAGTGAAAAAACCAACACCGTACAGTATAGAAGACTTGTTGCCCATTTCGTACAGGCAAATTTCGCCGGCCAGTTCTGTTTCAAGCTCGCCAAGCTCTCAAGCTTCGTCTTCTAGTCAGCCTTCGAGTCCACAACTTTCTGAAAGCGATTCGTCGTGCGATACAGGTAAGGTTGTGAAAATTTCATCCACTTAGCAGTTTTTAGCACAGTTTTAATGACCAATAAAACGTCACGTTAATTGCTGTGTTAATAAAGTTTGCTCGCCTTCTCAAGTTTGAAAATGAAAATGGATGAATATATCGAAGTCGTGACAAAATTTGCTCTAATCGTTTCTGGGCGTATAACTTTAAAGTTCAAGCATAAGTCTGGATTCTAGCTTAGAGTAAACGGTGTTAATGTTTTTATTGTTGGTTAACTGTCGGAACTGTCGATCTTCAAGACTCTCGAGCAAGATGTTCGCAAAATCTTGAAACGTTTTAAAATGAGCAATTGAGTGGCTACAAACATCACAATTTATTAATCAGAGTTATGACGTATTTAAACTTACTTCGGTGAAAATTCTATTGATATTCAAACGTAAACATGGCCCTGTTTACATATTCAGTTACATAATGTAGTCCTTTTACATCTGCGCACAAGTTTCGAAACCGATTGTATCTTGGCATTTTTTCCATTTTAGACTCTCCAAGCTCAATTTCTGGTCATCGATCTCCCCCTACATCTAAGAAGTATCGAACATCCTTCTCACACGACCAAGTCTTTGAACTGGAACGACGCTTCGACAAAAAGCAGTACCTCGAGCCGTCAGAGCGACAAGAAATAGCTATTTCACTGGGAATGACTGATCAACAGGTGAAAACATGGTTCCAGAATCGAAGAATGAAAAACAAGCGGAAACGCACTGCAGAAACACAGTACTACACCAAACTAGCGTTTGCAAACAGACTAGCCAGCGGTGTCACCCCACCACAACCTGGTTTCCATAGTTACCAGCCGCCATTTTATCCAACTATGGTGCCATTTCCAACGCTGGAACCTCCAAGATATCAAACCTTTCCACCAGAACTCTCCCCATTTCAGCAACGCCCAGCGCCATCACAGTGCTACCCGGGGATCGAACTGAGCGGCTCGGTCAGTCCTCCACCGGAATACCCAGGTCCTAGATTTGGACATTCTTCTTTGTGCCGCGATTGTCCTGGGCCTGATTGTGGCCGTCCTCCAGTTCCTTTGTACGGCTTTCCAAGTATGCCAATGTTAACTCCACCTCAAGATTTTTCGTTGTTTCATTAGAAATTAATTTCAAGTAATTAATCATTTATACTTTCTAAAGACTCATAGAAGATTCACTTTCAATTGAATATTATTAGTATTTAATTATATATGGAAAAGTTTTAGGAATTAGCGGCTGAAAGTAAAGCATGTATATGACTTCGTGCGTATCTGCATTTTTGGCTGGTGAGAATTTTTTGCAAATGCATATTAATTGATGCATATATAGTCTAATAGACGTTACCCATATTCTTTGAGTGTCCAAGTAAAATATTCCAACTGATCTATGTTGGGTACCAATCGCCAAATTGGCGAAGCAAACGCGGAGTTTTGATACGCGGCTTCTTCCGCTCAATGAAAATACATAAATCGTATAATTTTTCATTAGATTTATTTTAATAAAATATCAATCAATGTCTTTTTGATCAAATCTACAATTTTTGATCATCTACATCGATAAATGAAATGCATTTCTTCTCTATAAGGGTTTTTACTTTAGTTATCTCATAAGCGGACCGTGTTATTGGTAAACACTCCTAGAGCAGCACTTTGAATAGTGCACCCTTGTATATCCCCTGTTTAGTTGTAAATATGCTGTGTGCACCGATAGAACATTTCTCATATGACTGTGAAAACGGCACGTTCACGACAGGGCGAGGTATGAACTTTAACCTAAAGGCAAGCTTGTATACAAAGAAAGTTAAAGCATGTGATAAGATCGATAGCCCTGGAGAAACCTTTCCACATAGCTATTCACCAAATCACAATAGAATATTCCTTAAAGGCAAAATTAAGACTTCGACTCATAACGATATTTTCTGACAGTTGCACATGCTTGTGAATTGGATGAGGTGAATAAAACATGCAGCTTTGCATTATTTTGCGCAATATTTTCAGAGGTTTAAACACGCGCAGTCCTAGAATCGCACTTACCCGACTTAATTTAAAAGCGCTTCATTTGTACTGGTTAGTTCTCCCGTCCGCACTAAGAAAACTTTTCAGTATAAGGAATAAGCCAATAACATGAGCTTTAAAATTTCTTCGGACTAGTATGGACTACGCTTAACACATACCTTTATTATGAACTCATCTCCAGTGCGTACTGCATAATGCAGTGGTGTATCGCCTCGATCATCCCTCAGTGTGACATCCGCAAGTGCATGCAGAAGCATTCTAACGATCTTGTGATCACCTTTGAGTATAGCATTGTGTAACGGACATCGACCAAAACTGTTTGGAACATCAACTCCTGGAAATATTCCAATGATATGAAAAGTATGAGTGTCAATAGGGAAGTCAATATACAGTGCAGGGGCGTATCCAGAATATTTCGAAGGGGGGGGGGGGGGTCACACTTTCCATTTTCCACCAAAGAGGGGTCACACTTCCAATTTCTCAATCTTTCGCCAGTCAGATTCTTTTATTTCTATCATCTTTTTGTTTTCAAAGGGGGGTCACGGGCACCCTGGGACCCCCCTGGATACGCCCCTGCAGTGACTGTACTTATCAGCAATTAATGACAATTAAAAAAATCTTAGATTGAAGGGCTAGTCAATTATGCAGCTAATGGCACTAGAATCTCTCGTAATGCGTTGGTACCTGTGCCTTGTTGCAAAAGTTTTGAGATGGTCGTATAGTCCAGTGACATGACAGCTTCATTGAGTCTCTGAGATCTGCTGCCCTTAGGACCTGCCACATCCTAAAATGAAAATGATGCACAAATGAATAAATTTGTGCATTAATTTAAAAATACATGCGCGGACTTCTCGGTTTACTTTTTTTTTTTTTTTTTTTTTTGCTTTTTCTTTCCTTCCATCCCTTCTTTCTCTCTTTCCTTATTTTCTTTCTCCCGTCCTGAGTTTTTTCTTTCCTTCCTTCCTCTTCCTCCTACTTGCTTGCCTGCTTCCTTCTTTCCCAGCTCCTTCCTTAATTCTTTCCTTCCTTCTTTCCTTCCTTCTTTCCTTCCTTCCCTCCTTCCTTCCTTCCTACTTATCTACCTTCCTCTTTGTGCTAAAAAAAAACACGAAAACGTTCTTCATTACCTCAGTGCTGTTCACATTTTCGTCTGCTTCCAATTGAACATGCCCATTTGTCATGTGCTCGTCGTCAAACGCAAGCTTGTCGTAGGACATAAAAATAGTTTTGAGCGTTTTCTTCCGCTCCTCATTTTTCTTCTTGATTGATTCCAGAATGAGAACATCAGCGTCAGTACTGTCTTGTAAGTCTGCTGTTGTCTCATCTGCCTCATCGTTTTCCAAACTGCCTACTTGTAGGATTGGTTCACTGGCGTCTTTATCAGTCATGTTGTCCAATTGAGTATTGCTGGAGCTTCAATAAATACCTTGTTAAACAAAACAAAACAAAAAAAGGAGCGCTAGTCATATCAGATGAACAAGTCACAGACGCTAATGAGAAATTATTTGTTGACTGAAATTCATCCAAGATGGCTGCCAAAATGTCACTCGCAACCCAGCCTGCATTTGCATACCGAGTATGTCTTTACCAATATAGCGGAGTAAATTTCGTATGAGTGTGAAAACGGCACCGCACGTTCACGGCACGGTTACGGCAGGAATTTCGAGTGTTCTTGTAGACAACACGGCACTGACACGGCCACGGCACGGCGCGGTCCGTTTCACACTCATACGAAATCTGCTCTATATCTATGAATCAAATACATCAACTTAAGTTACCCTATGCCGCATATTAAAAGAAAGACTAATTTCAGGATGTATTCCGTCTTATTCTTATCACGCACTCAGTCTAAAAGAAAACGTTGAACCTCTTACCACTCAGGGTCGGTTGCTCTAAGACTCTAAGGCCTGGTTAGCGCTAACTCAGGGTAAAGTCTAAAGAAAACGCTCGATTTTAATACTAGGATGGTACTAACCCACCTTAATTTGCATGAGCAACGGCGGACCCAGGACACGTTGCGTTCTCACTTTTGAATGTATGTTTTTTCCCTTTTTCCACCTTTATCGGCTCTTAGAGGCCTTATGAAAATTATTACCATAAGACTGAATTGCGAGCAAACCTCTCGTCGACAATATCGCCTTGAAACAATCGTTTACGATCAAGAAGTGGATCACTGCATTTTGCCTAGATCCTCTTTATGCGCCAAAAATTCCGAAGAAGACCTGTCTAGGTTAATTACCCTTTGAATAACGTTTGACTAATTGGGAAAATAGTTGTTGATATGCGCTATATAAAACAGCTCTTACCGACAACTTTGTTGTTGATTGTTACAAATTGCCCTTGGCATTGATTTTATTGATGTCTGTGTTCAGCACTTGCAAAAAATATTTTCTTCGTAGTGGGATATCTTTTGTTGTTGCTTATAAACAAGGTATGGGTCTATATGATACACGTATAATATATACAGAGTATACTTTCTGTAATATTGTGGCTAAAAAATTGTACTATACGCGTTGGTCGTATACTTGACCCCTTTAACTGTTACATTAATTGCACAATAAACATGACTAAAGCATGCATTTTTACTTGCAAATGATGACGTATGGTAATCAGTTTCACAATTAAAAATGGCGCCAACCAAAGCGCAACGTTGAAGAAAACACAATGATGCAAAACTTCATGGATACAAACACTGATCTCTCTGCTTCAGCTGAGAGAATACTAAATTGTCGTTCTTTCCGTAAATAATTATTCGTGCACACTTACATTGCTCTAGAAAGACTCCCCAAATAATAAGAATTCATAAACTGAAGTTTTTCAAAGTTTTATATATTGAGTAACTAAGGACTCCAAAAGACTCGATCAGTCCAGTACTTCTAAATCAAAGTTTTTGAAAAGAGAGTGACTTTTACACCGAAATATCAGAGAAAATGCTTTAGTATAAATTGTATGATTGGATATGAGATTGCATAGTCTGGGCATCATATACTCTATGATTTTACTGACTTCTGAATTGCAGTGTTTACATATGCACACGACTTCGTGCAGTTTATCGAGTTGTCAAACCTTACTATAGTTTCTGATCGATCTGTACCATGAACTTATACTCTGTGCTAAAAAGTACTCTTGTTTCTCGCGGCTTAGAGCTTAGAGAGCTCAGTGCATCATTATTTACTCGACATAGAGGAATTAGTTTCAAATCACGATCAAAAATCTTTCTTACCTTATTAAGTTCAACTAACGAGACCTAGCGATGCTGGCCAGATGATGTCGCTCCAAACATTTTCGGAAAAGCAAGTTCAAAGAGTTGTGTAGCAGTGAAGTTTGGAGTCCCGTTTTTGGCCAGTTCAAAATAAATCATGGAGATTACAGTTGATAATGCCCTTCAGACGAAAAGTTAATCATAAAGACTATGCTGATTGTCTAATGCACGTGAATGGCCATTTGTAAAACTTTTTGTAAAGGGGATGTGAACCATAAAATTATATTCTGTTTTCCAATTCCGGTTTCATGGTTGGTGAACAGGCTAAAGGCCGTGAAGATTATTCTTAAAAATAATCATTAGAAGAGATCGCGAGGTTGGAAAGAGACAACTGCATGAATGGGAAAATTTGTCACATCTGTTCTTCTTAGTAATGGAGTACCAAAACCCAGGGCCCATACGAGTCATACGTCGACCACGTAGCTTAATTTTACCTTTCGAGAAGCTTATTTTGAGCGGCAGCATTCAGTTTCCACTGGGTGAAAATTTAACAAACGCATCCGCTATCTTCCCTTTGTGCATCTGAACCCATGGATGCAGGAATCTTCCGGCTCGATCATCTCTTTTACTCGAAAAACATATTTTGATAAGCCTGTCTTATTGCGGGTTCAATGGTTGTAGGAGATACTGTTGCTGGAACCGCTGGAGGTACTTAAGGACAGAGCAGAACTGCCTTTTCTTCAAAGGTTGCCGACCTTTACAAAGACTGCAGTCAGAGGTATGCTTACTGAGAAAGATCTCAGCATGCGTCCATGGGAAAGAACCGTTGCAGTTGCACGCGCGCAGGTTGAACCTGTAGAATCTGCTTCAGTTTCTGTCACTTATGTCAACGTGAAAACCAGAACAATGGAAGCGGAAGCAGAGATGGAAGCATAGACCATCCTTCTCTTGGGAGGTAATCTGGGCTGTCCAAATTTTCAAGTGTATCGTTATTCCTTCAAAGAAATTTACTTGAAATGCTAAAATTAAGGATATTTGATTTTGTTTTCTTAATACAAATGTCACAAATCAGTATTGATATACAATATATGGTGAAATGATTTGTTGTCTAAGGCCCTGACTAAAGAAGCCTTGAAAGAAAGACTGAACGGAAATGTCAACAATTTTCGACATCATCGATGAGAAAGAGCGCTCGAGGTTAGCCTCAGGGCTCGAGAAGAAATCATAAGTGTTTACCTAGGCAAAAATATCTAAAACCTCAGTGAGCTAGCTCGATCGGACATATACAGGGCTGACGATACGCGGAAAGGGTCGCGATCAAATATGGCTTTTAGCCATCTAGCTGTCAGTGATTGATCAGTGATTGTGTGCTCTTACGAAGATTAGTGATTTTGAGTGAACACGCAGGTGTACGATGTACTAAGACCTGTTGCAACAAATAATTATACAACAGAATAAAACTTTTTTATATTGCCCAGAACACACAGTTCCAGTTCCAGTGTAGCTTGTTCTGGAATGGTGCGCGCAACTTTGCTAAAAGCTGCAGAATAAGTAGAACTCGATCCGAAACCTGCAACTGTTGCGCGCAGCTGTTGCAGGGGTACATACAGTGCATATAGCTATTGGACAGTCTTGCGCACAACTGCAGAAAAACAATGAAAGAAAAACTTCATTATGTCCGGGACTTTATAGAATAAGTTTATATCAACAAGCTAAGACACTTGGCAAGACTATTATTTCTTTATTTATAAGAAATAACTTTTGTAAATCTGTAGTTGCCTGAGAGAAAACAAAACATAAACTCTATTCTTGGGTTGCATGTGACGTCACGGCAGCCATCTTGGATGAACTTCAACAAAAGATTTCTCATTAGCGTCTATTGTTTGTTCATCCAACATGGCCACCGCTTCATTGTCTTTTGATTCTCAAATTAACCCAGCAATACTCTATGCACAGGCTACAAGATGTCACTGAATTCTTGAAGCGTGTCTAACCACTAGAATTAAATTTCTTTTCAACTAAATCTACAAGAGAATGAAGTTGTTTAATCTGTTGTCTATTATTGGCAATGTGTTTTTAACGTGATAATAAAAATTGTTCATAATTTCCAGTGATTACGAGAAACTAGCTATCACAAAGTAAGATCCCGGATTTTAGATTTGGCACATCAAAAGTTCTAAATTAAAAGACTTTTAATGTAATTCAGTATTAGTCTAGCATTGAACAGACCCATGCAAAACAACTTCTCTTCATAAAGCCCGCTTTTCAGGGCGTTTGTCTACTAAATTAACTACAGAAATGGACCGAAACCAGTCTAAATTAAATGAAAAGATAGAAACTGAACAGGAACGGGTTCTGAAGATAGCCCCCATGCGTCAATTTTAACTACGCTTTTTATAACGTATGCGAATATTGCCTTATTAGGCAACATTGCATACAGGAAATGCCATTGTAAATACAGAATTTTATAAAGTAGAAGAACTGATGCACATTATTAATGCACCTTATTTCAAAATGGCGAGCGAAAGGTGATCGATGTGAAGTAGCACACCGATGACTTTATCATAGTGAATCTTTGGCAGATTTTGGGGGTGGGTGTGGGTGTGTGGGAGGGGTGTGTGTGGGGGAAGGGGGTTTCCTCAGAAGCATGCAATTAACTGCACCATTCATAAGGAGCCTCATGTCGAGGTCCACTATGCCTCGCTTTCATGCTACTTAACTAAGTGGCGATCGCCATTTTGGAATAAGGCACGAAAATACTCTCTTTCGTAGACATGCATATTCTATTTGTATTTCTGTTCGAATAGCCTTATTTATAGTAAAAACATTAATCATAATTCTCTTCAATGGTCACTTCTGTCACATTAGATGACAAAATCATCGTATTCTCCTAAAAAACTAGCTAATGATATAATATAAACTATTTTACACATCTAGGACGGAGTTTGTTTATATCCTTCAGAAGGATCTGCCATGTAGATAACCGACAAGTCTTATAGAGTAGATTTCGTATGACTGTGAAAACAGCACCGCACGGTCACGGTACGGTTACGGCAGGAATCTCGAATGTTTTTATAGACATCACAGCACTGACACGGTTACGGCACGGTGCGGTCCGTTTCACACTCATACGAAATCTGCTCTAGAACCCTTGAAGAAATTCCCAACTTGGCCCCTAATTCACAAAGCGCATAGTTATGTAACCAACAAGTGCTCGTAAATCCAAAAGTAACAGTTTTTTTCTGGGAATTTACCACTAATTTAGCCCTTTTTAAAGCATGAAGCTAAGCTTTCTTTTGGTAATTTCTTCCTCTTTTGTCAAGTTTATTTGAGGAAATTCTCTTTAGTTTGTCATAAAAATATTTGTTACATACGACTTTACGAGTACACTAAGTTAGACACGCTTTGTAAAACGGGGAATTGGAGAAAAAGGACAACCTCTTATTTTGGGGGAAGTGAAAATTTTATATTTTCATTTCATTATGTCATTCAGATTGGGAAAATCTTCAAGAGGTCTAAACCATGTTATAAATTAGTTTATCGAAAACGGAATTCGGCCCTTGAAGTAATATTTATATCTACAAGAAATAAACTAAAACTGTGGTCTACTAAGGCATGCACATGCATACATGTCAAATAACTCTCTTAAAATTTGTTAGTTTTTCCTATTGTTCCATATTTCACAATAACGTGCTAGTTCAAAAATTGGATGACATTATCTAGCAGGCCATGGCTTCATAAAAGGGGCAATCTCGTTCCCAGACCCATTATGTCTTACTGCGCATGCCCGACGAATTCTCTTACTGCGCATGCGTGGTAAGAGATAATGGCTCTGGGAACGAGGATGCAAATGGCGGATAGTGCTATTCGTTGGATAAATTCTTACCCTCAGATAAATCATTCAATTATTTAACAGTATCATTTTGTCGAATGGGCAAGAATTTGTCCGACAAAAACCACTATCTGCTGTTCGCAAATCGAAACCACTTAGCCTTCTTTCACATGCTTCTGAATCATAAAGTCTACAGCATGATAACTTATTTTAATCATAACCCCTACAAGTCCTAATACACCCAAGTAGGACCAAAATCGTCTATTCAAATCTACTAAAATATCTCTCCTAGTATAACCTATCTTGTAGTTCTTCTCAACTGTACGTCTGTCATTTCTCTGTGACTCAGTAAGGACTCGTGGGCGAGCTTTCTAGCTTGATAAAAATGGAAACTTCCGGCTTCCAATGTGTTACTTTCCTAGATACTTCACATTCCTTGCTTCAGCAGTTCATGTTTGGACCACTGGTGTCACTATTTCATGTCTACCTATAGAGATAAAAAGGAGGAGAAAATTGCAATTATCGCTACCATGAAAAGCCCTTTGATATCGCTCCTTCTAAAAAAACCGCCGAGAGAAGTGGAAAGTGCTTTTCCAGTGCTCGACATTTCCCAGAGTAGAGAGTGGTTATGCCAAAGTATGGAGAGGCATCTTGCTTTAATGAACAGTTTTGAGATTTTTGAATTGCACGAGTGGCAATGTCCTCTTATATTTACACGTGGGTATCCAACAAATGAGCGCGCACGTTATATCTCAACTACTTTATAATACATGTAAGAAACACAAGTAGAGCAATTTTCGAATGATTGTGAAAAAGGCATGGCACGTTTGCGGATGGAATTTCGAATGTCTCATAGACAAAAACGGAGCAATGATGGAAAGAGAGGGATAAAGAGCGCACCGTCGGCTTCCTGGGAGACCTGCGTTCAGCTGAAGGAACCGCCGACGGTAAATACTATGCTTTGCCTTCACAACATGGCACTGACACGGATATGGCACGGCGCTGTCCGTTTCACACTCAAACGAAAACGGCTCAACTCAACGCAAGTAAGTACTCACCAAATGTACCATTTTGCTCGTAAAGAACTCGAGCTTCCAGTGGAATGTCTCCATCCTGTGAAATTCCATCACTCTGTTCATCATTTTCAAGACAACTGTTCAAAGCCATCACTTGGTCTTCATCTTGTGGTTCCAGCTTCACTTGCACGTTTGACTGTGATAGCTGACTGCTTCGAGGGAATAGATAGAAAGTTAAGGCGCTGTTACATGATAAGTTTTCTGCAACGTGTCTCGCAATGGTGTTGGAAAACAAGTTGCACGAACCATTGCAGGGTGTTACACGGTGCAGTATTTTCTGCAACTTGTCACGCAATGGCGTTGGAAAAAAAGTTGCACGAACCATTGCAGGGTGTTACACGGTGCAGTATTTTCTGCAACTTGTCACGCAATGGCATTGGAAAACAAGTTGCACGAACCATTGCAGGGTGTTACACGGTGCAGTATTTTCTGCAACTTGTCACGCAATGGCGTTGGAAAACAAGTTGCACAAACCATTGCAGGGTGCTACACGGTGCAGTATTTTCTGCAACTTGTCACGCAGTGTCACGCAATGGCGTTGTAAAAACAAGTTGCACGAACCATTGCAGGGTGTTACACGGTGCAGTATTTTCTGCAACTTGTCACGCAGTGTCACGCAATGGCGTTGTAAAAACAAGTTGCACGAACCATTGCAGGGTGTTACACGGTGCAGTATTTTCTGCAACTTGTCACGCCGTGTCACGCAATGACATTGGAAAACAAGTTGCACGAACCATTGCAGGGTGTTACACGGTGCAGTATTTTCTGCAACTTGTCACGCAGTGTCACGCAATGACATTGGAAAACAAGTTGCACGAACCATTGCAGGGTGTTACACGGTGCAGTATTTTCTGCAACTTGTCACGCAGTGTCACGCAGTGTCACGCAATGACGTTGGAAAACAAGTTGCACGAACCATTGCAGGGGTGTTGCACGGTGCAACGCCGAAAAACGTTGCTACAATCGTCTTCTCGTCATGATTCTGAGTGATGCAAGGTATGTTACACCATGCAATGGTTCATATAATGAAGAAATAGAAAACGCGCGTGCGTGCTGTCTGCAGATTTAGAGCACGCGAGGATTAAAGGCCCACTTGGATGAAAATCGTTGAAAATTGGAAACTGATTATTTCTATCTGAAGATGAATGTAGTTAAATAAATAGCTGCCCAGTCTGCCCAAAAATCCGAATTTCAAGCTCATTATCAAAGAGAAATTTTGATATAAAGTCTAAAAGAACAATAGGGTTGAGTAAATGACGTCATTTACTCACAACTTAAACGCTAAAATACTTGACAATTCCTATTCGTCTCGTTTGAATGTAAAGAAAATGTTGCTTTTAGTGATTATTGGGAGTCGTACAGATAGGTTTTACTACGTTTCAAGTCATTTCCAATTTTAATCTATTTTCATCCAAGTACCCTTTAAGAGAAGTGTTAAGAGAAGCACGAGCTTCTTATAAACAATGGTTTTAAGCCGAGGGTGAATTTGACAACATAAATGTCGGTATAAAAATGAACTGGAGTTTAGTTTGAAGTCGGACTTCCCCTTGGCGCAGCCTAATTACCTAAGCATAATCAATACGGGGGAAATGATTGTGTTTTGACCCTCCTAAAGAACGTAACAGAAACAATATTGCAAGTGACTCTTGAATGAAAAGAATCTATTCAGGCATGCTGTTGAATAGGCTGAAAGTCGAGCTTAGGTAACTGTTATATTAACTATTTGTCAAAGGCCCAATTTGTGCCCCCTTCACAGACATCTCGTTTCTGGAAAATGCCCAAATGTGCTTTCTGATCTCTCTCTTGTAATAATTAATCAGTTAATTAATAACAATTTCGACTGGAAGAAATTATTGAACCACAAACAGACAACTGCGAGGAGGCTATGAGGAACCCTTAATGATGGCACAGAATAAAAGATATCTTACTTGATATCTTTGGAGCAAAATTCAACTAACTTCCTTATGCCTCCAACTCCTTCTGTCTCCTCGTCCTGCATCACTTGTCGTTTAGCTGGTGCTTCACCACTATCTTCGTCTTCCTCAAGTGGTCTCTTTCTTGCCTCTTCTGGCGTTGGAATGCTGGCTTCATCGTCGATACCATCGCTACTTTGCTCACGCGAGTTGGAGACAGCATCCAGGCTGACTTGGGTTGGGAGTCCAATAAGGCACGATGGTGTTTGCTGCATGAGACGTTCACGTTCTTGCTTCAGTGTTCTAAAAACAAATTTAATTGAGAAGATTTTCGTTAATGGGCAATATCATCATCGTCATCATCATTTACAGCGCTTAGAACTTCACTGATATAAGCGCTATATAAATGCTTATTTTTTGATTGATTTGATCTACTTAATCATACGGAATAACCGAAATCCAAGATAGAATTCACTTGCCACACACAAAGGAATGACGTGGAGGCTACGTGCATAAAGCTGAGTCATTCGTAACAAGACAAAAGTTTCAGCACGTAGCCTCGAAGCTTATCTCGGAACTGGACTATTATTATCATATTCTTCATCATGTCACCACTTTACCACTAGTAGCAACGCATTTCTTTAACTCATGTTGTAGCTATCTTACAACAAATATTAGCACTAGCAATAAGATATCCACAGATTCAGGTCCACATTATAACTTACTGAGACTGAGTAAGGAGACTGCTTCAAATCAGTACGAAATATATCATAGACTGCTTACAATATATCCGGGCAAAACTTTGTAAGAAATTGCACTAATTTGCACTAGTTAAACAATAGAAAACAAAGGATTTCGCGCTATATAGTACAATTTAGTTCGCTAACTTTTTCACGGATATATTGTAAGCACTCTAGTGTTATCTCGCAAATATATTGCTTGTGCTTATGCCACATCACCCCAGGTGCCAGTGCTTTGATTCGCGTAACGTAACGTTACGTTACGTTGACAGTTATCTCGGGAGATACGTTAACGAAACGTAACGTGAAACACCCAGGTTAATGATGCTAGATCAGGGAATCGTTAACTGTCTGGTACTTTAATGCATGGAGTCTGTAAAGTTATACATGATATTGTAACAAATAGACTCCATTTGTCCGTGCATCTGTACTCCAATAGATGCACAGATGACGTCAAAATGTGGCGAAAACAAAAAGTAATCGTACATGGTTTTCGACCAATCAAATATACCAATTATTATATAATAATGAACAGCCACACTTACGCTGCGCTTTGAGTGACTTTGGATTGTGGTCTTCTTTTCATAAATTCATCCTCGTCAACCATCCACACTGCTCCTTTTACATTTTCTTTCCTTACAAAACATTTATGAAGAGATAAGTTGTGACGAACTGCATTCTGAAAACAAATAAAAGTTAAGACATGTATTAAATATATGGAATACATTCATGGAGATTCATCTGTACTGGTGGATACTATAGCGTAAATGTTTAAACTTTGAATACTCAGTACAACAAATTTATAACTCACTTGAATTTCGATACTAACTAGGATCTTGATCACAATTACTGCAGTCATGCTCTCTTGGGTTTTTATTCCCCACGACACGTGACTGCAGCAGGTGGTCCCAGATGTGAGGTACGTTGATTCTGACCAAGAGAGCATGACTAGTGCAGTCATTGTGATCAAGATCCTAGTTAGGATCGAAAGTTCAAGTAAGTTTTCAATTTTTTGTACTGAGTATTTAAAGTTTAACTGAACATTTCCGCTTTATTTTATGCCTTTTTACAGGCCACTTTCTCTTAATTTGGCTCAGAGTGTGCTACCGAGAAAATGAAAGAATGAATATGAAGTGGTAAAACTTGATGATCTTCGTACGCGTGCTATTCATGTTTTAATTTTCTCCCCAAATACAAACCTTCCAAGTTGCAGCGTTTCTTCTGAAATACTGGAATGTTCTTGTAAACCATGAGTAGATCTCGTTTAGCGTTAATTGCTGGTCTGGGGAATCCAATATTGCCTGTGAAATAGATATACGATTTTATGGTAAATATTGTAAGGAGGAGAATCAGGAGAAATGTTTTCGATAATTCTTACAATCTTGAATAAAAATAATGGGTGGCATGGTTGGCCGAGTGGTGAGAGCACCGGCCTTTCACCGCTGTGGTCCGGGTTCGAGAATCGGCTCGGACATCGGATCATGAGTGAATTGAGTTTGTTTGATGTGTTGTTCTCTCCTTGCCAGCGAGGGTTTTTCTCCGGGTTCTCCGGTTTTCCTCCCTCCGTAAAAATCAACATGTGAATTGAGCGATGTATCAAAAATATTTAATGTAGAGGTAGTGAGTGTGAGTGCCAGCAGAAGAATAGCCACTACGTGGATCTGCTGTACAAAATTATTTATTTATTATTTATTAAAAAAATAAATTTTTATAGATATTTATAGACAAATATAAATATGTTATTATTAGACGGAAGCCAATTCAGCTTTCGCTAATCTTCCATTGGGCCGTCTTTGCTCTCACATTCACTATACCTCTACATTAAATATTTTGCATACAACACTCAACTCACATGTTGATTTTTATCGGAGGGAGGAAAACCGGAGAACCCGGAGAAAAACCCTCGCTGGCATGGGATAGAACAATACATCAAACAAACTCAGTTCACTTATGATCCAGCGCCCGCGAGCTGGGGCTCGAACCCGGACCAAAGCGGTGAATGGCCAGCGCTCTCGCCGCTCGGCCAACCACTTCACTTCCTTATAGAATAACACGGCATATGTTGGACTTAAATGGTCAAGACATGCGTTGACGATTAGTGCACCAATGAAGCTAGTTTTTCAAGATGACACTTGTGGAATATTGCTGAAAGCACTTTCAGCTATCAATTAAATATAATGAATGGCCATTATCTTTTCACGTGGCAGGGCTTTCAAAACTACTTCCTTAAGAAGATAACGATGAAATAATGCCACTATCGAAGAAAAATGTTTATAGTTGTATATGGAAACGTGTCGTGTTCAGACCGTCAAATATAATAATGAAATAACAGCTGAATGTTTGTAGTTTTGGACGGAAACGTGTGGTGCTCACACTGTAAAATATAATTAATGATGAAATACATGAATGCCACTGTCAAAGAAAAATGCACGTCTTGTGGGGTGTGTAAAGCGCTACGTAATCTGCATCATTTGCAAAATATTTTAAACGAGAACTACAAGATATAAATAATGTTGCTGATCATCTCTCCTACAAACCTTGAAAATTTCAATTCTATGCCATCTAATTTTATATATTATATTGTACAACTAGGAAAGGTAGATTTTCTTCGCAATATGTACCTCCGTTTGCCTCCCTACCACTTCTCTACTTATATTCAACAACAACGCAAACTGAACCACCTAAATTAGCTAAGCAACCTGCGGGTTGTGTGTATTCTTTCGTAATTGTTTCCATAATTTGATGAATAAAAGTGTGCATAAAGTGTAAATAACTACAGCTTTATTTTGCATGATTTATAAGAAATCAAAGAAGCGAAGTTGCGCGATTCTATAGAGGAATTGAAAGGCGTAGTCTGATTATCAGACGGTCGGAGATCGCTCGTTGCGCTCGTTGCTCCAACGAACGATCTCCTACCGACTCTTTAATAACTGGAACATTTGCAACAAAACTCGCGAAGAATGACTCCAAGTAGAGGATGGACTAAACAAAAACGCGGTAAATAGAACTGAACACGTACAGAGACAATAATGCCAGACATTTTTTCCTCTAAGGGACCTACACAACGTGGCAAACCCATTATCGTGGAAATGTCAAGAAAGAGTGACAGTAAAACAATGCTATTTTGTAGTTTATAGACTCATATACCTGTCTTATCAACGAGGCGTAAGTAAATGGTGGACGAACATCCGCTTTTTGATAAAAGTCAGCAGACCTTTGAATATCTATAAGAACAAACAGACAGTTATATCAACACTAAACGAAATACCAAGGATGTGTATATATCTTAGGGCCGGAATTCTTGTAAGTTGTCTGGTTACATATATCCTGTGTAGATTTACAATGATATAGAAAACAGTTTTATTGTTATCGTTATTGAGGCAAATAATAATACTTTATCACGATCTAAAAAACATCCTAAAAACCGAAATCCGGTCAACATGTTCTTAGAGCTTTTTCCTTGTTTTTCTTCAAGCTGTCAAAATAACACGTGAGTTCAACTCGGGTCATGCGAAAAGTAACTTGAAAATAAAAACAGGGAAATAAACGAACATGTTAAAGGAATAACACCAAACAATTAATTCAAAAGAGAAAAAGAGAGAGGAAAAGTAGAGGGCCGGGGGATGAAAACTGAAAGAAAGAAAAAGGGAAAGAAATAGAAATTAAAAACACAGATGGTAAGAAGAAATGAGGGAGAGGAAGAAAGAAAGGCAAGAATGAAGAAAAGAAAACTAAAAAAAGAAGAAACGAAAGAAAGGAGAAAAGAATGAGAAACAAAAGGGAAGAGAGCACGAAAAAAGTGAAGGAGAAACAAATGAGAAACAAAGGGGAAGAGATGATGAAAAGAAGTGGAGCGGCAAAGAAATCAAAACAAAATATACCAACACCACAACCAACAAAATACCTAATGATATACCATCTGGGTCTATACTTCTTCTTTTAGGAATTCTCTCCTCATGATGGCGAACCAAAGGTTTGATATCTTCATGGATTTGTGGAGGCATGTGTATAACTGGCATCATGGTCATAGTAGTGACCTCTGATGTAGTAGTAATATCATGTACGCTGATGTTAGGCGGAGGAGTAAGTACAATTTTACGTCCTCTTATCTCGTTATTCATTTGCGAATCGGTGTCTGCATTGTCGTTGACTGTATTTGAAGGAGACGAGGAAGGCGATCGGGAAGGCTCTTGAGAGGACGGCTGTCCATGAACTGGACCAGGAGGGTGTGCCCCTTGTTCGCTTTCAGGACCAGGGGATAGAACTTGAGCCTAATTAGAACAGAAAAATGAAATTTAAGTAGACGTACACGAAATCTGGAAGCCCTGACGTCGTGACACACACGATGTAACTTTTCTTGCAACTGTTTTTGCAACTTTGCGCGCAACATTGCAGGGGTGGACACAGTGTGCAACAGTGTTGCGCGCAATATTGCAAAAGCAGTTGCACCGGTGAAGCGGCAGAAGTCAGAAACGCGGCGGGAACACAGAGGACAACTTTCGTTAAGGCGCATCAAACGTATGTAGTACTCCTCTTTCACACCAGCGTGTGTAACTACGAGTACTCGCAAATGCAAAAAATTACAACTATTTTCTCTTCTTAAAACGGGCAGTACCTTTTAATATACTTTTTCGTCATTTTGCAGATATTTTTGTGCAAATTCCTTTTAGTCTTCAATAAAAATGCATGTTAAATGAATACGACTTGACGAGTACTCATACGTTACGCACGCTTTATGAAACGGGGGCTTCAGGGGAGCTGTATGCATTAGGACAAGGGCAAAACCGACAACTTATTACCTTAGGCATATGTAAGTGACTCATCATAGCATTCAACCTCTCGCGTTCTTTATTTAACTGAAAACAAGGACAAAACCATCGTCAACCAAATTGCAATTTTGATGGAAATGGTCTTGCAGTGAATTATGACCATTTCGTTAGCGAAATGCTTGCACAATAACTTTTAATGTGTGGTGACATCGTACAGGTTTGCGTCTCAGTTCGTCTCGTTTGCGTCTCGTAAGTTATTACGTCCACGTACTGATTACGTTGATTGCGTTCTCACTTGAACACGTTTTACGACTGCTTACGTAGTCAAGAAGAAAAACTAATCTACTTCTAGGCTTGCCAAAGCAATATGAACTGTACAACGTACAGCTCAAACTAAACACTAAACAGTTTTACAAGAACTTCAGCATCATCGTCAACAATGCAATACACCTATTTGAATAGAACGTTCTGGGGCCCATCAGGAAGGGAATATTGGTAGAAACAGCTGGTATAAATAAATAACTTTACACACTGAATCATCCAGTGCAGAGAAGTGTGCGATGCATCTACCCATGCTCCCTTGCGGTCTAGTCACTTGGGCTTGGATACTCCAAACTTACATAATAACGTAAAATAAAATAAAATCAGAAACAATTGACGTACTTCAGATTCCAAATGTGCAACGACTTGCATTTGTACCCTTGCCTGAGCTGTACTTCGTTCGTCTAGAGCGTGATCATTGTCTAGATGGCTGTAGCAAAAAATATATAAAAATAAACATTCAGTATATTCTAACATATTAAACTAATATTCGAGAGATATTATCACTACAAAACCTCGCCGAATGCCTATTTTGCAGAAATCATTTAATTTTATTTATTTATGTAACGAGGCAAAGATAAGAACAACCGGCCAAAACAATTATTTTCCAATCAAACGCGCCGTAATTGATCGGTTTATAATTTTATAAGAACTGATAATCGATTTATGAACTTCAAGTGAGTGATTTCCCACGGTGATAGATAGCGAATCAAGCTATAAGTAGGACTAACTGAAGGATATAAATGTTATCACACAGCCAACGAACTTGATCCAAAATGAAACGCGGGAATCAGACTGATTTGTTGTCCGATTGCCGCAAAAATACAAGGCGACAACAAACAAAACTGATACTAGGCTACGAATAATTACTAAAAAATAAAATACTTACAGCAAAAATTGTTGAAATCCTTCACAATAAGCTTCACAACCAGGCCACTGGCACACGTTATAAACAAGCAAAGGATGCCTTTGTACTGCAACAGAAGAAAGATCCCTGAGACTGTATTTCCCGCCCTTTATGCAAATGAGCTGACAGCTTTCGCGCCTTTTTTGAACGCGCGACGCGTTTGCACATGAACCGGTGTGCAATTGTTCTCTTCGAGTTTATACAAACTCCAAAACGTGGAAAAGTTGATGACTTTAGAGGAGGAAATTTGAAGTATTTGTTATTAAGTTCAAAGATTTCTCATTTCATGTAAGTATACAGTTTAGAATTGGAGAGTTAAGAAGAAAATTTGAGTTGAAAATTTGAACCAAGACATTGCAAGCTGAAAACTTTACTGCATGCACTCGTGTCCGATATGTGCCTAATCAACATGATTTTTCTTCATTTTTCTTCACCTGAATAGTCTTTTGAAGGTTAAATTGAAAATATTTTTCAGGTAAATGTTTTCGTAAGCAAAGCTAAAGCGTCCGAATCACCAAGGGCTCAAAAGCTTGAAAATTTTCTACTGAGAGATTCAAGGTTGTAAAAGCAACTGGACTTCAAACAGTAAGCTTAATGCCTGTACAACAAGGACCATTGTATCTTAAAAAGGTAAATAATTTTTAAGACAATTAAGTTTTTCATTATAAACTGAAATCGATTTACAATTAAATGTATAGGATGATTTGTAAAACCTCTTCAACTGATAAAGATTAAGAGGGGATTTTTTTCAAGTTCGAGCAGTGAGCGACAATCAACTATTCGAATGTATTCAACTGTCTCTTCCCATAATTTTCCATTGTACTGTGAGATAAAATAAATACAATGGTTTCCCGTGGCATACCAGCCTAAAGGCTTAATATGTGTATACTACAAAATGCAAGTGACTTGTGAGATATTCCACAGTATTTCACTCGAAACCATTGTATAGCTAGTTTATAACTAGTTTAATATCAAAAGAATTAGTTATACAATGGTTTCGAGTGAAATACTAGTACCAAAGAAATTTAAAAAATGGATGAACAAATGAATACATGTAATGAAATCGAGATACAAACAGGCCAGAGATGGTCAAAAAAGTTATTATACAATCAGTACATGTAGAATTAAAGGATCTAGCTCTGAGAAAAACAAAATGAAATTTATAAAGAACAAGCCATGCATAAATCAGTCGATAAAAAAACAAACTTACTTGATTGGCCATCTGCAACAAATCCTTGGCTGCTATAGATACAAAGAAAACAATTCAAATATACATAAGAAGCTTTTTAAACCCCAGGCATTGACTAATATCAAGATGTCATAAAGACTGACTTGTGGTTATTGGAAGTTTAAGTTTTAGTTGTCATAAAATATTATATTTACAAAGATAAGACATTGCTAGTCCCCCACAAAGTTAAAACTGTCAATCGAAGCCTCAGCAACAATATATGTATCCATGTAGGAGTTTTGGTTTGCATACATTAGAAAACTTGTCTCAGTTTTGTATATATGGGTACTTGCTCTGTATGCTTGAGAAACAATCACGATATTACAATTAGGGTATACCTAGCCTAAAAAATTTGTTTTAAACAAGAAATAAATCATCAAAAATGGCAAATCTGATTGAAAGAAGAATGCATGTGCTTTTGTACACACAGTGAAAGAAATTTGTCCCATGCCTTGTCATCCCATCCAATTAAAATGTTGACAAATGTCCCAGTATAGCATAGCATGTTACAACTGCTCATGCTGTTGCGCATGTAATTAGTAGTGCCTTCTTGCATTAGGTTTTCTGGTTCAGGCTGAATTATCCTCAAGATATAGTTAATCATATTCCATATGTTCAATTATATCCTACATGTCTCCTGCTCCTAAGAATTTGTGATTCTGTAAACAGCAACACAATCTACATGACTAACAAAAGCTCAAAACATTTTTTTGTCAAGAGCCTAAATCCTCCAGAGTAATGTATAATGGACATTAACATCAGTACTACTGTACATAAATGGGACATTAAATGATAGCATCGTGGTTAGACTAATTAAGAATAAGAAATACATACACTGAAGTGACTGCATTGGCAGTTTCTTGTTGGGAAGATCCTGATCTTGCTGATAAGAATGAAACATTATACATTAAGATGAAATGAAATTCTTGCAGAAATGGTACAAAATATTGTTAGTAATACTGAGAATGGGATACAGTATATGTAATATATTCCATTAAAATTTACAATGTAAAGTATAATTTGTGAAATCCTTATTGTTAACATGAAAAAATACCACATTAACATATTGCTTATCAAGCTTACTCACTGTGACTAAGTGTTTGAGGTGCTGTAGTAAAATTAACCAGCAGAGACAGAAATGATCATTGGATGGATTTAATTTGTTTCTTATTATGCACAACATTTGATAATCATTTTATTATGGACTCTTCCTATTAGTTCTCAGCTGGTGTACTATTTTCTTATTGACAGCCTTGCATTTATTATTCTGTCATTCATCCATCAACAGTATTCTTTTTGCTGGTCCATAAATCTCTAGTCCCACTTATTAAACAATTAAACAAAGTGGCAAGTCAGTTGTTCAAGTCCCCCAAAAAATGGCTTCTCATTGTTTTATACTTTTATTAAATGGCCAACCGCTATTGTGAGTGAGCCACTGTCAATACCCAGAAGGAGCTACATGTACATGCACCTATTATGGGTGAATATCTGTATATCATAATGGCAAAGTGGTAAGATTCCAGTAAAGAATTGAAGGACTAATAAATGGTGACAGATAGCTAGAGGATGTAGATTTATAAAGAGTAAATTCTCTCTAAATGCAAATTTGTCTATCAACTTACATTGGAATGTTGGAATTTGTGTTTCTGCCAGCCCTTTCCATTTTCCATCATAATAGGGTCTAAGTTCTTGCTCTAGAATTGCCTTAAGTGAAAGATTCAAAATAAATAATTAGTCTGATATTCTCTTGTATTATATGCCTCCTAACACACACACACATACATGTATCTGCACTTGAACAATTGTTTTTTGATCATCCTTTCAATTACATTTATGTAAGCTTTTCAACACCACATCTAAATCAACTATTAGTCAGATTTCAGACTATATACTACAGACTCATTGACACACTGCTCATTAGTAGTGATATTATCTAGTTTTCTCTCACCTATTAGATACAAATGCTGTCTGTGTAATGTTTCTTAACAAAGCTATATGTTTGAAGCCAGGTCAACAACATAATGAGACCTGGCCAAGTTTCAAAATTAATCTGTGCCAATACTGGCAATTCTGATACAGTTTCCTCCTTTAAGACAACTCTATTTGGGGGACACATCCATACATTAGGGGGACACTTTTTCAGAGTCCAGAAAATGTTATTTCCATATTGCTTTAGAGGAACCTCCATTATAGGACACTTTGGTCCTGAGGGTGTCTCCTAAATAGAGGTTCCACTGACCTTTATTATATATATATCAAATATTTTCAAATCAATTTTTACAACCTTCACTGTATGAATAGCTCATACATGTACCTGGTGTTGCTGAAGATGTTGAGGTTGGATTGGTCTAAGAAGAAGTGGAGGAGGATGAGCTACTACTGCAACAGCTCTTCCTTGGCCTTGTTGGTGATGAGTATAATGGTAATGACTATCAAGATACCCAGGTTGACATCCACAGTGACCATGCTCAACAAAGGTAGGCTGTGGGTGACAGTTTTGAGGTGAATACATGTGATGGGCATGTGGCCCAGGAGGACAAGAAGAACAAAAATGTCCACCATTTTGCTGTTTAGACTTAGATCCTTTGGAATCTTTGAGTACATGTTCTGGTACATTGGTTTCTACAGCTATGCCATTTGGAGTTCCTGGAATGTGCTGGTATACCACATTATGGCCAGGCATGTGACCATCATGTGAACAGCAACATGGATTTTTACCACCTTGTCCAGAGTGCTTGGATCCATTACTATGGTTACAATTACAGCCTTGCGAGTTTGACTTGTCTGAATTATTAAGAGCTTTAGTTGGGGAATGTGCTTTATTGGCAGAATTCTTGATCGATCCCTGATGTATCAAAGAAATTTTGTCTCAGAACTTGGACAATAAAGAATAACACCTTTTTAACATTGTATATACAAGATTTAGCCAATCACAAATCAAACTCTACTAGCCAGTTTTGCTTCCAATTTTTTTTCATAACTTATCTTATAAAACAATTGGCTGATATAAGGATGGAGTAGTCGGTTAGATGTGTCATTGTTTGTGCTAATGTCAGTGTGTAATTTGCTTGGAAAAATCGGAGCCCATAGGGGGCTTCTGAGTACTCATAAGATGCTCTAACCACACTATGTAATCTGAGAGATAATAATAATCATAATAATAATCATAATCATTTATATAGCGCCTATCCAAAATCTGCTCTAGGCGCTTTACAAAAACATATACTGAACATGCATGGTAGACTGTGAGATAATATGAAATTGCTGTGCTTCTGCATAACATTTGTACAGCTTAATATATGATCCACCAGAAAATTAATTATTCGATGAATAAATTCACCCAATGAATGTAATAATTGCTTGAAAATTTAATTACAATAATTTAGCTATATATCAAGACTATATTATTGAATGTAAATCAGGCCAGATTTAAAGAAGTCAAAATTCAAATTTAATCACATTTCACCTGATATACCCAACTGTTCAAATAGTAATTATCACATACAGATTAAATGACTTTATTAATGGAATTATAGTCACATCTTTGAAATTGATTTTTTTCCCTCCATTTAAAATGTTTTTGATTTAATTGATATATCATTATGACTCAAGGGCAAAGTTAAAAAAACTGTAAGTGTTCAAAACAAAGTTTTTGTGATAATATATGGATTCTAAAATATTGTTTATGTTCAACCTTATATGGACAAACAATGCATCTATATGAGGGATGAGAGTAAATATCCATTAAAGAAATATTCACTACAAAGAGATATCTACTGGTAAGAGCCAAAACAACTATTTAAGAGTTTTTCATTACAAATACAAGTAAAATAACAATAATATTGTTGAACAAAAATTATAAAGGCATGCCATATATATTACTAAATGTATATTAATATTATATGTATACTCACTGGTATATTATACTACAGCGAATAGGAATAATAAACAAATTTTAAAAATAAGATAACATATTATACACACAAAAAGCAGAAAATGATGCACTGGCCATGATATATTAATAAGAAATGAAGATGCCCTCTTTTTAAAAAGAGTATGTTGTTATTTTATATACACGTATGAATATTAATGACCTATTTCTGTGTTGTCTAAGAGCTCTAGAGCTTTCTATTGTCTGCAGGAAAGCAAATCAATAAACTCTTGTGTATTTCACAAGTTAAGCAGGTGTCGTGTCCACCTCTCTCACATTGCATGAAAATATTATATCATTAAAAGATTGCTTCCAAGGGTTAGTCAAGATATTTCAGAAATCCAAATTTAGCAATTTCCTTTAATAAATATTTTCATTTCAATACAAATATAATTTTTTTTCCAAGAATGTTTATTGTTTTGAGTCATATTGCCAAAAATGGCCACAAACACAAATTGATGGCATATGTCTATAATTTTGAAAAATGAGTGTATAACATTTAATATAAAAAGTTCATGGTTAGACAACAGCAACTGGCTGCTATCTGATACTATAAGATAGTATCTGTAAAAAGTGAATGGTTGAAAGTGTAATGGTTATCTCTCAATTCACAGTCAGTCTACTATCAAATGATAACAATTATTAATGGTTGTTACAGTCCATTTCCACAGCACATAGTACATTTAGAATTATCTTTTGACATCAAAGACATGCAGAAAGTTCTTATAGGTGATATTAATATATGTATATCAGACGACATCTGATCATAATGATATAGATGATATTTCAGAGTACATATTGACACATTCACACAGTTAGGAAAGTCCCAAGTGTGTATAACTTCCTTGACAATATTTGTTGGCGTCTCTCTGTTTGGTCTTTGGTGAAAAACAAAACACTCCACATTGCAAGGACAGTGTTGTTTGTTAATAAAGAAATATCTATAGATCTACACCTTGCAAAACAAAAACACTAAATTATACAAGTCTATTTTTCCTATTTCCTAATAAGAATATTGCAGATGTTACTCTCATCATTTTCTTACACATAAATAAAACAATAATCCCTCGTAGGATATGACACATATTTCACTGCAAAATTAAAAAGAAAAGTTGGTGATAAAAAATAATGTGCTTTAGACTTAAAGGGAATTGAAGTACTTCTTCTTGCTAAGCCCAGTTCTAATAAGGCAAAGGAATTCTCCAAAAGACAGCAAAAAGTAACAGAAGAAAAATATCTGAGTTGTATTCTATCTAACTAATAAACAATATGCTAATATCCGGTTGAAACTATTTACAAATGTTTTAAAAATCCAATGTCTACTGTAGATACACTCCTTTAATTAAAAGAAATTATGCATAAATTAGATGACAGACAGATAGAAGTACACATAATGAAGCACTTGTAAACTAAGCGACACGCTAGTACAGAAAACAACTTTAAAACCTTAATTTTATGATAAATTTAACTGCACCTCGTGCCAGTGGGAATTGGAAGAAAGAAAGTGAAAAAGAGCGACTTGTCCCGGCAAAGTCTGCATGGTAGCGCTTCCTCGCCATGAAATCATTTCGCAAGGGGGGTGGAGTGAATTTAAGTGTTATTCATCAGAACGCTACGATACCAGACGTACACCTGAACGAGTCATTCCTTACACGTACATGTATATTACATTTGACATTCGTAAAAACAAAAGAAATCCTCAAACGTTAGTTGTAAAGGGCATATTGCACAATAAGGAGTTATTTAGAATCGATTCGTGGGAAGAGTGAACTATATTTGAGGGGATGTACTGACGATCACGTACAAGTGGACGTAGTACCATTGAGAGACAATTGTAACAGTGGGGAATACTCAATCTAACAATGCAGTCTTACGTTTGTCGAGGTTCTAGAACCAGACAGTGTAACTGATCCTGCGATGTTGTCCTCTGCGGTGCTTGTTGACATGACTGGATTGGATGGATGCGATTACCGAACACAAAAGACCTTCCTCAATAGCGTCTTGATTACTGTGCCCTAGTCCAGCTTTCAGACTACATTTATCTAAAATAAAAATGTTTATTTTATTTTTAGACAATTTTACTAGTACAGCACACAACAGCAAAACAGCCTACTTCTACAATCGATGTAAACATGGCGGTGGAAGACAAAATCAAATTCTGTACGCGTTCGATTATCTTCACCCCATTTGACGCATAAATACTGAGGTTTTGTCCTATAAAAATTGGCTTTCATTGTTGTAGAATAAAGTAACTATTACTCTGGACCCCAAAGAGAAAAGGTAACGGCCTTTATCGGTATGAAAAATTGGCAGTTTCCTTTCCAGCGCGCCGCCACTCGGCCATATGGATTATCCGAATTCATTTGTTTCCGAATAAATAATGCGCAGAAAGTGTTTCCTTGAACAGAGTATTTCCCAATAAAAGTTACTTGTAATAAATAACAACTTAACAGACTACATTGCTAGACTTTATAGAGCCTTATTTCTTTGAGAAAATCAGAGTTTTGAAGCGAGAAAGACATCTCTTTTGAGAGCGCGTCGCCATAAATAACAACAATGTGAAACGTGTTCGGGTAAACAACAAATAACAACAGCTTTCTTCTTTTACTTCAAATGCCAGCTATAAAACGAGCCAAATTCCACATAAAATTCCAAATTAACCAAACCAATGCCTAGATATATGACTGATGATCATACAAGGCTAAAATCAGAGGTTTTAATAGCTTAGAAATAAGTATTTGTGCGGGCGAAAATATTGATTGCAGTGAGCACATTACCTGAAAGTTCTAAAAATGTTCCACTCGTCCGTGAATGAATGAAAGGCCCATAGTTTGATGCTCCGTTGACAAGCTGTCTTCTGATAAAGATTAAAATCTTCTTTTTAAGTCCGACAGTTAAATTCAGGAAAAGTTTTCCAGATCTATTTAGAAGAGAGCCAGTTATAAAGGGTACTCCCAGAGCTAAATAATTTGGCCGCCGTTGTTGATGGCCCTTGCTTTGCAACCCAAACAATATGAGAAAGCCTCACTGTGACGTCACGTTATTGGCACCTGTAAATAAAAACAAAAATAAACAGAGAACGCAGAACAAAGGCCACTCCCACGCCAATCTCTTTTCATCTCCCATCTAAACATAAATACAAGAATGGAGAAAAACAATCTGCCTGTCATTGGTTATGCTTCGTGTTTCCAGTAACTGCATTTGAAACCCACAGATTTAAAATTGACCAGATTACAATTAATTCATTTTTTAGAAGTGTGTAATTTCTATCGCCGCCTGGCTAGATTCTATTCAGCCAGAGTCTGGATCTTTGTTCTATCAAAGTCTCAATTCTCCCAACGTTACAACCAGACAGAATCGACCTTGAAAATGAAATAGATGTCAAATGTAAGACAGGCTATCTGTTTAGCTCGATTCTGATTGGCTGACATACTAAATATTGTATGGTCTGGGTTTGGGTTTTAGCAAACATGTAAATGATTGTTTTCTTTACGAAATGCAGCTGAAAACTGTTTGGAACACGTTGAGGGGAGAAGAACTTTGACAATTATGCTAACACGTGGCTTGAATATAAGATGAAAAAAACGGCTACACGGGGAGAAATCTTATCATCTTGATAGTCCCTTTTATTCGATTTCCCATGGAAATCCTAGATATTTTTATTTTAGTCCATTCATTGTTGTGATTGTGCTGTTTTGTGGTGAACAACGAAACACATTTGAAACCCGCGACTTGACATGTAATGTAGGTCAACAAAGGAACTTATCCGATTTGTTTATTCTGGCTGGGAGACACAAAACCATCCATCGACATATGGTCCGTCTGAAAAGAACTGAACTAACACTCAGTTTTGATAGGTGTCCAATCTATTTGAGCCCCTTAGAGTTGAAAAGAAAGGAGAAAAACCGTGGTGTGGGGTGGAAAACAACAAAACCACTGTAAACAACCTCATGTTGACTCGTGAGAACACTCGAGTTATTTCCATTTGTCCAATTTCTATATCACTATTCCCTGAATGAGCTCGTACTTAAAAAACGGACCCTGAGACCGGAAAAAGCTCCCAATCGACTAATGTACTATTCGAAAACTGTTCTTTTGATTGATTAAAACATAATTTAGTTTTTATTTATAGTCAGTAAGCAACGTCACTAGTGCTATCTACTCTATGACTCGAACTCGACCTCTGCTAAGGATATCATTAGCTGTTCATCTTCAGACTTTCAAATTAGGAACAATATTAGGCTCTGACCCATTAAAGGAAACAAGTCCGATTTTTTTCTTTTTGATAATTTGCGATGACAAAGATTTCGTGCAGCTTGTCACATCTTGACTGACATCCAAGCTGGCCTTTCACTTTCTTTATGAAAGCATTTGTTAATATAAGCTTTTGACTTACAAACAAAAACAACTGACAGACCACATGGCTTTACTCAAACCAATCAACAACCGGGCTGTGAAAATAATATACATAAAGGAAGACGAGTACTTATTTATAGATATGACAAATAATGAAAATTATAAATTTCAATCTACAGTTGTTTACTTCCTCTTATGTCATTTTTATTTTGGAACAGTTTATTAATCATTTTGCTGTCGTCTGGTTAGTCAAAATGAATTCATTTTAGCTGTGCCTGAAAGGGAGATGCCCAAAATTGTTCCACATTTTATTGCTCCTTTGGGCTGACCTTAACGCGTTCGGTATTCCCCTCCCATTCCTTCCTTCTGACCATCCTCAAACGTCTATTACTCCAGTCATAATAAACGAAAATTGCCTTCATTGGAATAAAAAGCTATATATGATGATAGAAAGAGTTTTCACCGGATGTGCAATTCCTCGGTTATCTCATGACAAAGAGCTTAACCGGCACCCCATCTTAAACCTAGTCTAAGACCCAAGATCCTCTGTGGTATTAAATATAAATCTGTTACAGACTGCCTTTCTTTCTTTCTTTCTTTCTTTCTTTCTTTCTTTCTTTCTTTCTTTCTTTCTTTCTTTCTTTCTTTCTTTCTTTCTTTCTTTCTTTCTTTCTTTCTTTCTTTCTTTCTTTCTTTCTTTCTTTCTTTCTTTCTTTCTTTCTTTCTTTTCTTTCTTTCTTTCTTTCTTTCTTTCTTTCTTTCTTTCTTTCTTTCTTTCTTTCTTTCTTTCTTTCTTTCTTTCTTTCTTTCTTTCTTTCTTTCTTTCTTTCTTTCTTTCTTTCTTTCTTTCTTTCTTTCTTTCTTTCTTTTTCTCTCTCTTTCTTTTTTTAGGTCTCAGGTCTCAGCATAGCCTGACGATTGTTTTTCGGCCAGGTGACTAATATTAGGGTTAATAGTGCCGAATTCACGGATAATCAGTAATTGTTCGTCAAATATAAATAACTATACGCTCATAAAAGGGCGGTAACGATTCAAATAAAAGCCTGATGAGAAAACGTTAAATTTACTAAATTCGACCTCGAAAAACCCCGTGTTGTTTTTGACTGATTCATTTCTCACAGCATTTATTTGAGTTGGCCGTTAGTCAAGTACGTACAAACTGTCCTCTATCGTAAAACAGTTTTCATATTTTTAGTACAAATTAGTACTAAAGGACATTAATGAACAATAAAAATTACTGGTTTCAATTGCACAGTACTGTTAGCAATTAAAGCGATGTCTTACGGAGAAGTTGTACCCGTTGACAGAATTAGGATGTCTAAAAAATGCTTTGCGCACACACATTTCCTTTAAGTAGTGTGTACTTTACAATTTAGTACTTTATTTATTTTCCACGAATTTTAAAACGTCCGAATTTTGTATTTTCCCGCGTCCCTAAATTTCTGTCATTAACTTTGTTCTTTTCTTTAGCGCCTAGAGCAGTTCTGTATAGGGGCCATATAAGTAATCATTATTATTATTATTATCATAACAGACTCAATCATTGAGGAATCGGCAAGTGAACAAAGAGATGCATGACTGCTGCCTGTTTTTGAAAGGAAGATTTTGATCTGGCTGCACAACACATTATAGAATTAGGCATGTTTTACCACTTTCAGCTTCTTTAAGTCTTGCATTGGTTTTATCAAATACAATTTCCGTTCAAAATCAATCCAAAAGTTATAGTCGACGATGCAACTTTTCAGATAGCCATCTTTACACACGAAATGCAGCAATGCATCTCTTCTCCGAAAAAAAATAGGAATTGGCGAATTACCTTTTACCTTGGACAAGACTCATTACCTGTTATTCAGTTTAATACAAAATACCTTGACATTGAGAATTTCGCAATTTTAAAAATATCCCCCAAAAAACATGCAGTGACACGAAAATGAAGTGTCAGTTAAAACAATAAATAGAATATGAAGGACAAACAATGACTGAGAATTACGTCATCTGTCGAAGTTAAAGTGTCTCAAAAACTTCATAGGATGAGGAAAGTGGTAGCCTTTGGGTACGACGTCTCAGCAACGAATTTTGTTATCAACATATAAAATCTAGACCCATTCATCTGAAATTGCATTTGCGTTGTCCAGCATGACAGATGTGCGCACAATACCTGAATATTTAGCATAACATGATCTCTGTGTACAAGGACGTATTTTTGACAACCATGCACGCGATAATATCAAAGTTATGTTGTCAAAAATTAGTCTCTACTTTTAGGCGTGTTTTTAAATACTTGTATTTTCAATATAATTTGATGATGAGTAGACGGGACATGACAACACTTTAGAAGGAGCGGGTACGGGTGTGAAGGGTATCCATGTTGACGTATAGCCTTAGGTAATAGAGTCGATTTCGTATGACTGTGAAAACGGTACCGCACGGTCACGGCACGGTCACGGCATGAATTTCGAATGTTTTTATAGACAACACGGCACTGATACGGTCACGGCACGGCGCGGTTCGTTTCACACTCATACGAAATCTGCTCTATTGCTCAGTTACTGATCGTAATCAAAACTAACAAAGATCAGAAGTGCGAAAACTGATCTACATTAGAGTGCATTCAGTTTAAGACTGAAATTGTACTGATCTAAATTGTACTAAATAGTACAAAATCCTTTGTTTTTCATCCATTTGCTCAATTAGCATACTATTTTGTATTACTTAGACTATTCGTAAAGTTTCATGCATTTTCCGAATGCATTAAAAAACGATAGTAACCAAGTGAAGGTAGCGTATATATTTTTTGCTCTCTGGTTGGCTAAAAATTAATTCTCTACTTTTGCAATACCCATAATGCCTTCGGAATTTGGGGGTAGTTAATACATAATGATGATGATGATGATGATGATGATGAAGACTTTATTTATAGAAAACAGATTGTTATTCAAATCAAACAAATTTGAATTACAATAACTTCCCCCAAAAAAGTAGAAGGAATTATGGGTATGCGAAAGTAGAAAATAACAAAATAACAAATAACAAGATAACAAAAATAACGTAATCGCATTCACCCTGAACTGAGCCGGCACGCGTTGGAATACTCTCAGTTCTCGACCTATTTCTATCTCTTAAAATTAATTTATCCCTTTGGGCTCACTGTTCCATTTGTGTGTCTTACAATCATTAATGCGATGCATGGTTCTATTCCATACTCCCACCTGCCCGCCATTGATGACGCAAATCGTGATAAATAACTAACATAACACCCCAGACAATATCATCGTAAAGTTGTTAAATTAAACTAGATACCAGAAATAAACTAAATTATGTATTGAAACAAAACCATGATAAAAGGTCAGACGACGTTATAGTATTCTTAAGGCTGATTTGCACGCTATTACGATTGTCGCGTGGCGTCTTGACGTATACGACACAACGTCTCGGGTGAATACTCCTACAACTTCTCTTCGACAGATGCATGCATGCGGGCTAAAATTTGTTGTAGGACTTTGAATAAAAAAAAACTTCTCTTGACAACTTGAGTGTTTTCTTTTTTTATAAACGAAGTGATGAGCGTGTGAAATGGTACTCAAGGCAATTGCACGCGACAAGTTGTAGACATGAAAATCGTACCGTGAAAAATTAGAATATGTAATAGCTGAAAAAGAACTCCAGACTAAAATGTATTTAAAAAAATATGATCAAATAAGAAACATTATTCAAAACTTAGAATGAAAAAAAAAATGCTATCTGTTATGACATCAGTACACAGAAAAAAAAAGAGAAAAGAAAAAAATTATATATATACAAAAAAGCCCAATATTGTAACAGAACAGTATTATTATTGCAAGTTGTAGGTTGAAAATCGTATCGTGTAAATCGGCCTTTAGTATTCTGATCTACAATACAGAAAAAAAGAAAAAATATTATATGTATACAAAAAAAGCCCAATCATGTAACAGAGCAGTATTATTATTGCAATTTGTAGGCAAAATCGTATCGTGTAAATCGGCCTCTTCTGATCTACAATACAGATTTGCCTCTATTTATATCTCTATTTATATCTTTATTTATATCATTTATATCACCTCATGTTGTATTTGTTATGTAAACAACAGTATAATGCCTTCTATATCACCCACAACCGAAAATCGTTTATAACTGTGGGTAGATACGTACGATGGTAAAATTAAAATCAAGGTATTATAATAATCATAATAATGTCATTGGTGATCATGATAATTCTAATTTTGCGGTGACGATGCACCCTACTCATTACCATTCGAGGGCCATAAATCAGATGTTGCCCTTCCAATATCTGTAGCTAGATCAAATATCAGACCTCGTTCGATAGTTCTCCAATGATATCTTTTATGGGCACCAGATAAGAAAATATATTTTGGTTGAACGAGTTGGACTCTTTAACTTTTATTTGTTGTGGCTTTTAGTAAGAGAATTTGGCTTGTAAGCAAGGTAAGACGATCTTATTTGATATTTCATAACTAGTACTAATAGCAGTGATATAAACGTGAGCTGATCGTGCGCAGTTTACTCCCCTTTTTTCGTCGTGTTTCATTTTACCGGGTTCTAAAGCTAAATCTCCGCTTATAACAGCGAATTTGAAGCAAGTGTGTGAGCGGTCACATTACCAAACTTTCAGGGCCGCGTTAATGGAGGTACCTTTAACTAGTTCAGTCTTCCCAATTGTCAGTTATTAACCAGTCTTATTAATGGCTGTTACTACATTGTGCTGTCGGATTTAAACTCGTCGACAGTCGTATTAATATTGCAATCCCTAATATAACTATCTGTATAATTATAATATAACTAAATTTCCATTTATCAACTAACTACAAAAATTTTGGGGTTATTTGCTAGTTAACTGCTAAGTTTTAGGACAAATGGAGAGTTTCGCTATATATAAATGTATTTATGCATTTCGTTAATTGAAGACTATTATTTGAATGGCGCCCGTACTGAGCTCAGTTTTTTCTGTACTCCTTGGTATAAATAATTTGCTTCATTTGGGTCAGTAAATTTCGTGCTTTATTACGTGAAATATTTAGAACCATAGATATACATTGTTCTAAACGTAATTGCTAACTGTATTGGCTTTAGTTGGGTTATTACAGCTGAATGCAAACAATGTATCCGTGAAATTCTGAGTGAAATATTTTTTTTACATTTGACATTTTTATTTGCCATTTACACATAAATTTACACATTGTAATGAATAAAGTTATGTTATCTACAAAATATAAATATAATTAAGTTTTTGACAAAGACAGAGTATGACAAAAATTAAATGAAAAAAACATTAAGGCGAGAAAACACAAAATAGAAATGGCGAGGAGATTTAAAAGCAGCCCCTAAGCTTATAATGGGAGCCACTGCATGAGTCATCAGTTTATTACTTCCATGTGCAACCCTCGTAAAATAATAAAGGGTTATTGACCGAGCAAACGGGGTTAATAACTTATTTATTATATGGCTTTGAGAAGTCCCGCTAAAACAATTGCCAAACGCAAACTTTTCTTTTCACTTCGGATATGGCAAAATACAGACCATGCGTTAGCCAATCAGAACTAGTTCAGGAAATTATCTAGCCATATAATAAAGTCATTTATCTTACCTTATAATACAAATTACTAAATAGTACAAAATATAAAATTGTGCTAATTGAACAATAGAAAATAATGAGAATTTGCATAAAATTGCACAGTTTAGTATTACAAATATTCCAGGGATATACTGTTTGCACTCTATAAAATGGAGTCTCAAGATAATACTTTTATCGCTCTCCTAAACTAACAAAAGTATGATATAAAAGCAACACTCGGTTAATTTGCGGCTTAAGTTACGGCTACAAAGGAACGCTTCCACCATGAACCTTTTAACCAGTTAAACGTTATCAATTGACCAACTCAGATTATACTAAAATGAACGTAACGTTCCACGATGGCTAGTTTTCGCGTGTAAACAAATCCCACGAAAGATAAAGTAAATGATCAGCAAATAGTCTATACATATGCCAATGAAAACAGCATTGTTTAATCGCTTTATCCGCACTTCCTTAGTCTTCTATGCATTCAGAGTTCAATTTCTGCATAATTCTAAAGTCCTCTGCTTCATTTTCCTCATGCAAGATGATCTCGAGTAAGTCAATATCTTCCTGGGTACGCCCTAGGAAAATCAATCAAATACACTAAGTCATTAAATTATATTGTGACAAAAGGTACACAGCTTTTGTTAATTGCATTGTGAAATATGGAGATTGGGGAGAATCACAAAGAGAAGTCTTTTCCTAACACTTGGGTGAGGGTTTTCTTCCTAATTTGTTTTTTGTTGTTGTTGTTGTTTGTTTGCTTCTTTGTTTGTTCCTTCGTTTGTTCCTTCGTTTGTTTGTTGTTGTTGTTTTTAACTGGTGGATTGTAGATCAACGAGTTATTGGCTTGCGTACATGCTTGTTTCCTAGTTTACAGACAGCAATGTCGAGTGGTCACAACGTCCGTCTCGTAATCCAGTGGTCCCGAGTTCGAGCCTTTCATCAATTTTTTAATGTCAGTTTTTGATGCAGTTTATAGTCAGATTTATAACTGCACTTAAGGAGGTGTTACACGAGACAATTTTCAACGACGATTTTCAGCGCAACGTTGCAACAACTTGGATTCAAAAACTCGCAACGCGTTGCCGAAGCGAAAATTGCAAGGAAAATCGTCCCAAGTGTCATGTTAAACGAGAAAGATTGTTAACGCATCGCTGTTGCGCTGAAAATCGTCGTTAAAAATCGTCTCGTGTAACACCGCCTTTATGCATCTCAACCCACCTGCAATGAATTTGAGTATAAGCCCATAGTCTTGTATATCACTGAGTCGACAATCGGGTGCTGCTACAGTGGAGTCCTTAAGCTGTAAACCAATCTGTTCAACAAATTCTTTCTTTTCGTGTTCACTTATTTGGTAAGCACTGTGAAGATAAAGCTTACTTCCTCTGCCACTAAGAAGACTCTCCAACTGAAATTAAAAATGGCTATACCTTATGAATTGAAGGTCAAAATAACGACAATGACAAGTAATTATCTGATAAGATGGCCGTTTAGTGCGACAAAGAACAAAAGAAAGCAATGTTTTTGAAGTCTACCATTAACTGTTAGTTTGCCACTTTTTTCACGGATTAAATAATACCACTCTATATGGTGCGATTTTCTCAGTAGCTAACTTAGTCCAGACGCTGGGCCCTCCTTTGCCGCTCCTTTTTTTTATTTGGGCTTCCTATAAAAAAGGGGAGCGGCAAAGGAGGGCCCAGCGTCTGGACTATAGCTAACTCTGATCTGCTCTGATCTGATTGCCAATTCTGATTGGCCAGTTTGTTTCTTTGTTTTCAGTATCGCAACCGTAACCGCACCGTATGTCTGTATCGTGGCTTTCCCACTCACAACCATCTTATCCAAACTGAGTTAAAAACTCTGACTCACCATGTATAAGTACTTGACAATAAGCGTCTCTCTTTCGCTTCTCGTTTTAACTGACAATAACAGGTGTTTAATGGTCTCGAGTTTTGACTCTAAATCAGGAATATGAAGTATTTCTAAAAAAAACAGAATGATAAAAAAATAGTAGTTGTTGTAACTTCTTAAACCTGTAGTTTGGCTTGCCATTTGGCTAGATTTAATTTTGTTGGATTTTGCATGATTCAATGCTTTACTAAGGTGTGTCTATAAAAGGTTAGAAGTGATTGGACCAAAATTCCTCAAGGAGACAATAGCTAAATTCATTGATACGTATTCGTATCCGTGAGAAGCCTATATTTTCCAACCCCTTTCTACAGCACATTTGGGAGCTCGTATCCCACCTGTGTCAATTTCTTCGTCCCCTCCATCATTTTCATCTTCAAGAACGTCTATCAGGTCTTCAATACTATCAAGTCTTCCAAGCTTGACATGAGAAAGCCCACGAGGAACAACGTTACCAACGAAATGATTGTCAGGAATTCTGAGCTTGCCACTGGACTCATCATATTTCAATGGACACACAGTGAAGAAGATGGGAGCTTTTTTCTTCCTAAGAAAATAAAAATTATTAATTGAGACATTTTGAGTTGCTGACTTAAACTGGAAGCCGACGAGTCAGAAGAACATTCACCAGATTAAGAATTAGATGAATACAACAGTGGCGTAGCTACCTTAATGCACATATGCGTGCTTTGAAAGCTGTGAATCGGAAAATACTAGCAATGCAAAGTACTGATTGACTGACGAATCGGGATCATATTTTCTTTCGATCGCGAGATGACTATTCAATGGCTGTGTGCACTCGAAAAATCCTGGCTACCCCAACTGTACGGAGTATAGAATGTTGTAGGAATGGTCACGAGCTGAACCAGACTTGGTCAAATAGCGAGATGATAAAGATGGTAGGAAGAGAACATGAGTCCTAGACAAAATGCATGTACTAACTCTACTAGCTCGTATCAGTACGAAAAAAAAAAGAAAGCGACGGTAGAAACTGACAGAACTGATGTGCAAATTAGAAGTAAATGGTAAAGATGACAAAAATGATGCATATCATGATGATCTGGAGGCATGGATGATGATGATGATGATGATGATCTGATGCTGATGCTGATCAATCATTATTATGGTCAGAAGAAAAAAAGTAAAAAATAAAGCAATGAAAAACCGTAAGGAACGAAGAAAATTACAATAGAAAGATTTATAAAATGCTCAAGAAGACAACACAGCTGAGGAAGACTTACGTACATACCTTGTCACCATGGCCGCCTTACAATTCACGCTGGAACACTTCCCACCAACACTTCCAACCCTGCCTACCCATCCTCCCAACTTAGTTTTCAAGTTCAAACGACCTTTAATGTCGAATCGTGATTCTCTCTTTCCAATGATCTTAAACATGCTACTGTACACTACACTAGTGACAATGTACAGCTTGTGCTTTAAATATGGTGCCATCTTATCTTTGCAGAGTTTGCCGTTCTCAAGTATAGTCCTTAGGTCGGTGTCTTCATAGTATTCTTCGTCCATCATGCCCAATTCCAGGTCTCCTAAGTTGCACTTGGAAGTACACTCAATTGATGCATTTTCTAGGGCGCTGACGGAAATCTCGCGTTTTCTAGAAACCTCGGAGATCTCTTTCTTTTGAAGCCTCTTTTCACTCCTGGAATAATATATTTAAGATAGCTTAACGTTTGACCGAAGACATTCTTATACGCTTGAACGCACCTTTTCATTTGCATCTTTCATGAAACAACTTCTATATTTAGCTCCCTAACATCGCGGCAAAGTGTACCATGCATGCGTGCCTTCCCAGTCCTCCTCAATATTTGCCTTAATGCGTGAAAACATGCGGCAGTCAAACAAAAAAAACTTTTCAGACGAAACTTAAGCCACAGAAGTATTAGTCCACCCAAAATGAGGTTAACTTAAGTACTTTGTAGTACATTCTATTGCCTGCCTTTTTCTCCCTTTTTTTATCGTGCTTAAAATGAAGCTCAAGGATATGATATGGGAAAATCTAAAGAAAAATATTCTAAAAAATACAGTTTAGAATTCCTCGCGCATGCGCAGTCATTTTGCCGCAGTGTGTGCCCTTCTCTTACCTTATAATAGAACTCTCTATTAGTTCTCGAAATCCTTTTTGGCATTCAACATCCACGTATTTTTCAAGTTTTGACAACACCTTAAGCTCGGTATGATGAAAAGGCTTTTTCCACCAAGCACGATTTTGCTTGATAATCAATGTTGTTGGTCGAATACTCTCACTACGACCGTGAAGGACTGGGATATACTTAGTACGCCCAAAGTTTTCTCGAGCAATTGACATCAACAGACTTTCAGCCATGATAACTTCTTATAGAACGCCTTGTTTTCTGTGGAGAGAAATAAGAGTTTCAGACGAAAACTATCGCTAGCTGGCCTGCGCTGCAGAGCGTACTGCAAGCGTTCCCATTTTGAGACTACGGGGATCTCCCAAACAGGAACGCCTGCCCCCTAACCAGTTCCGAGATATGCTTCATGCACCTGCCACACACACAGAGGATTTTGACGAGGCTACCGATCGAGCTTTAAGCACATATAGCCTCGTCTTGATTCTTTTGTATGTGGCAAGTGAACTGCATCTCGGAAGTCGGCTATTATCTGTGAAGAATGATATGGTCACTTCAAGGTACCCACTTTAGACGTGTGGGGTGGTATTAACCGGCACCCATCCCCGGGGGGGACTCCTATATATAAGAGGACGGGGATGCTCGTCGGAAATTTTGAAAATGACCCCTAAAAGGTACCAGAGTAGGAGTGGCAACAATTGATTTCTACCCCTAAAAGGTACCAATTCAAAAACAATAATAAAGAATTAAGGTAATGAAACACTTTGTTATCGATGTGCTTTGAAGATTCAATTCAGATCATCGAAATCGTCGCTTTCATGCTTATTTTAGTTCATTTACCCCAAAACAGTCCCTAAAAGGTACCAGCTATGTCTCTGGTAGTCCACCTGTCTGAGACACCCCTAAAAGGTACGACGAACATCCCCGTCCATTTACGATCGAAGTTCCCCCCCCCCCCCCCTCCCCGGGCACCCATCACCTTTAGGTGTAAAATGCAGAACTTTGTCATCATATATCTCGAATAGAAATTGTAAATTACACTAATTAATGTACTGTATGTTCCAAGGCATGCCAACTGACAATGTATTTCTAAATAGAAACTGTAACTACATGCAGTCAGTATCGAGATTTTCAAGGTATTCATTAGGGGAGAAGGAGTATGTACCGGCCGTAACCACCACCAGATCTAAAAACACTATTCCGGTCCCCGACCGTTGTTTTGACCTCTTCCTTAAATATAAAATTAAACGTTTGTTCGAACTGATGAATTACAGCAAAATGTTTTTGAGCACAGCTTATACCTTTGTTAATCTATTTCCTCCTACATAATGTATGTCGACAACCGTTTATACTTTGTACGAGAATGCTTTCAGGAACGTATTAAGAACTGATCGATACTGAGCGGTGTTTAATTCCGTCACGCTAGACGCGTAGCTGGTGGCTACACACATATATCCTGCACTTTTTAGTTAAACCTTTGCGGTCGTTTATTCAGTGTGAAAGGAAAAGTGGCTGTAATAAAAGCGCTGAACTTGTAGAAGGCTAGGAAGGACTAGAGGCGGGGTGAATCCCCTAACGTAATGGCCACACACATTGACTAAGATTTGGCATATGATCTCTGCAGAGGTTGTCTTTTTACAAGCAAATAACGGAATTCAAAGTGAATTGCAATTCAGTGCTTGAATATACAAAAGGTTTAAAAGAATAAGTCCTCGTGGAGGCAATCAGAATATAGTTTGTACATACCTCTGCTATTTAGAAAGCCGCCAGTATGCTTACCAACGGAGAGCCAGCTCGCTTTATCGACTCAAAATGAAAACAAAACTCGAAGCTGAAGTGAAAGAACACTGCGTCAGTTTGTGCCAAAAGCAAACGATGAATGATATCTCTACACAAATTTCTTTTTCTATTATAGCATTCTTACATCATTTCCGGTGACTTTGTTTCCACGTGTGTGTGGCTGACTTTTCGTTTCTAAGTAATCCATGGTGTTTTCCCTGGAATTTGGGGGTTTTCCCTGACTGCATGAATGTACAAAGTACACGTATTTTATTCGCAAAACCCGTATAACCAAAGACAGCTCGATCTTTTGATATCACCAAACTTTTAAGGTGTAATTCTATTGATTCAAGTCGGAATAATCATTGATTATACAAGTCGAAATTATGTGATTGTATACTAAAAGTCATCTGAGGGTTGTATTTCTTCGTATCGGTGATTTTCACTTTCTATTGGATCATAATTGATAGTTTCGTTAGCATAATCAGGATTCATAAATATAAATATAAATATGTCGTAATCAAAAAAGCCACATTCCAGTTCAGAAAAGATTATAGATAAAATCACTTATAACTCAGAGTAAACGGAAAACGCCGTTTCATATCGATCGATTTCCTTTCGGCTACAATTATCTTCTGCAGGAAGTAAAGCTTAGCAGTCTTCCGCGCTCTCTCTCTCGTTTAGCAACCATGCATATCCGAGCCGAAACGAAACCAAAGAATTACTTCCGGTTTGTTATTATTTAAAATGTACTTTCTAAACCTAAAACAACTTTGTTATTATTTAAAATGTACTTTCTAAACCTCAAACAAACAGACAAACAATTTCGCAGAACACATGTTGGAGCTGTTTTGTTTTTGTACGCGGAACTGAAGCTGCTTTTTGAAGTGGTGCAAAGTCCTGACCGGAAGTTTTCCTGATCAAGGTGTGTCTGGTCATGAGAATGTTTTTTTTCGTTATTGGCCTTTCATTTTAATTGTTTGAGGATGTAGTAAGATTACATTATCGTCAGCCTGACTACAATCATTGCCAGAATTGTTGGCACGATTTTGTCGGAGTGCGAGCGCACAGTGGACGATAATGAAATTGGCTCTCCCCCCCACTCCCCCCTGTACAAGTTTCTGTGAAAATCCCGACACCTACCACTCGGCAATCAGTCCGAAATACCTTTTAACTAGCAGCAACATTGTACAGGGGGGAGGGGTTCTAATAGTACGACCACAAAGTGTACAATTGTAAAAATAAACGTTAGATTCACATCGTGTCAACTAATTTTGGCAAGGATTGTAGCTGAATCGCAAGCCATGAAGGGGTCTGAAATCAAGCCTATCTAGCAATTTATTTATTTTATTTATTTAGGTCAATATTTATACAGGGCATCCAATTTAGTATAGCTAGTTTAAATGGAGCCCTGATGAATTTGCGTTGCCATGAGCAGTAGCCCGTGTTCGGACGTCCATTGGTCTTTCGTATAAGGCCATTTCACGAGAGCAGATTTTCTATGACAAACTTTCTTTGATTAACAATCTTTGCTCGTGTAGATGAGAAAATTTGGCAAATTTTATATGATGAATGCATTTGCTACGTATGAAATTTACAGGGAAAATCCATTTGTTTGCCTAGTTCCCAGGTTCCTCTTCTGGAGCAGCGTGTCACGTTATGAAACGAGAGAGGGAAAGCCTGGGGACTAGGCAATCCATTTGATAGAATTTGCATAAAATTGCACAACTTAGTATTACAATTATTTCAGGGATAGAGTGCAAATATTATATAACCATGAAATAGCTTGCTAACTAAATTGTACTAAAACAGCGCGAAATCCTTTGTTTTCTATTGTGTAAGCAACATTAGATCAGTTAATTTGCGGCTTAAATTATGGTTACAAAGGAACGCTTCCACCATGTGAACCGTAACCGTTATTCAACGTTATTAATTGACCAATTCAGATTATGCAGGGTTCCATTCCTGCATAATTCTTAAGTCCTCTGCTTCTTTTTCCTCCTGCAAGATGATCTCGAGTAAGTCAATATCTTCCTGGGTACGCCCTAGAAAATCAATCAAATATACTAAGTCATTGATTTATATTGTGACAAAAGGTCCACAACTTTTGTTAATTGTGAAATATGGAGGTTGGGGAGAATCACAAAGAGAAGTCTTTTCATAAGACTTGGGTGAGGGTTTTCTTCCTAACTTGTTTGTTTGTTGTTGTTGTTGTTGTGGTTTGTTTGCTTCTTTGTCTGTTCGTTCGTTCGTTTGTTTGTTTGTCTGTTTGTTTGTTTGTTTGTTTGTTTTGCTTGCTTGCTTGTTTGCTTGCTTGCTTGCTTGCTTGCTTGCTTGTAGAATTGCATGCTTTGATGCTTGCTTGCTTGTTTGCCTGTATGCATGCATCCTTGCCTGCTTGCGTGTATGCTTGTTTGCTAGTTTACAGCTACGTAGCAATGTCGAGTGGTCACAACGTCCGTCTGGTAAACGGTGGTCCCGAGTTCGAGCTTTTCATCAATTTTTGATGCAGGTTATAGTCAAACTGCACTTATGCATCTCAACCCACCTGCAATGAATTTGAGTATAAGCCCATAGTCTTGTATATCACTGAGTCGACAATCGGGTGCTGCTACAGTGGAGTCCTTAAGCTGTAAACCAATCTGTTCAACAAATTCTTTCTTTTCGTGTTCACTTATTTGGTAAGCACTGTTAAGATAAAGCTTTTTTCCTCTGCCACTAAGAAGACTCTCAAACTGAAATAAAAAATTCAATGTGAAACAGTATAGTAATTCTATTTGATCCGTGAAAAGAAGATGACAGAAAAAGAACAAAAGAAAGCAATGTTTTTGAAGTCTACCATGCACTAACTATTAGTGTGCCACTTTTTTCACGGGTTAAATAAAACCACTCTATGGTGCAAATTTCTTGGTGACGCAACTCTTTTGTGCCACGATTTCTAATTCTGATTGGCCAGTGCCTCCGGCCAGCTCCTGATTGGCTGGTTTTTTTTTTTCAGTATCGCAACCGTGACCGCATCGTATGTCTGTAGGTTTCCCACTCACAACTAACTTATCTAAACAGCTATAAAATCTGACTCACCATGTATAAATACTTGATAATAAGCGTCTCTCTTTCGCTTCTCGTTTTGACTGACAATAACAAGTGTTTAATGGTCTCGAGCTTTGACTCTAAATCAGGAATATGAAGTATTTCTAAAACAAAAACAAACAAAAAAAACAGAATGATAAAAAATATAGTAGTTGTTGTAAGTTCCTAAACTTGTTGTTTGGCTTGCCATTTGGCTAGATTTAATTTTGTTGGATTTTGCATGGTTCAATGCTTTACTAAGGTGTGTCTATAAAAGGTTAGAAGCGATTGGACCAAAATTCCTCAAGGAGACAATAACTAAATTCATAATTATGTATTCGAATCCGTGGGAAGCCTATTTCCCAACCCCTTTCTACAGCCATTTGGGAGCTTGTATCCCACCTGTGTCAATTTCATCGTCTCCTCCATCATTTTCATCTTCAAGAACGTCTATCTGCAGGTCTTCAATACTATCAAATTTTCCAAGCTTGACATGAGAAAGTCCACACGGAGCAACGTCAGCAACAACGCCACCAACAAAATGATTGCCAGGAATTCTGAGCTTGCCACTGGACTCATCATATTTCAATGGGCACACAGTGAAGAAGATGGGAGCTTTTTCCTCCCTAAAGAAATGAAAATTTTTATTTAAGACATTTTGAGTTGCTGACTTAAACTGGAAGCCGAGGAGTCGGAAGTACATTCACCCGATCAAGAATTAGCTAGATGAATACAACGAAAGAAAAGTTCATACCTTGTCACCATGGCCGCCTTACAATTCACGCTGGAACACTTCCCACCAACACTTCCAACCCTGCCTACCCATCCTCCAAGCTTAGTTTCCAAGTTCAAACGTCCGTTAATGTCGAATCGTGATTCTCTCTTTCCAATGATCTTAAACATGCTACTGTACACTACGCTAGTGACAATGTACAGCTTGTGCTTTAAGTATGGTGCCATCTTATCTTTGCAGAGTTTGCCTTTCTCAAGTATGGTCCTTAGGTCGGTGTCTTCATAGTATTCTTCGTCCATCATGCCCAATTTCAGGTCTCCTAAGTTGCACTTGGAAGTACACTCAATTGACGCATTTTCTAGGGCGCTGACAGATATCTCGTGTTTTCTAGAAACCTCGGAGATCTCTTTCTTTTGAAGCCGCTTTTCACTCCTGGAATAATATATTTAAGATAGCTTAACGTTTGACCAAAGTCCTTCGCATACGCTTGAATTCAGCTTTTCATTTGCACCTGTTATGAAACCAAAACAACTTCTATACCTCCCCGACACTGCAGCAAAGTGTACCACGCATGCGTGCCTCCCCAGTCCTCCTCAATATTGGCCCCAATGAATGAAAACATTCGGCAGAAAAGAAAAAAAAAATGCAGGCGAAACTTTAATAAGCCATATAAGTATGAGTCCCCCAAAATTAGGCTAACTTAAGTACTTTGTAGTACATTCTATTGCCTGCCTTTTTCTCCCTATTGTTTTTGTGCTCGAAGTTACGCTCAAGGACTAGTATATGATATGGGAAAATCTAAAGAAAACAGTTTGAAAAAATACAGCTTGAAATTCCTGTGGTCAAGATGCAGACGCGCGTGAACTCCAATCTCGTTCCCAGAACCCTATTCCCTCTTACCAGGAGCCAATGCTCTTACGCATGCGGGACGAAAAAATAGGGCTCTGGAAAAATCCAATACCGGAAGCCAGAATCAGGCTATTTCACCACATGCGCAGTATGAATGTTTTGATCAAAATCTTCAACCTGATTGGTCCATATGCAAAGCAAAATGAAGTTAAAAATAGAACCTCTGTGGGAACTTTTCTTCAAAGACTGTAAGTTTTTATTTTTATCGGTTTACTACTGCATGAAAAATTTACCCATGGCCTTGGAGGATTCGAAGTAATTTCGATTTGAATTTAACGATCGAAAGTTTGAAAATAATATTGCGAGTCAGTGATTTCCAAATTAAACCCTAAAATAAAAGCAGTTCACGAGAAGAATCCTGCGTTTGCAAGCTTCAAGAAACAGTTCTTGCAGATTAATATCCCATTGGTCAATATTTTGATGGCTAGATGTTCTAGGTCTTTTCTAGTACAGAGTGTTTCATTGGGAATTGACAGCTTCATGTGAACTTCCGGTCTCTCGGTTTGTTTTCTGTAAGGACCAATCATGAAACAGGAAATTTTGGATTTTTCCAGAGCCCTATTTTTTCGTCGCGCATGCGTAAGAGGGAATAGGGTTCTGGGAACGAGATTGTGTCTACCTCCCCTTCTCTTACCTTATAATAGAACTCTCTATTAGCTTTCGAAATTCTTTTTGGCATTCAACATCCACGTATTTTTCAAGTTTTGACAACACCTTAAGCTCGGTATGATGAAAAGGCTTTTTCCACCAAGCACGATTTTGCTTGATAATCAATGTTGTTGGTCGAATACTCTCACTACGACCGTGAAGAACTGGAATATACTTAGTACGCCCAAAGTTTTCTCGGGCAATGGACGTCAACAGACTTTCAGCCATGATAACTTCTTATAGAACGCTTTGTTTTCTGTGGAAAGAAATAACAGTTTCAGACGGAAATTATCGCTAGCTAACCTGCACTGCAGAGCGTACTGCAAGCGCGCGTTCCCATTTTGGAACTACAGGGATCTCCCAAACTGGAACGCCGGCCTGCAGTAAAGGTTGATAATTGGAGGACATTCTCTTAGCTTTTATACACTAGTTCTCATAATCATCGAACTGAAATGAACGATGGTGTTGTATTAATAAGTACAGACGAGTTTATGTACTCAAGCAAATTTGACACGGGATGCTCCTCCCATAGGTCGAAACCCTTTAGCAGTACCATTTTTGAAGGAAAAGTACCAGTTTCATATACCTTTTATAGTTTTTCGTATACCTTTCAGTATACCTTCCGTAGGTCTTCATAGCCTGCCTAGCTGGCACTACTGGGGAGTGGGGGAGACGAGGGGAACTACTTTCCCTCCCCTCCCTCTTCCTCCTTCTTCCACCCCCTCTACGTAGGAAATTTCTAACTTCTAAAATAAATCTAACTGCATTGATTTTCGTTAAATCCAGTGTAAAAAGGCAACCCCGGCTTTTGGGCGGATCCTCCGTTTGTCCATCATAGGGAGCCTCCCTTCTTTTTATAGACAACTGCCTTTTTCCTTTCCCTTTTCCTTCCTCTCCTCTTCCTGTTAGGACCGGCTATTTTAATTCACAGGTTAGCCAAACTAAGTTCCTGTGTAAAGAGCAATCAGGTAATGATACCACGAAAACTACTCTGTTACTATGGACCCTATACCCCGAGTGCCAGAGATATATACCAGAGCATTTAGAATGAGGCTGCACATAGCCTCGTCTTGATTCTTTTGTATGTGGCAAGTGAGCTGTACGACGGAAGTTGGCTATTATCTGTGAAGAATTGCTCGATCCTATATGTTCATCTCATGGTACCCACTTTAATTAAATACAGACTGGTGGGGTGGTATTTACCGGCACCCATCACCTTTAGGAGTAAATGCTGTACTTTGTCATCAAATATCTCGAAAAGAAAATGGTAAATTGCAGTAATTAATGAGCTGTATGTTCCAAGGCATGCCAAACAACGTATTTCTAAATAGAAACTGTAACTATATGCAGTCAGTTTCAACATTTTCAATGTACCCATTAGGGCAGAAGGAGTATGTCCCGGTAACCCTTTATACCCCTTCCCTAAATAAATGTTTTTGAGCACAGCTTATACCTTTGTTAATCTATTTCCTCCTACATAATGTATGTCGACAACCGTTTATACTTTGTACGAGAATGCTTTCAGGAACGTATTAAGAACTGATCGATACTGAGCGGTGTTTAATTCCGTCACGCTAGACGCGTAGCTGGTGGCTACACACATATATCCTGCACTTTTTAGCTAAACCTGTGCGTACGTCGTTTATTCAGTGTGAAAGGAAAAGTGGCTGTAATAAAAGCACTGACTTTGTAGAAGGCTAGGAAAGACTAGAGGGGTCAATCCCCTAACGTAATGGCCACACACATTGACTAAGATTTGGCATCTATCTATTATTGCTACCTTATTAGATTTTTTATATGATCTAAAATGTGCTCAAAGAAGTCGGGTCCTTTAATTTGATACTCTGTACGTAGAGGTTGTCTCTTTACAAGCAAATAACGGAATTCAAAGTGAATTGCAATTCAATGCTCGAATACACAAAAGTTTAACAGAATAACTCCTTGTGGAGGTAATCAGAATATAGTTTGTACATACCTATGCTATTTAGAAAGCCGTCATCGAATTGATATGCTTACCAACGGATAGCCAATGCAACTGGCTGTATCAACTCAAAATGAAAACAAAGCTCGAAACTGAAGTGGAAGAGCACTGCGTCAGCAAACGATGAATGATATCTGTACAAATTCATTGTATTTCTTTTTCATATTAGAATTTAATTATAGCATTCTTACATCATTTCCACGTGTGTGTGGCTGACCTTTCGTTTCGAAGTAATGCAGGGGGTTTTCCCTTGCTGGAATTTAGTGGTTTTCCCTGAGTCCATGAATGTACAAAGTTCACGTATTTTATTCGCCGCCTAACCAAAGTTAGCTCGATCTTTTGATATCACCAAACTTTTAAGGTGTAATTCTATTGATTCAAGTCGGAATCATCAGTGATGATACAAGTCGAAATTCTGGTGATCGATTCAGTGTAAAATAGTGATTGTATACTAAAAGTCATCTAAGGGTTGTATTTCTTCATATCGGTGATTTTCCCTTTCTATTAGTTATTCATTATAATTAATAGTTTAGTTAGCATAATCAGGATCCATAAATGTTAATATAAATATGTCGTAATCAAAAAAGCATTCTAGTTCAGAAAAGATTATAGATAAAAACACTTATAAACTCAAAGTAAACGGAAAACGCCGTTTCCGCATCGATCGATTTCATTTTGGCTATAATTATCTTCTGCAGGAAGTAAAGCTGAGCAGTCTTCCGATCTCTCTCTCTCTCTCTCTCTCTCTCTCTCTCTCTCTCTCTCTCTCTCTCTCTCTCTCTCTCTTAGCTATATCCAAGCCGAAACGAAACCAAAGAATTACTTCCGGTTTGTTGTTATTTAAAATGTACTTTCTAAACCGAAAACAACTTTGTTATTATTTAAAATGTACTTTCTAAATCTCAAACAAACAGACAAACAAATTCATAAAATACATGTTCGAGCTGTTTTGTTTTTGTACGCGGAACTGAAGCTGCTTTTTGAAGTGGTGCAAAGTCCTGACCGGAAGTTTTCCTGATCAAGGTGTGTCTGGTCATGAGAATGGTTTTTTTCGGTTTTAGCCTTTCATTTGTCTACGAAGAATTGTTTAAGGATGTAGTAAGATTACATTATCGTCGTCCTTACTAGCTTAATCTAAAGCCATGAAGGGGTCTGAAATCGATGGAGCCTATGAGCAATTTGCGTTTGACAAGTCCAGATATAAGTTCATAGTGGAAATGAGGCTCATGCTTTCGGCATTAAATAACGCTAAAACTAGAACCAAATCAGCACTTAAAGTTATTTGAACACTTTAATAGAATTGAATCAAACACACATGTCATAAGGAACAATTTTATCGAAGTCCATACAATTCTGTATAATTCGACTATGACCACAGGTAACCCAAACACTTGCTCGGCCGTTGGCGCCTGTGAGCAGATTTTCTAAGACAAATTTTCTTTGACAAACAATTTTTGCTCGTATGGATAAGAAAATTTGACCAAATTTCATATGATAAAATGCATTTGTTACGTGTGAAATTTGTTTATGTAGACAGGGAAAATCCATCTGCCACTGAGATCTAAAACTTGTCATTAAAAATTTGCTTGAAAACGAGCGTGAAAAAATTGAGTCTAGAAAGCAGGCTAATGGCAAATTTGCTCGTGTTGACAAGGAAATCCATTTATCATAGAAAATTGGCTCGTGAAGAAGGGCCTTAGGGGGAATCATATATAAAATGTATGCGATTCATTTGGCGCGGCCTTAAGTGCCCATAACCGCGATCATACCAGCGAGCGGGGTTCCTGTGTCGGGACTTGGTAACAAAGTTGGAGATAGTGATTGTTAATCAAATTTTTTGACAGTTCTTTGTAAAATTTTGATTCCTCTAAAAAAATAAACATGCCCTTACACCTCAACCAACAGCCTAAAGATTAATTGATTAAATTATTTTTCAACTAATCAATTAATTGATACTGTCGATACTCTCCCCGATTGAGCCTACATGATTTACTGCTTCAGGTAATTCCTCAAAAAGATAAGGATCTCCCCACGGCCTTGTTGTTATCGATTGCTATTAGTTGTTGATGATAAGTCCACACACTGGAAAAAGAAGTAGCTGTCGATAACAAACTGGATTCATTTGAATTTGACGAACAAATATAGAGATATCGATCGCAACTGGTTTTCGACAACTATTTCCCCTACTCTGCAAAAGCCCTAAGAGCAGTTCTAGTAAGACAGACAGACAGACAGACAGACAGACAGACAGACAGACAGACAGACAGACAGACAGACAGACAGAAAGATAGACAGACAGATAGATAGATAGAAACTTTATTCTGATGTGTCAGAATACATTTAGCCAAGGGAAAATCCCTAGCTCTACTAATAGGGGACACTTAAAAATTAACCTATATAAAAATATCGAAAAATATATTATATTCAAATTTGGGGTAGCTTATCACCTTTCCTTGCAGCCAATTGCTGAATTACGAAGGGCGCAGCTCAACGTGATCGAGTCGAAGGTATACAAGGGCGCTTTCATTACGAGACAGTTGCACATTTGCACATTTACATACAAATTTACATACACACACACGTAGCAGCCACCATACGACCCATGTCTGTCATGGAGCACAGCTTAGATCGAAACTAGTTCGTTTTTACTGAGGGAGGAAAAACCGGAGTACCCGGAGAAAAACCTTCGAAGCAAGGGAGAGAACGAACAAGAAACTCAAGCCACATGTGATGCCCCGTTAGGGAATCGAACTCGGGACCACAGAGATGACAGACCGGAGCTCTCACCGCTCGGCCACCCTTGCTTCCCTTTTCAGTATATCTATGTAAACAAAATAATATTATATATTAGAAAATATATGTGATATATGAATGTATTTGAATATAAAATCTTATGGTAGTTAAAAACGTATAATGGAACATATATATATATATATATGCATGACAAAGTAACTACTGTCATTAATTAATATAGTATCCATCGTCAATTAACAGAGTATAAGGTCTTTTTGCGGATACGATTATGAAATTCTCTTAGAGATTTGCATATCCTATCTTCCTTATTTAGTTTACTCCACAGTACAGTAAAGAGGAAGAACAAGCCTTTTAGTTACTCTTTCATAGAAAACAAATGAAGGCGTCAGCAAACGACAAAGTGGACTATTTAGAATCATAATAGCAATAAATGTGAATGTCAACGCCTTTCCTGCCTTTTCACATTGAATTATACCAAAAAAAACGGAAATATAGGAAATTCAGGAAATACCAGAAACACGAAATATTGTGATTTTGTACTAGGATAGAAATACGGAAAGAGCATTAAATAATAATCTCTAAGTAAAATAACAATATTTCGTGTTTGCTACTATTTTCTTTTTATTCAATGTGAAACAGCAAGAAAGGCGTCAACAATGACATTTATTGCTATTAATAGTTGTTCCAAAATCCACTTTTTCTTTCTGATGCCTTTATTTGTTTCCTCTAAAGGAGTAACTAAAAGGCTTGTCTTTTCTATTTACCTGAACTGCTTTTATCTTTTTATTTAATCTTTTAGACCGGTGATTTTGAAGCTAGAAGAATTGCCCGAAGCAGTAAACCATGTAGGCTCCATGCGGGAGAGTATCGTGGGCGCACGAAACCCCGCGACTCAGCACTGATGCAAAACCGAAATGATCGCATAATTTTATCGATATAGAATATAAAATATTCATGCACGAATTCGCGGATTCACGTATTGGTGGGTAATAATCATTGCATAAGGTAAGTTTTATTGAGAAACCAAACGTTTATAATTGTAAATTAAGTAAGTTAGCCGAGCTACAAACTCACGACGAGTATAAGAGCAGAAAGCAATTCACTATATACATATAAATATCTACTCAACAAAAATGCATTAAAGCCCCATCTAAGTATACAAGCAAGTTTCCCTGAAAAAGTTTCTTTGACAACGGTTGCCTTACTCATGTAGACGGATCAACCATGCACTGGTTTTCCTTGACACTATGTCCTTGGCAAGAAAAAAATAACTTTCTTGTCTATACGTAGACGACGGATTAGGATTTACAGAATTTTTGCAAATCGCTGTACATGTCGATATGATCTAAGCGACCGGTCATTATTTACGGGGGAGGGGAGGGGGGCTGGTGCAAATAGAGGGGGACACATAATTTTTACGCTCACTCTCTAATAATGTTATGTGTGTATGTACGTAGAAAGGGGGGCCCATCACAAATTGAGCAGTTACCTTTTTCATTTGCATCAAACCCTTCCCCCCCTCCACACACACACACACACACCCAACCCCCCGTATCCCACACCCCTGCACCTCACTCCCACCCTGTTTTAGGGGACCCTCATTTCAAAATTCATCTGAAGATATGATACAGTTCAACAGTGGCAAATATGATGGAAATCAGCAAAATAAAGAAAACTATTATCAATATACTGGGTGTCTCAGAAGTTAGTATCCCTGATTTTTTAATTAATAATTTTCTTATTTTGGCTAATGGAAGTTCTGGACATCAGTTCATGGAACTCTGATAGTATATTATTAGTTTTAATAGCCTTAGAAATTAAGTCTATCACGACGGCTCCAGTCCTCGCTGAAAGCACTCGCAGCGATCGAGCTAAAAATAATCGCTGCCGAGTGCTTTCTGCGATGAGTGGCGCAGAGTCTGCTTTAAACGCTATTAATTTGTCCTCATTTTAATTTCAAAGTGCGTTCTTTTTAAGGACGGTGCCCACTAATGTGAAAGTAATTATTTTCTCTAAAATCTATATGGGTGTGAAAGAACCCATTGTAGGCTGTTAGAATCCAAGAAAAAAATTGGGGGTCACCACGCATTTTAATGATCGAGTTATACGTCATCAAATGTTGCGGAAAATGCATTTTTGACGACCCAAAGAAAAAAAAATTAAAAATCCTCTATACTTCCAATAAGTTTCAAACTTTTTTTTCCTAAAACACTCTAAGCATAATTCTCTGGTATGGCAATACCATAAAACCGCAAAAACAAAGAAAATAATGTTTTTTTAAAAATATTTACTTGGTTTTAGGATGTTCTAGTCTATGATTGCTAAATATAATATGTGATATTTTTTATCATTCTTCAATTATAAATTTATAAAAAGCTTATATAATTCTAGATTTTTCTTTGGTTTATAATTTACAAAAGGAAAAAAAGAGGGGTATCCAGGCGATTTAAGAAGTTATTTACCGATAAACGCACGAAATACGATGAAATCCCTAGCCCTCCATACAGAGTATAGACAGATTTTACAAAGCATTATGGGACATTTCCAAGATGGCGGCCAATAGGCAAATCTAGTCCTTGTGAACAAAACAGTGGTTTTAAGCGAGTTTTATTCATCAATACTGAATTTAATTCTACTACAGGAACAGTCAAATGTTTTTTCTACAAGCAAGTAAGTTTTATTTATCCAAATATCGCAAAACTGCTTACGGTGTTTTTACGATGTTTTGACTACGAAGGGCCATGCGCAGAACGCAGTGCGCGCTGACAGTAGTAGGCACCGTCCTTAAATATGCTCATTTTCTTTTCCCGCCATTTTGTTGACAATTAGCAGCTTTGTGTTTCTCGAACTTTCTGTTCATTCGTCTTCAAAATGTAACGAAAGTATACCACATCAATTACAAGCTCAAAACTCTACAGTGATACTTTCCTTGGGGAATGCTTTATTAGCAAGCATGCAAAAATGCAAAAAGGAAGCCACGTAAGCTGCTGAAATTCCTCACATAAAAATTAAGTGGACACAACAGAGAAGAAAATCTAAGAATTGGGGTAATTCAGGGCTAGTTAATAAAAAGCCCAGTTAAAAACAGGGGTACGAACTTTTGAGACATCCACGTAGGCTGCCGGAATTCCTCACATAAACAGCGGACACGACATAGAAGAATTCCTAAGAATTGGGGTAATTCAGAGCCTTTTGATAAAAACTGAGCTATTGCAGTAAAAACAGAGGCACAAACTTTTGAGACACCCTGTATATCACGACAACTGTAATCAATCAACGCTTGAAATGGCTTGACAAACACGAATTAAGCTCAATAGATTTTTTGAAGAATTATTACTTTCTGCTATTATTGAAAATAGAGGCTATGCACCATCACGTGACGGCAGCCATGACAGGAGGCAGGAGCAATAGAGTCTAGACTAATCTGGTTTACATGAGAAAGAGTTCAGTTTCCCAGGGAGAAAGACTCTATTGTTCCTGCCTCCTGTCATGGAGGCCATCACGTGATGGGGCAAAGCCGCTATAACAGACAGCTATATCTTCTAGTTATAGTGGGCACGTGCCCCACTGATCTCGCTGAGCCAATCAGAATGCGCGTATCGTTTTCTTCACGTGTGAGAAATGATACGTCCAATGACAAGCCGCGTAAAGCTTTTTTCACTTGAAATATGGTTTTTATTGACTGGCATGGCAAGAGAAAATGAAGTAATAACCTGACTAAACTTTTCCTGTTTACCATTATGCGTGGTGATTAATTAGATAATAAATCTTCAAAAATCTCTTTCCGATATATAGGTTCCCAAGGTTCATTTTTTTATTTCATTAATTTTATAGGTCTTAATAATTGCATGTTCCGTTTCCCTTCTGGTACCATATAAAATGTTAGATCATAGGACATTCCAAACACACCTAGGGTAATTCCTTGAAACTAGTATGATCTTGGTTTGCATCTTACGTCACAGATCACAAAAATCCAAACTAAAAACAATTTCGAATCTTATCAGTTTTATTCTATTATATGTTGTAGAAAATTGTGATGTGAGTTATTTTGTAGACTTATATTCAGATATTTTGATGGACTCGATGTTTTTTTGGCCGAGTTGTAGTTGTGTCACACAACGCAAAGTCACGGGTCTAAAATGCTGTGGAAATCAATATAATTGTGTCAGATTAAATTAGCTTGGTTTTATATATACTTAGAAATGCTATTCATAGTTCAATTAAGTGATATTTATCAACTTTATGCTTGAATTTATGTTCTGAAATTTTGGCAGCCATGTTGGAGGACAACGATATGTCCTCCAAGATGGCGCCGCCATACATTTACACTATAATTTGAGAAATTTCATTTGCCAATAGCTCAGTAAAGAATAGCTCTTGTGCACCAAAAATTGTCCCAGAGGTGTTGCTTTAATTGCTCTACAAGTCCATAAGCATCTTATTTGATTTGGCAAAAGTAATAATATTTTAACATTTCAAAACATCAATGTACCACGTGGTTGAAAGAATAGGTGCGAGAAACAAGTTGGAACAAATATCTACAATAGGAGGGTCTAAAGGCTGGTGGCGGTTAATGGTCAATGTTTTGGCTTTTTTATTTTACGATAACGGTTAACGTTTTCCTGTGATGGTTAGCAAAAAGTTTAATTATTAATTTCCATCGTTTTTGACTAGTTAAAAATTCATTTTTTGTTATTGTTCAACAATACATTCAAGTTTGTAGGACTCCGTTCTGTCTTCCCGCACAAGACCTCCAGCTATTTTTTTGTATCAGGCCACAAAATAAGATATATATAAGCCTTGGTACTTTCAAAATGAAAAATCGTTTGTAGAAAAAAAAACTTACGGCTTTTTTTTCGTCTAACTGTTGAAACGTTTCTATTTTTACGCGTAATGGTTAAGTTTACGTATACTACCGTTTTACGGCTAACGGTCAACCCAAGGCTATTGAGACCATTCCATAGCCATTTGAGCGTGGTATTATATGTCAGACATGTCATTCACATATTTCGGAGAATGTTCTCGGGACAAAAAATGCCTCAAGCCTATACGACACATCCGAAAGATAGCAAGGGTAAAATTGAACTCTACTAAAATACAAAACAAAAAACAAAATAAACAAACAAACAAACAAAAACGCTTCTATCGATACGATTCATTTTTAGCTTGCCTAGACTATATGCACCATACAAACTAATTAGTCATTGATAAAAGTCAAGAACAAAGTCGAAAACTGAAGACGGAGTGAAGTTTTGCAGACATCCATACTCCTTCTTTTGACTTGGGCTTTCAGTCACTTGTCAGACAACCCTTGTTGAAATACTATGTATATTAAATAATCGATACGTGATTTTTGACTCTCTTGCTACTCAGACGATCTCTTGCTATGTGGTTTAATTCCTTCTCAGTTGGATCCAAGTGAATCATATTTCAGAATCACTGATTTGTAACACCTTACATCTTTGTCAGCAATTCTACAACATAAAAACAACAAACAGAAATGAAAACAACAATTAAACAGCAAGAACCAGAGCTCCATGCGGTCTGCCCACATAACCCCAATTCTAATTTACTTTTACCAGCTTAGATCCCACAGTACTTATAGGTTTCTTTTATTCACTCCGAAAATCCCGTAATTAAAGGAAAGAGTTATAGTAACACACCAGTCTCCCACTCAAGGCTCGCGCTCCGTCGAGTCGTAGTCTTTAGATAACACTAGCCCAAGACATGCCGAAATCAGTTACTATAACTAGCAAACCTGACAAATTTATTTTCTTTAATGTTGTTACATCACGATCATCACAACAAAAGAAACAAAATTAATTCATTTTGTAGCTTTGTGGGAGGCATTTTTTCAATGCCATGCAGGAAAATAAAGTGCAATCAATATTAAACTGATTCAAAGTGTTTAAAGTCAGCATGCAAACTGACTGGTTTTATTAAGAGTTTTAAAGCTCGTCTCATTAATTTTTTAAACTGTTTCTTTGAAATTCATTTAAAACCGTGACTTCTTGAGAAGGTATATTTTGTGGTTTGTCTATGAAACTGGTTGGCCTGCATCTGTTTCTGCTCAAGTATCTTGTGGTTTTGTGGCTATTCGAAATCTCGATCTTTTTTGAACTGAAAATCCATAAACCTAGTATTAATGCTACGTTCTGACAATTTTGACCAGCTGAAAGTCTGCATGGATATCTTAAGTGGAAAACTGCTGCTTCTATTTTTTGGCTAAGATAAAGAACGCGTAACGAACGGTAAAGTATTTCGTTATCTTTGCTACCTCCTCATGAGGGGTTTCGGAATTCATACTATACTACTCTTAGGGACTGGCTACGCATATAGTTCTTATTCGGAACCTTACTGACTGTATGTCTATCTGCTAATTTTACGCCTCTTTGTGAGGATAAATATTAACAATTATTTCCTAAATTTTATCGAATTTGCTTTTGTTATAGATGGCTCACGTTTGAATCACAAAACAAATTTAACTGGCATTATTTTAACAAACTCTTTACTGATACACTTTTTGTTGTTGCTGTTGTTGTTGTTAAACACGCAGTTTTTGCCGATATGCATTTTCACAAAAGTCCCGGTCCGTTCTGGTTTCGCGGGATTGTTAAATAATGTACAAGGAAAGATTTTCAGTTGGAGCACAATTTTTGCAATGATTTAGTTTACGTGTCGCAGAGATCTAGGGAGAGAAGCATTAGGAGGAGATTTTTTTCAATGACGAGCAATAATGGCAAAATGCGCCAAAAGCTAGACCTTCGTGCGAGTTCTAATCCAAATTTTCGTTCTGGATTAACGCTCAAATCCTTTTTCTACCGGTTAAATACTGATGTACCAAGATGAAATACCTGTTTAAAACGGATTTTTGAATTGTACAAATTAAGACTTTTTCTTGAAGTTGTGTTGGGATTAAGCGTTTTCAAGCTGAATTTAAAGAAAACATATAGCAAATGATCAGATGAAGGCCTAAACCTCATTTTCTATCCAAATTTTCGCTTCGGATTAACACTTTGATTCAACTTTCATTGGCCAAAACTACTTATAAACAACTTAAACTTTCTGACAGAAATGATTTTAATTCTGTACAACAGCTATTCTTCAACTCAGGAGTTTTTGTCGTTCACTGCTCGAACTTGAAAAAAATCCCCTCTTAATCATTTATAGATTATATATTTCTCTCTGTCTCAATTTATGTAATAACTGAAGACTAATAAAAACAAACCAATAAGCAATAACTATTTTCAATTGGAAACATTTCTGTGCGCCAACAGCTATGAAAGTTCATTTAATAAAAAAGAGGAGGCACTTGTGGCTTTAAAACATCTGCAAAAGGGTATTTCAAAACTATCTTATTTTTACTCAGTCTCACTGTAAGTCATTCAGTTTTTTTATGCTGTTGATGTGCAAGCGAAATGTTTAGTTGCTACTTCAGATGCTTTTGCTTGAAGTACGTGAGAAAGGAGTGGCATGTTTATTCATTGCTAAACTAGCTGTCCAGCATTTTGCACTGGCGGGGTAAAAGGATCAACTAGTTTCCAAAAAGATATTTTAGTCCCTTTTCAGACCGATTGTATTCTAGTATTTTGTATCATTTGTTGTTGTTATTTTGGTGGTGGTGGTTGTGATTAGATTTTTGATTTGTCTGGCTTGCGCTGATATTGCTCTAAAGGGGCTTACATTGTTCTGAAGATGACATGTCTTTATTAGAATCTTTTTCGTTCAATAATCTCTTTTACTTTTTTGTGTTTTAATTGGAAACTTTTAATTGGAAACTACCGCCACTTCAAAGCATTCGATTCAGCTGTTGCTTTTGAATTCAACCTTCGCATTCGTTGGACTTGAAATACAAATGTTGAAAGAGTTTCAACCGAACTTTAATCCTATTACAGAAAGATAGATTAAGAACTGCGCAAATCGAAAAGTACAAAGTAATCCGCTGAACAATATTTCAATATCTCACTTCTGTTTTTTTTTCCTGATATATATCGAAGTCGCCTGATCCAATCCAATTGAGATTAAAGTCTTATAGGTGGTGTGGCATTGATTTTAAAAGTAACATTTGCTTGAATTAGTCTCTCTAATCTATGAAGCAATTTAATAGATAATTTGCCTGGAAAATGCGAGTCCCAAAAATATCCACATCTTTATCGGGATGGCTTTTTAGCCTTCACCTTATTATCTACTTACACATAAAAATTGCTTTGATCTAAAGATGTTCAACACTACGATTTTTGATCCTCTTAACCAATGATCCGCCATCTTGGATTCAACTGGATCAAAAGATACCATCTATCATGGCATTGAATATACAAGTAATATCTGCTGGAATTAGTCTTCTAATCCATGAACCAATTATAATGGCTATTAAATAGATAAAATACAGGGAAAAATGAGATCCAAAAAATATGTTTCATTGTCGAGATCTATTTTTAACCAGTTATTATTTTCTGTCTTTACTCGGAAACAATTCTCTGACCTAAAGAAGATTTTACTCTACGAATTTGATCCTCCAATGATCTTGGATTCAACTATGGCATACTATGGCATCGATTTTCAAAGTACATGAAAGTAATATCTGCTTGAATTAGCCCTCCTAATCCATGAAGTAATTACAACTGCAATTTAATAGATAAAATGCAAAGGAAAATACATGCGGTCCAAAAATATGTTTTCAATGTCGAGATCCTTTTTGATCCTTGACCTTGTTATTTGTTTACTTTAAAGAAAACCACGACTTTTGATTTCCTGAACCCGCATAATCCGCCATCTTGAATCATAGGCGGCATCGGCAGAGATCAGTACAGTTAATCATGTAGTGCATCATTTCTTTCTCTTTTGTCTTCAAAATTCTCTAACTAATCATTTTAGTATTTATATATAGCTTTTTGCCAGATTGTCTTTTTCAAAAATGTTTTTTTTCTCTTGTAATTCTTTTAAAAGTCACCTCTCACAATTCCATTAGCCTTACTGTCAGATTTCACCGAGTACTGTTTTACGTCGTTTACGTTATAAAAACGTTTTCCTTTTTTTTTTCCTTTTTTTTTTTTTTTTTTTTTGCTTTTAGACTATATATAATTTGCTTGACTCCATTATAATATTACATTTCACATTCGGCTTCCTTTCTCTAAGTAATATAATAACTAACCTAAATGAAGTTACTGCATGTATGGTAGCCTAGGGCTAAAAAGACATATCCATATCTAACGTTATATCCTCTTCAAGCAATAAAATCTACAAAATTGACATATATTAAACATATTGGTTACTCTACTTTAAGTGATCATGAGATAAAATATAATCCTTTGTGGTCTTTTTGTATTATATTATCATATAACTGTGTTAGATAACCTTTTCCCTTTTTTTATTTTTATTTTTTCTTGTCTTTTTGCGCATTTTAATAACAGCTAGTTTTCGGTTTGTATTACATGTCTTGTAGAAAGCCTCACAATATCTTAGATTAACTGAATCATTTCTGCTCATCTGCGCATGCGTCAGACATACATCGCGTGCAATGTAAACTAAAAATTGCGTGTAATCTTGACTAAAAAACATTGGTGTTTGCTATTGTGTGGCTTAGATGGTTAGTGCGCGGCCTTCCGTATGCGAGAGGCCCCCTGGTTCACTTCCCAGTGACTTCGCACCGATATTTGTTGCACATGTTCTCGAAAAGCAAGGAAAGCACGCTATGCTTTGCTTTTTTGTGCTCTACATCTCTCAGGGTATCACAATATAGAGGTGATGCATGCGCCTTTTCAAATAAATTTTTACTCTTTTTGGTTGACTTCATATGAATCTCATCATGTTATCAAAGAACAAAGTCCACCGCATTTGCTACAGATATCAGACTTCGTCACATTAGCAGACTTTACTTTGCGGAGAGTAAAACGAGAAAATACTTGTTTATCTTGTTTTAATATTTTGTAAACCAGTTATCTGAAGCTAGATGGCCGCAGCCTGTCGGCCGAAATATTAAAACATGACAAACAAGTATTTTAATTTCTCGTTTTACTCTTCGCATTTAAACTGTATGCCCACAAATAAATTCACCTAGACTTTCCTTTCTTGTTTTCTAAATTTATATCCGATTATAATGTTGATTATGCTGGGGGTTAAGGGATAATATGTAATGTCGACCGATATAGAATTATGATTATCGTTAGCTATTAGGATAAGCAGTTTAAATTATGGAGTTACGGATTACTGGGATTGGTGATTAGAGTTAAGCTATATATTTGATTCACCTTTTGTGATGCGTAGAGTGTATAATCAATAATGAAATATTGTTATAAACACCATTTGGCTAGTAATCAAGGGCAAAACAAGCAAGAAAACAACCAAACAACCAAACAGACACTGAACAAACAAACCAACCAACCAAAAAAAACAAGCAAAAAACAAAAACAAGTAAAGACAGACAGACAGACAGACAGACAGACAAAGAAAGAAAGAAATAAACGGACGAGCGAACGGACAATCAAACAAACGAGCAAACAAACAAATAATCAAACAGAATGTTCTTTTTATACTTCGTTATATACACGTATTCAAGACAATTTAATTCAGCCTTAATTTTCAATTTATATAACCATAAACGAAAGCATTAATAGCAATTCGGATTATCTGTGGGAGATTATCTGAAGAGTTGCGCTTTTTAGAGCATCATGATGTGATATCAAAACTGCATGTCAGTTCACTATAGTTGGAATTACTATCTTGGCAATAAACTAGCAAAGGCTAATAATAATAGAAGGATTTCACGGCAGACATATTTGGGGTCAAAATAAAAGAGATTTTCTCCCAAAAGAAATGAAATCGTTTGTCATTCAAAAACTTTCTGTTGCATGTACTTTCCATAACTGATGGCTGTCGTGAAATACCTATAAGGAAATTAAATATAGCTTTAGCTCTTCGTAAAAGTTCTCGAGTTTTCACTTTAGAGCCTCTTGACCATAACGTTCAATTAACCTGAAGAACCTGCAGGTGTTGTTTCTAAAATATAAGAAAGAAAGAAAGAAAGAATGATTGAATGAAAGGGAAGGAGGAAAGAATGAGAGAAAGATTAAGATATGAGAGAAAGAAAGAAAGAGAGACAGAGAGAACAATTAATTAATGAAAGTAAGGAAGCTAAGGCAGAAAGAAAGAAAGAAAATGAAAGGATGAAAGAATGAATAGGAAGAAAGAAAGAAAGCTAAACTGAGAGAAAGAAGGAGAACCAAAGAAAGAAGGAAAGGATGGAAGGAAGAGGAAAGAAAGAAAGAAAGAAGGAAGGAGGAATAAAGAGGTTACAAACAAATGAATGAAAGCGGGTGATCATGAATTTTATCTATTTGCATAAATCTTTCGTGAAAGCTAAGAAAAACATATTTCTCAAGTGAGAGATTTTGTGATGTTAATCTTGTTATTGTTATTGTTATATCCTCATATGCTTATTTCCTTAATGCCTTGGGGGATTTTCCCAAGTAATCAACGTAGTATGTCTAGCTGATTGTTTTGGCTATTTAACTCCTGTACGTATAACAAGAATATTGGGAGGTGGAGTCATGCAAATTAGAGAATATGGCTTGAAAGAAAAACACTGACAACGCAAAAGAAATAAGTCCCTATTTAAGATACAGTTATGTTCTTTCTTATTTTATTTTTGTAGATATAGCTGAATTCGGACTTTTTGGAGATGTGTTTTAATTTCAGAAATTTGCGTTTTGGTATCTGCGATGAAAGAATACACCTATTTCAATGAACGTTGTTGATATCAGGGCTATGCGACTCACCCGAAAGGAAGTATGGGTAGAAATTACTGAAGTTATAAAAGCACATGAATATCCACACGACAATTCCAATTTACCTTCTAAACTAAATTACCTCACTTGTTGCTGTTGAACTTAAGAAAAAGCCGAAAAGACAGAGCGAAGTTGTGCTATTATTACCCATACTCCTTTTCGGTCTAGGCGCGTGGGCTTGAGGCCTCTCGTACGACAACCTTTTTTGAAATAGGTGTATAACTGAACACATGTGCAGACATGGCAAGGAAAAGCAAATTAATAAAAATTCTCATCACTTGCTTCTACTAGTACTTAGTGTATTAGTGCACTTAGTAAATGTGCACGCAAAAAAATGGTAAAAAGTAATCATGAACTGTTTGGTTTTAACTACAAGTATAGCCGGAACAGAAACTAAAAAATAGACTTAAAAAGTCTTAAAAAGACTAAAAAATGTTTATGTCGCCTTCAAAACGAGTTTTTAAAAGGAAAGGCGTGCATAAGAAAATAAACATATTCTTAAAAAGTATAAACTTTAAGTTTACTTTCTTAATTATTCTTTAGTGTTTTGATTCGAAATTCATGACCACCCACGGAATCGATTGATCATCTGCTCTTTTTGAAGACAGATGGAGCCACTTACTAACTCTTTCCTGATGAGTTGATTTTTAAATAATCTTTAAATTCCGCTTCTCCTGGTGACAACTTACAAAAATAATAAGGAATCAAGGGCATAACACAATTTAGGCCACCAAAAATGCACCTGCAGTGCTCAGACTTTTTTTAAGTGTACGAGATTTAAATCGCCGATTTAAGCCCGAAAAAAAAAGAAATCTGTAAAAAAGAAAAGCTGTAATAAATGTTGGGTAAAACAGAATTGAATCTATATACGATATAGAAAACATGTGTTTTATTCTTATTACCAAGAAGCAAGACAAAAGAGGGTATAATAAGATTTATTCAAGACCAACATCATGGGTGCTAAGCAAACCAATCAAATACAAGTCAAACACAACCCGTTTATGACGTCTCCGAAGCGTCAGTTACATCCGTCATATCACTGTTAGAAAAACTTATTGCTTTCAGCTTTCAAGAAAACTAATATCGTTACTACCTTTGTATTGCAGGCACGTTTGTCTATGGAGAGGGTATTTATACCGAGTACGTGCAGATAATCTATAACACACTTGTATATAAATTGATCTATCTGCGGTAGAACCTTCGGTTGATGTTTGATCTGCCAAATTAAACAGTAATTCCCCCAAACGCTTCGTCCGTGATCATCCATGCATCTGCGTAAGTAAAACCTTATATCTTATTATATCAATAAGTAATATGACATTTTTGGTGATATGATCTGAGTTTGTGTTATTGATATTAGCTGATATCGAATTGGGTTTACGCCTACAGCTAATATGTGTCATTCTTTTTACAATCTCATCAGCGTTATTTTTACAATTTTTAATCTGTAAAATCATTATCTAATATCCCCTAAAGCTATCATAATAAAGTTAATACGGTAAAGTTGTTATATTGTCAGTTCTGGCCCACGGTATTTGGGCTGTTTTAGGATGTTTTATTCAGTATAAACTAATATAGAATTCAACGCGCGCTTGTGAGGTATTGATATAAGAAAAGGAATCTCCACTTAGTTTTGCAGTGTAGATTTCAAATAATTAGTGTAAATGTTATAGTTTTAATCCAAAAATCTATCATCTAATACAATTGTTGATATCAAGAAGATACCACACATCTCTATTGTGGCTTGTTGGATTATTTTCCATCCGTTGTCGTTATGATTCCAGCTGTCTACCTTCTGTACTTTTTGAATAATACATCGCGCAAAATCGTACCCAGTGTGAGGATTATACTTACCATTTGTCATGATTTAAGTACTCTATAGATAAAAAATGGGTTTTACTTTGATAAATTTAATATATATACAATTATCACTTCTTGGCTAAAATATGGTCAGACTAGATTTTTCTTGACTTAACTTTTTGTAAAATTTACTTATTTATTTATTTACTTATTTGTTTTGTTTGTTTGTTTGTTTCTTTGATTGTTTATTGACGAACTGCGAGCAAGCCATACGGTTAACTCTGTCTTTGCGGACACCCCGCTATTACGGAAACCCCGCTCTATTACGGACAACTCGCTAATTACGGACAGAAGCTAAATCCCCAGCCGACTGAAAATACAAAGAAATGTATGAAAAAAAACTCCAGCTATATTACGGACCCTTGCTATTTACGGACAACAAATGACGATCCCGAGGCTGTCCGCTATAACGAGTGTTAACTGTATATGGAAAGTGGCCAAAGACGTCCAAATGTGGCCCACTGGGTAATAATACACATAATACACATGATTAAAGATAGAAATTTATATGGACCTCAAAAATCACATTAGGTCATTGCGTAACGTATATAGCTCATATCCACCGAATGACGTGCATACGTGAATTCAATCTCATTGACATCCTAGCAAATTATTGTTAAGGTGCTAACTGTGTATAACGATAGTATACTCTTGTCAATACTTTAAAGAGCTGCCAGCATCAAGTATATTCTAGTCCAATGAATGCTCACTTGGCCTGATATTGAACCTTGAATATACCTGAATATTTAGTTAGTTGTTTTGTACGTTGATGATATATTATATGTTGTATGGTCAGTTTTAGCTGTCATAGCTACGCGCTGTTCGTGGAAACTATGTGTCAGTGGCTATTTACAGTGCACTCTTTTTAGTAGTTGGTAATGAACTATTTTCAGTTCATTTACTAATAGACAGTGCTTTGATTAAGGGACACTTCTTGTACTGGATTCATTTAAAGAAGTAAGTTTTATTAAATTTGTTATTTTCGTTTTCAAATCCTTTTTTAACAGGAAATTAAGCTGGCACTTGAGAAAGCATTACAAAGCCCTTTGGCGTTGTAATGTTCCCAGTAAAAAGAATATAATTTCGTGTCACTAAAGCTATGTTACTTTCCTGTAGACGATCCACTATTTTGACTTCTCATATGCGTGCGTGCGACTCTGTGTCTCCATGAAAATACCTTTTAAAATGTCATATATCAATTTGTCACTTTTAACACTTCCTTTTATTATCATTTGCGGCTTGTAATTGATCAATCATTTCTTCCGTTTAAACTACAGCTCTTTCTATTACCTTCTTATGTTTCCTTTTGCACGTACTACATGAATACATATTTCTTCAGTTACATTTTCTATTATCGTTAAAGATAAACTTTAGCTCGCGCGCCGATCACAACTTTGTGGAGCTAATTCGCATGGATTTACTTTAGTATCCTTTTTGTATATACCCGAACTGTTTAAACAACAAAACTTTGCTTTAATAAAAATGTTTAAATTTACTCACGCCTTTAAAAGAAATAAGAGAGAGAAAGAGAAGAAAAAGAAAAAGAAAAAGAAAATGAAAATGAAAAAGAAAAAGAAAAAGAAAAAGAAAAAGAAAAAGAAAAAGAAGAATGAAAAAAAAAAGATTATTGAAAGTTAGGAAGAATTAGTCGGTATTCAGGTTTCTAGATTCTTACAAGGCCGTTTGTTAATCTCACATGAGATGATGTGGTAAATCTGGAGTGATGATGGTTGACTGGTGAGAGGCCTTCTGTTAAGATGGAGCTTGCATTGCTTATTTTGTTCATTTATATGAAATCAAAGCAACTGCATCATATATCGCTTTTGCTTTACGTATACAAATCTGTTTTTTAGGTCGGCTACGTCACCATAGGGATTTCAGAGGGGTCCTGCAAAGACTTGCGCTGAGATCATTTTTAAAGTGGTCAAGATGTGGATCCCTGAGTAACACCACATCATAAATCTCTTCTGTCCATGTCCGTAGTTTATACTAATTTGAAAATTCCATGAAGCTCAGTGCTCTTTACGCCATTTGTTATGTCAATCCCAGGTGTTTTTATTGTATATGATTATTACAAATCTTTTGTTTATTATTTGTTAGTATCTCAAAATCTTTATTATCTAGTGGCCGAGTTTAGCCCGGCATTGTTATTTGATGGGAATTTGAAAGTGACTTAAAGGCTTAAGCTATTTATATTAACATGGCAGTGTTTTGAAGAAATCTCTACCAAGTACAGACCAGGATCATTACAGTTGACATTTCTATTACTATAATATCAAGATTCAAAGATAGTCAAAGCCAGCATCTTTTCAGTTCTCAGGGCTTATCAGTTTTACTTACTTTTAAGAAAAATCACTACCAAATATGTATATCGGATTGATGATCAGATAGCCTTATAGAACGCCTAGTGCAATCGGGGAAATTAAAACTGCTTGACTTCTATAATCCCCTCCGAAGGTCATCGGAAATAAGAGATTATTGAAAAGTTATAGTGCACTTCAGGCCCAAATGCTGTAGTATATACCAGTTTTGCGTGTCTCATTGGAAAAGATAAAAAAATTATTGATGTGATGATTTTTTGTCAACTGAAAGGTATTGTGGCACTACAATCAAAAGATCATCAATAAAATTAATTTGCATGTCAAATTTTGTTGATTATGCGGCACACGTATTGATACCACTGTTGATAAAGAAATTTGAGGCATGCAACTAATATTGATTCACTTTTTACTGATTTCAGTTTCCTTTCCGTTTTTTTCCTCCCTTTTCTGTTAAATGAACATCCTATATATTTTGAACACTAACATCTATTTTTTCACTTCTTTCGTTAGATTATCCACATTCAAATAGATCTCGACAAAATCTTAAGAAATGTGATTTTTGATTTTGAAGCACATTTTATTTCATTAGATCCAAGATCAAATCAAATATAGCAACAGAAAAAAAAATGGATAGCACTTAGCCACAGCACTCCATACTATTGATTTCACTATGTGTTCCCAAAACAAAGAATGCATTAAAATGTTTTGATATAGGGAGAAAAATATTGATTAGAGTAATATATATATATATGTACACGGCGTCATACAAAATTTGTACGGAAAGACATGGAAAGAACTAGAAAAGGCTACTGAGTTGTGCTTAGTTCATGGTGCTGTCTGCACAAAAAGAATACTTGAATTTGTCATGTTCTTGGTTTTCCCTCCTCCAGTTGTCAATTATACTAAATTTCTATTCTCATCAGGCTACTATCTGCTACTTGCTACTTTCTGCTACTTGCTACGATTGTCGTTCGTCGCTTTTGTTTCTATTATCTTATGTTTAGCTTAAAATGTTCACTTCCTGCTATTTTTGGAATTTGTTCCATTCTTGTTCTTTATGGCATCTTCACGTACACGTTTGCCTGATTCTTCCTATTCTCTTTGTTCTTCTTTGTTCTTACTCTTGTTCTTGTTCTTCCGGCAATTCTTCTTGTTAAATCTTAAAGTTTAATACGGATATATTTTAAAACAATGACTGTAGAAAAAAAACTAAAGAAATAGTTACAGTTTACAAATGGTTTACGAAATGACGATCCCTGTGCAGATAAACACTGGAGACAGATAATTATTGAACCATAGTTTCAACACTTTCAATATAACAAAGTTTCTTTGAATATTTAGATATCGATATCAGTGATCACGTCGATTGTATGATGAATAGACTATCGCTTGCGCGGAAAAATCTGGAAATTTACTACAGTCTCTCAGATTGCTGTTATCGAGAAAAATGTTCAAACTCTAATTTTCATCCTGTTATGAATCTTGTGTTCTTTTATCACGCGGTATCATCGGGGCGAAAGTAGCAATCAAATTAAGGCACTGTTTGAATTCAAAAAAGCTAACTCTAGCTCTTGGAAACAACTCTTGTATTCCCAGGAAAAAGGAAAATAGGTAATCAGCATGATTAACTCCATGTAAACAGGGTTAAGAGGATTTTTGGGAGTATTTTTCCACTTTATCTCCATGCTTTTATCGCGTTAATATTATTCATAAATGTATCTCAACATCAGTAAATATCCTTATTTAAATTCCTCCTTTTCAACTTAGGCATTGATTTATCTTCTTATAGTCTTACCATGTAGGATAAACAAAAGAGCAAAAGCTCCAACGCACGACTGAAACTCATGCCTTTTTGACAACTTCGGCTAGATACTTGATTGCCATATATATGTAAGGTAAATGTAAAGATTATGATATTATGTTGTTATGGTGAATGTTGACTTACTTTTTCAAATACGTGATTGAATACTAATGTTGACAAAGTCATACTGCTGTAGGTTTTACCAAATTCACGAACGATTTCTTGAAAAACAAAAGAACCAGCATTACGCCTAATTGCAGGAAGTCATAAGTGTTTTCCGCTAATTCTTTGATGATAAACAAGGTTTTTTAAGGATCTTTACAAAATTGAGTTAGCGTGTTGATGAAGTGCCAAGAAATGTGTTTAAAGTAAATATGACATACGTGGGACGACAATTTTTCATTAAAGCTTTTTTAAAGCTTTTCAAAGCTTCTTAAACCTTAATAATAAATTGTTTTAAAGGTTGAAATTTGAAGTGATACCGATAAAATGTTGTCGACAGTGATTTACTGCGGCGTTCCCACTGGTTCTCTATTAGGGCCTCTTTTCCGCTACTTGTTAGGGAAATGCCTTGTCTTTTTATAATCAACTATCTTTACTCATTTCGTCCTATAACACTGGAATAACTGTGGAACAGTCTTTTGAACAATTCAATTCAAACGGCAATAAAAAATGTGCTTCAAAATTGAATATGCATCGTTTGGGGTTTTTCAGAATGTAAATAACTTTCTGATAGCTAGATTCCTATCAAACAAGACTTAATAACAACATTCATATTTAAAAATGATAAAAAAATAATTCATGATGCTCTTTTTGTTAAATCATCGCTAAGCTCGTCACAAAACAAATTTCGTGCTTAAACCATCGACCTTGGCAAATACCATTATCAATAGAACCTTCGACGTAAATATATCTCGCCACGTTTGCAACAGTATTCATTTCAGCGTGTGATTGATAATCTACACTCATCTCCAGACAGTGAAGTACTCTTTGACGTAGCCTAAAAGACTCTATATAGATAAATAGATTTAGTTTGTCAAACACTTTTACGTGGTCAACGAATGCTTTTAGCAGATAGACGCGAAGCGCAGCTGGTATATTTGCTGCTGTCAACCTGACTTTTTACATGCGGAACAGATTGCGGATCCAACACATAGAGATGTCTGTTATGGACTAGATCTATCCTTACTCTTACATCAAAAGACTGCTCCGAAAGACGACTTACAACCCTCGGGGTGTAAGTATTCTCTAGCAATTTCTCCAAGAGCGATTCTCTTTAATTTTTCTTTGACATACACGAAATTACTCAAAATGTCATTTTCAGGTTATTGTTTTTCCTACGGAAGTTCCTGCCTTCAAAATCATCCTGACGCGCGTGCTCAATTTAAAACACAAACTCTATCGTGTTAAAAGCTGCGCTCCGGAAGTCGACGGTAAAACATTGAGCACTTAGCGAACTTAGATTTAAGGGACTCACTAGGAGCGCACGTCACTTTAGTGGGTGATGTTATATAAACACGTTCGCTTTGGTGTTTGCGGAGACTTTACTGAGAAGGCGGAGCGTTCATCAGTTTTGAGCTACGTTAATCTAACGTTTGGTAAGTTAATATACCTTTAGATATGAGACTTGTTTTTAAAAGGATATTTCAGCTGTTTTTTAGCATTAGTAATTTCCATTTTTAGCTTAAGATTTGCTAACTTTCACCATTGTGTTATTATAAGTATGACTTCAGGTTCATAAATCATATACACATTTTACCTCTGAATTAAGAAAGATCATACGAAAATTATAATATTGAAAAATAATCCAAAGAAAAAATATACTAGGAAAAAAATAGTAAAGATGATATGTTATGCTTATAAAGTTTTAGCATAACTTCCGGAAGCCGAAATATATAGTTACGAACTCAGTTTATATGCCTGCATGATCTCGTATGTATACTCCGATACATCAAAAACAGGGCTTTATATTTTAATTCTGTCTAAACATATAGGTTTTCCATGGCTACTACTATTGATATTAAGATGTTTTGAGAAGATCTTGTGCTTTGTAGATGTCAAGTTTTGCTCAGTATTATGGGTAATACGTGCGAACCCAATTCATAAGTCTCTAAAATCAATAAACTTTGTGCAGACTAAAATAATTCCAATTGAAGCTAGAAAAAAAATTTTCAATGCGTTTCCATGTTTCTTCGAGTATACGGAACGAAGTTGTAAAATCAAAGCTTTTATCAAACTACAAATACAAAGTTTATTCTGTTTTCCAAAGTTGTCGCTGCCTTTATCTTATTGTTGAGTCATTGAAAATGGCGACGTGATGTCGTTGCTTGATTTCTTTTTAGCTCCAATTTCCGTTAACAAAAATTTAATTTACCACATGCTATTAAAAATATTTTTGTGAAACTTTTTTTAAATCACAGAAAAAATTTAAAAAAAACAACACTTTTTTCCTACTATATTTTACCTTCACAGTTTTCAATATTTGAAATTATTTGGCCAAGTCGACAATTTGTTGAATCTATAAATTACCGTCTGCAAACACTTATTGTATGGCACCTGTGCATGAAAGTGAACAAGAGACAATGTCATGTCAAAGAACGTACTAAAACCATTTTTATCGTACTGTATTTTCCTTTCGCAGTTTTCAATATTTGAAATTATTTGGCCAAGTCGACAATTTGTTGATCCTGTAAATTACCTTTGCAAACACTTACTGTACGACACCTGTGCAACTGAACAAGAGTCAACGTCAGGTACAAAAAGTAATAATATGTTGAAATAAGACAGAGTTGCACGTCTTTAAATGGGATCCACTGAAAGCAGACATGGCAGCTGACTGTGAAATCTAATTGCATGACATATTATAAGGAACGTCTGAAAAACGTAGGCGAAGTCAAAGATCATAAATAAATAAAATATATAAAATTTTGACAAGACATATCATGCTGTGTACTTGATATATAGCTCAGCTGCATCTAATCACGTTTTGCACCAAAAAAAACAAGTTAGATTCAAACTTCAAGTTCTCATATTTCAAAACTGATACATTTTTTCCAAACATTTTTTTTTTTTCATAACGTGATAAGCTTCCGCTAGCAGCCGGATTCTGAAACTGAAATCGTGAATGGAATTCGCATCAGCCCATTTTACATGTAACAATTGAACTTTTGAGAAATTTTCCGGTTTCTACATAAAAACTCCCATGAATTCATCACTTTTTTTTATTCCGGCGAATTAGGGCCAGGGTTGGAACTTCACTATTGTAAGTACTCTCTCTTTTTATACATTCTCAGTGAGATTTAATTCCAATTCACTCCTTTCATTCATTCATTTGTTCATTCATTTATCGTTCAAAAAAGGAAAACAAAAAGCAAGGCAAAGAAAAACAAAACAAAAACAAAAACAAAACAAAACAAACTGTAGAAATTTCCTTGGGGATATATGATAGTTTGTTTGATGTTCCCGGTCTTAATTAATCTAATAGTTAATTCTCTGAAAATTATTTATTTTGCAAAGAAAGTTGGTCACGGAAGTATTTTTATATATCTGTCTTACAAATGAACCATTATGATCATAAATAAACATCCTATAGCCATTAAAACAGCACTTTTGTTTCTTTTTTCTGATAGATGTGATACAAGATTAAGGAAATTGAATTGCTGAGAATTTTGATTTTTTTTAGAAAGTTGGTCATCGAAGTAATCTTTTAACAAAATAATCGTAAATAACATACTATAGCCATTAAAACATATTTTTGTGTCTTTTCTGATAGATGTGATAAAATATTAAGGAAATAAAATTAATGGCAGAATTAAACAATATTGCTTCTTTAATAATATGGCTTTAATTTTGTTACTTTTTCATATAGCGGAAAGACTAATAACTTCGATTCTTTATCGGCGTAAGTTTATGCTACCGTTATATCATCTATAACTGAAATCAACGTATTGGTAGCCCGATTCCTTATCTTTTTTAAAAGCACTTCACGTTTCTATGGTTAAGGCATAGTACAAGACTTATCAGCTATATCGTAAGCTATCTTATTGAAGTTAATATCACTAAGGTAATAAGTATCTCCAACGTCCAATAGAAAGTATTTAACAAAAATTGGATTAAATGTTTGAAAAATTGAATTAAATTGAATTACATGTTGTCTTGACCCCCCCAAAAAAAAGAAAAGAAAAAAAAAAAAAAAAAAAAAGAAGAAAAGAAAAAGAAAGAAAAAAAGAAAAGAAAAAGCCGAAAGAAAAAAACCGTCGTATTGATGATGATATATCTGAACGCGACAAAGATCTTAATACCCAACAGAGAAGGTGTATCCAAAAAATTATATAATGTGTTTATTTCTTAAAAATAGATTGTAAAAACAAAATTGCTATTAAAAAAATGTATTCATGGAAAAATATTAACATAAAGATTGTGCTTGAAATATACATATATGGCTTCAGTATCTTAAATTTTCATTGTAAGAATATAACACAAATGTTAATTGCGTAGATTGAAAAAAATGTTTTGGTTTTTTTTGTTTAGTTTGGTTGTTTTTGTCCTTTGTGTGTGTGGTTTTTTGTGTGTGTGTGTGTGTGTGTTGTTGTTGTTGTTTTTTTGGAGGGGAGGGTGTGTGCGACGAGGAGTAAGTTGAATTCTCAGTCTGATCACGTCATACTTCAGTTTCGACTTCTTTCCATTCCGTGTAAAGTAACTGTAATTAACTTTGAATACCTTAAAATGGAGCACTGATGGAATGAGAGGGTAAAGGCTTCCTGGGAGACCTGTATTTAGCTGAAGGAACTACCGACGCTAAATATTAGTGCTTTAGTGCTTTACGAAATTGATTCAAAAAAATGTTTTTCGATATTTTCAAACTCTCATCGCAATAAAAGAATTGATTTGGGCTAAAGATTGTGGATTTTGGTGCCAGGAGCAGAACGAAATATATATCCATTTTGATGTGGCTGCATGCAGTTTTTGCAAGTTCCATCTTTGAATTTTGATCAGGAAGAGTTCCCTGCATGTATGGATTTTTTTATGTTTTAAAATAATAATAATAACAACGTAATTATGATATATCACTAGTTTTTTCAATGAAGAAGAGTCATTCCAGAAAGGTTTTTTTTCCAGGGTCTCAAAATTCCACTTCTTATTCTAGACGCTGCCAACTGAACAGCTTCGGAAAAAAAAGGATAATTCAATAGTTCAACGGATGTAGTTTTATAGTAAGATATAACTTAATGGAGTTAGTTGTGTTTGTTTTGTTGACGAAAAGAGACACCGACAAAAAGATCGATGACCAGTCAACAATCCGCATGTAATGTTTTAGTTACAATTTTTCTAACTTAATCAACTTTTTTTTAGGGTAGCTATTAAGCTGCGTTTTAACTTTTACCGGATTAGTCTGATAACAAACTGGAAAGAAATGGATTGCAGACTAAAACAAACGAATGAGGATTGAGACCGACAAAAACAATTTTATTTTTTATGTCATTTACTCATTAATAATTGTTTTTATAATATTAGCAACAATAATAAAAATAGCTTAGATGACAAAACAATATGTAACAAATTGTTGCTGACATGGTGGAGAGAGCGGTAGATTTCAAAGGAGGTGTTTCCTTCCCAAAGATTTACTTGCCATTTTCGTATAACATTTGGAGATAAAAGATCGGGAGATCAAAGAACGGAATTCAAAGAAGTAAGCTGCTAGGTTTCGTGGAAAAGGTCCTTAAAAAAGTTTTGTCCGCTTAAAGTAAAGAAGAAAAACAGAGGACGGAAGATGACCATAATAACAAACAAAAAACAAAAAAAAAAGAAAGAAAAATACAAAAAGTAATGGAAAGGATAGAGAAAGGCATGAAAAAGTGAACCTGCAAAAGGAAAGAGAGAAAGAAAGGAAGAGAGAAAGAGACGAAGCTGAACGAATTAAAAAAAAAAATGAAATGAAAAGGATACGGGAGACTCATTTAAAACAAAAACAAAATTAATAGGAACATATAGCTCCATTAACCTGACAGACCACATCCTTGCTACAAGTTATAGGAAACGGCAGAAGCTCATTTAAAAGGTTCTTTTCCTTCAAAATAAGCCATTAGCCGGGTCAATTTCATTTTGTAGGAAATAAAAGACAAAGTAAAGAACATAGCGTTTCATGACTAGATCAACCGTCCAACTTATTCATAAGTATCATTTTCAATTAAAGGACATCGTCGGCTTAAGAAGACTGATTGCCCCTTCATGCTTAAAAGCTAAGTACAGCAAGGAGCACTAAATTAATATAAATGGCAAATATAGTAACCTTCTTGTCTGCACTCTTTCAATTGATATCCCTGAAGGCATTAATTAATTCATGTTTTAGTTCAATTTTATGAAGTTCAGTATTTTTGATCAATAACACAACTAAAACTAAAACTCAGCGACCTAAATACTCCAAGATCAATAATTAATAACTGTTTGTGCTACAATATTGAACACATAATTGAATTGTCTTTTTAGACTTAAACAATCTTCCTCTGTATTGCTTCTAAAAGGAAAAATAGATAAATAAATGCAGTAGGATTTGACTCAATTTTATGGATTTGGATGATTCAATCTTTAAAAAAAAGATAAGTCTAAAAGCTTGAAGTCCGAAAAACCCGCAAAGCGAATAATTCTCAAAGATCAGAAACAAATGACACTTTTGTATTGAAGTATTGAATTGTGCGGCTGCACTCAAAAGCGTTTCATTGTATTGATCGTCTAGAATTAGAGATTATATTCTCCCAATTTTTGTAATAATTAAAAACGATAAAGCATGAATATCAGCTCTGCAAGCCAAAGATGGGCAAAAAATGATAATATATATTGAAATACAAAGTTGTTTTGGAGCTCTCAAAAGCGTGTCAATGCATATGAGCATCATGACAAATGGATTTTAAAAAAAGCAAACGTTTACATGTGATCAAAGAAAAAGACGTTCTCAACATTGTGTCTTCATTGTGTTGACGTCACTTTCGCAACAAGGAAGATAAAAACCGAGTCAAAATAACAACCATTGAATCACATCAGCGTAAACAACGAATTAGGTGTAGGATGCAAGATTAATCACAATTAGAATCGGATTATATCAATAGTCTGAGGGCAGCTTTCTAGCAAAGAGGATCATAACCCCCTCAATTTCAGATACTGCATGATCTGAGCGTTGGCTGATGTTTTCATCCTAGTATGCATGCTCTTTAATGAACTTTCTAAGCTACAATTAATGAAGGCAAAGCCTATATAATTGTTAACAAAATGGCCTAAATTTACCCCTATAGCCATGTTTTTATGTTGCCTTATTCTTTAATGTTGAATTTGTGTGATTAATGGCCAAGAAAGCCCGAGATATTTTTTAGTCTTAAGCAGAAGAAATGACTGCACTAATATGTTGTTTACTGTTTTTTCAATCTTATCCTGCCAATGGTCGGTTACTTGAGGCAAACTAAAAATGTCCCCAGTTTTGCTTTTCAAAAATAATCGCTTGCGCTTTGTCCTTTTTAATCAATAGTACTTTTCAAAAGGCATGAGTTTTACAATGCCAAAAACCAACACTGCAAAAAAGAAAAACAAACAATTTTTAGTAGAGTATTTTCGAGGACTATCTTACTGATGTTTTTATTGATCTTATCATATCAATAGCCAGAAACTCTGGCGCCGATTTCGAGCAGCCGCTTTATACCCGGGGCAATTAACAAGAACTTAGATCAATCAATTCTACCTTTATTTGAGCAGCTATTCGCACCTTCGGGCATGAATGTCCATATATGGTCATAAGTTATCACGTGATCACTGAGACAAAGTATCAACGTAGCTCGAGCCATGTAGAATTCGGTTTCTCTGGTGGTTATGCAAGGTCTAAAAGGTACTGTGGTTTTATTGGTACTCAGTGTGTTTTATATAATATTTCTATATCGTGTGCATGTCAAGCTTTCATTCTGTAACTAGAAAAATTGTTCTCTAACTGGGTCAATGAAACGCTTATGAAGATTTCGGCTGCGCCATTGGAAAACGTTTCTGATCAACTTTTTGGTTTTATTTCAAGAACAACGTTGATGGTTATTCTGTTGAGTTTCTGCATTCAAAAGCAAACATTGTTTTATTTGATAACATTATTAACCAACTGGAAACATTGTTTGCCTCTTCCATCTTCCTTTATCATTTGCGTGACGTAATTTTCTATGCACCAGAACTAAAAGTACAAATTTATATTTCAAATTCATTCTGTTTCGTTCAGGAAGAATTATTGTCATTCGCTCATGAGGATCAATTTGTCATTGTCTTGTTAATGTTTAAAAACAATTTACTGTCAGTAAGTAGATGCCAAAATAGACGGAATGAGTTGCTTGCGTTATTGTGCCAAGTCTTTTATATGCACATCACCGAGAATGAATGAATAAAAGAAAGAAGGAAAGAATAAAAGAATGAATGGTTATAGAGTGCTATTTCTACATTCGATCCTACATCTTTGCTCAATCTCTTCAACTTCATGGATCCCCTAAAGGCAAATAAAACGTGGTAAAAAAAGGTGCTTTTGTTATTATCAATATCATGATTTCATTTTGAAAAGAATGGTGCGTAGTGCTTAGGAGTTCGATTTTTTGAAAACAAAAGAAAATTGAATAAAGTCGTTTCAGTCATGTTCCTTTTGGGACTGAAGACTTTTTCGAGTTACCACGCACAGAAATTTCGAGTAGTTTCCTCAAACTTGAGAGATAAAAAAATCATTCATAAGAGGATGCTTCTGATCGAACACTCTGCAACTCCTTTCTCCTCCTACCCTCATATCGCTCGGGTTTAATGCCAACTCTTCGTTTGACTAAGTACTTGATTTTACATGCTTGTTTATTCATCGTCTATTACCTGATTGATTAATTTGATTACATGTTGTTATTATTATTTTTTATTATTGCTCATATATGGTCCTTTTCGAAAGGCACCGGAATCAGATTTGCAAGTATTCCTCATCTTGGATTTGTTTCCAGCAAATTCTAAAAAAATCTACTTTTGCGCTCTCAAACTGGATTTTTTTAACATTCATGACTCACTTTGAAGCTGAATCAATGGTTCTGTGAGAAAATGACAAATCTGTGTCAATTGTTTGCATTGTATAAAAAGAAGTTCCAGTGTCTTGGCGTTCTACTGAAAGAAGACGTGTCATTTTTGACAGTCCATTGGCAGTTTGTTCATATCAGCTGGCATTGTTTCAAAGTATATTTTCGAACGTCTAGTCTAAGTAATATCAAGACAATACTAAAAACATTGAAATCTTTCTAATTTTCTGACAGAGGAGAAACTGGTTAGGTGAGTCGTTTATAGTCGATAATAATAGGTCTCATCCTTGGGCATTGTTTTATTCAGACACCGAAAAGGAAGAAAAAAGAAAAAGGGGAAAAGGGAGCAAATAAGCAAGAAAGATAGGGAGAAGGAACGAAAAATCAATCAGCAATTAATAGGAAAGAACAGGAGAGGAAATAAAACAAATTAGCAATTAATAATTTATTCAGAAAGAGCAACTTTCACCACAAACGTGCTTCGAAACAAGGTACATAACTTATGGAAGGCATGAGCTGGCATGGGAGATCATTGATCAATGCCAAATACCATGAACGCTATGGAATGATGAAGAGAGACAAATTGGAATGTCTAATTTGGCTGACAAGATATAAATCATAACTCATGTCAAAGTCATTTTTGAGACTAGAAGACACTAGTTCAGTTATCACTATAAAAAGGGATTGATCATGAAATGCATTTCCGGAGACAGAGCAGTGGGTTGGCATGGCGTGCCTCATCTTACTTTCTGATGATGTCAATCTTTTTGCCTCTTTTTGGAATTTATCTCTCACTAGATGTTATAACTGTTTACACAGGGAAGCACGATCTTTTTGCCTAAACAGAAACAAAAAAAGAAAGATAACCTGACGCAGACCTCCATGATATTCTTTTGGCCTGCGGCAGATTCTTCTCGCTTTTACTACCATCTCGATGTCAGTTAAAATAGGGAACGCAGCTGCAGATTCACTGATCTGTTCGGAAAAGGCTTTTAATTTAATAAACCTATACCTTATATTGGGTAACGATGTAATAAACCTCTATGTATGCTGTAGGAAATGGCTTTATGAAAGTTTTAGTCAAAACCTGAAAATCTCCCCAGGGGGTTTCCTTTTATTCACTTTTATTCTGAGAACGGATATCACATTGAAAACTTCTTTGACGGCAACAAGAAGAAAGAAAGATCCTTAGACTATTCTGTGGCCATGGAAGCACGTGTGACGATTCATATTGTTCGCTCCAAAAGCTGAATAAAAGATGCAGCATGCAACCTGGTTCCTGAATCGAAGAGAAGTTGAAAAATTCCTTGCATTGATAAACTTATAGTTTCTCATCCTTACCTTCGGACATAATAGGAGCAGAGCGTAATAATGCTTTATTAGGTAGTACCATAATCGTAAAGGTATTAATTTTCTAAAATTAAAAAGCCTTACATCCGACAAAGGCATTTTAATCAATAAGTGCATAACTTCGAAAACCTTTAGGCAAAAAATGTGTGGGGTAATAAAGTGGGACTTCCTGACATTTTTATGAGAAGATAGAAAACTTCTTATTGGGATTATATTAAAAAGTATTGTGGATTACGCAAAATAAACATGATAGAAAGTTTTAGAGGAAAGACAGCAAGGAAGCAAAGTTCAATTAAACTAAAACAAAAACACTTGAAAATAAATCAAGAAGTAATTAAAGGTTTATTAAGTCAGATACCTATCACTAAAAGTAAATTGAATAAATAAAAAGCATAAAAGTGTTAATTCTTTTCGCTTGTAAATTGTATGATAAAGGTCTTTTTAATAACATTACTTTATTTTTTAATATAAATAGAATTTAAAAAAATTAGATTCATTATATAAATATTGTCTTTTGGATATTTTCAACAAAAAGAAGACTTCTCTATTGATGGACATATTATTCCAAGTAGTTGGTTGTGGTTACTGCCAACTGAATGTCAGTTTCTTCCTGGGGGACCACGCTATGGATGCTTTTTAGAGGAAAGAATCTTAGATTTTCTATCATAAACTTCTGGCAGTTTAGTACTTTGCTATTCATGCACCGGCTCAAATGTTGCCGTTGATTATGTTTCTTTTCTCTCCTTTTCTTCCTTTGTTTTCATTTTCTATGGACTTCAACAATGATTATATGGACATTTCGCTCTAGTTTGAAAGAGAAGAAAGTTGTTTTGCTGAGAAGTTGATCGCATTTTAATTTGTGTTAAGCTATCTATGTGTGGCATATATTGCGATGATGTAAGTGCATTAAAAAGAAATTAGTACATATTATAAAAAAATCAATTTCATAAATGAAAATTTACATTAAACCCCACGAGGATAAAGGGATTACGTGGTCAATCTTGTTAGGAGTCTTTCAGATGGAAACAATAATGACAGTTCTTCAAAGTAATGCCATAAGCAAACCCTACCAGTTCCTTCGGTTAGAATTCAGCGACAAAGGAAACCGAGAAAGCCATTTCAGTGTTTTCCAAGATTGCTGATAACAGGCTTTGTTGATTTGCGTCTACTTCCAACTAATTGCCCCTTCAACGGTGATAGATATAATCGCATAATCTTCTTCAAATTTGAACTACCACCATTGGGACGCCGAAGATTATCTCCGGAAAGACAAAAAAAGAAACCTTTTCAGTCTATTTTCTATTTTCATCAGCTTTCTTAGTACATTTTTATCCTTTTGTAGCTTAGACAAAAACAAAAAGGAAGCGCTTTATCTTCGAGAACTTACTGTTTATCCTGTAAATGATTTAAATTTAAAGTGCAATCTTAAAGGATTGAGATGTTTTATCAGTGGACGGCTTCATTCTCGTGCTATCAATATTTTTAAACTCACCAAGTTTAAAGATGACATAAAAGTTAATGTTTTAACGTTAGTACTCTCATTCAACCGCCCAATATATGTTGAGTTTATGTCAAAAATGCCACTTATTCTAATTTGATATTTCCTTGTTTTTCAGGAAACTCTTATCACAGATAGAATATAAGGAACATCCCATTACATTTGTTGAGACAAGCAAAAGATCTTTGTACGGTTAAGACGGACAGCTTCGTAGCTCATCTGTTAGAGGCCAAAAGACAAAACTTATTGCCATGAAATCCAACATAAGCAGTGCAAACTTTAGTTTGAATCAAAGTGACTCCACAGACGACGATGATGAAGGAGGCTACGAGGCGGGATTTAGCGTACAGTTCGATGTCTTGACCATAGCACTCGGCGTGTTGATTGTAGCGTTTAACTCGCTTGTTTTGTTTCTTGTTGCTAAACGGAAACACCTTCGAAATCCAGCCAACTATCTTCTCTGCAGCCTGGCATTCTCTGACCTTCTTACTGGTTTGATCAGTATCCCATTGCATTTGGTCTGTAACATTATTCGAGAGGATACTGTTTGCATTGTCGCTGAAAATTTCCTTCGCTTTACTTCGATTTCCACAATTCTCCATTTGCTAGCAATCACAACAGACCGATACCTGGCGATCATCCATTCTCTTCGCTACTACCTCATTGTAACTCCTCGTCGAATCTACATCACCATTTTTGGAGTTTGGTTCGTTTCCCTTTTTGTGGCGTTCATTCAACTAATATGGACCAATCCTGGAAACACTGACGTGCACGAAGATGGAAACACAGACGCTGAAGTAGTTTATGACATCGTCACATTGGTTCTGTTCTTTGCCATCCCTCTCTTTGTTATGGTCTTTGTTAACTCCAGAATATTTTACGAAGTGGTTCGCCAGAGTAACATTATGAGGCAGAACAACGCACCTGGGATGGACGAAACGAAAAGGAGACAAAGGAGAGAATGGAAAGCTGCAATTATTTTCGCCATCATGTTTGTTACTTATTGTGTTTGCTGGCTTCCATTCTTCATCGCTCGTATTCAACACAGATTTGGGAACGAGTTTTTCGAGATGCCGCCAATTTTGGAATATGTTTTTATTTATTTGCGGTTCTTAAGTTCTCTCCTTAACCCATGCCTCTATGTTCTTGGTAAAAGCGATTTCAGAAGTGCCCTGAAGAGAAAACGAGGTAAAAATCGAGGAAATTCAATTAGCAAAGGTTCTGTCACCAAATATTCATTCCTGAAGACAACTCAAATGTAAATTCGAAGCGTAAAATGCGACCAAGTGCTTATTCTGTAATAAGAACTGACATTGTCACTCAATATGCTCAACAATTTGTGAAAAGACTTATCAAAAGACCCTTGAACGGTTCCGAACAAGTACAAAACATTCGATTAATGCGAAATTTTGGCAAACATCCTCAAGCTTAATTTTCTTGGCGACATTGGTATCAAAATTGATTTAGAAAGAAAGAATCGAAAAACACGACAATCTACCGAAAAATCCTATAAAAACGTGCATTACAAACAACAAATATGATTAAAATTGCGCATCTTCAGTATAAACAATAAGTAGTTTTATGCTATTGCGCCGTTATAGCCCAGTTTTACCTGAAATTTGTCCATCAAGTGGGGTACGATATATTGATTAGCAATACTGCAGATGGCTTCTCAAAAAACATAGGCAGATGGTTCACACAGAGAACACATTCCCTCGCAAATTCTAGAGGGCAAAGGAGAAACTGAAAGAATATTTTTCTCCACAGACATAAAAAATAGCGAGAAAGAAGACGAAAAAGAAGAAGAAAAAGAACTAAAACACGAAAAGGGGATCAAGGCTGAGAAGGATCAGTTGGGCCAGTTTTTGTATAGAAAAATGGAATGGAATATCTCGTCGGTGGCTAACGAAAAAAAGTGGAAAAAACCATGCAGCTGCCATTACGTCTAGACTTTTTTTGGCATGAAGGTAGCCTGTAGATGATCTAGCTAATCGCTTTTCCTAGATCTACCGACAATACACAGTTGAGCGGACTACACTAATAGCCACGCTTATACAGCGGTCACTTTGACCTGTCAGCGGTGGTTGACTTTAGGAAGTTCAGCTTTATATCTACTTCCTCAATTCCTTGCAACCATACGTCTTTTCTTCTTTGCTTGAGGAAAAACAATGCGCGCAATCTTTGAAGGTCGGAACCGCCTGTCTTACGCGGGTAGAGACAAGAACAAATTCCTAAGATCACCTAGCTTGTATAGACGGCGCTTCTTGGGGCTGAATAGGCGGCAAGATGTATGTGCTTTTTTAGTATATATGTATTAGTAAAATCGTTGATATGTATAAAATACATAGAGGATAGTAGCTAAGCCTGAAGTGGCACATGGGAAATGAATTTGGTCAAGAATGTTTGAAACTCGAGGAATTTATTAAAGCAAAGTAAAGCGACCATATTTTACGTCGATAACTCGTGACAGTAATTTGAGTAACTGATAAACTTGAGGTCGACGGTGCGCTCATTTTACTCCCCTCTCTCCATCAGTGCTCCATTTTAAGGGTATTTAAAGCTACTTAAAGCTACCCAGAAAGGAAAGAAGTTAAAACAAGGATGTGAGATCCGGGGATCGAACTCTGGACCTCTTGCACCGAAGGCCGCGCACTTACCAACTGTGCCATCCTTGCTCCTCTATATTATGCATGCTATTTCGTAGTAGAACTTGTTTCACTACTACCATGCAACCTTTCTATTACAAGAAGCAAATATGTTCATTATTGTACGTCTACTTAACCAATTTCCCATGTGCCACTTCGGGCTTAGCTTCTATGTTTTATGTACGGTTTTAAACAGGTCAGTGATTTTTTCACTTATATACACTGCATTATGTTGGTAATGCATTCAAATCTATGGAAATAATTGCATTGCAAAATGTGAGCATTTGCGTGCACGTGCTTGTTAATATATCGTATCGTACTCAATTCTGATTTGAATATATATTACCTGTACAAAATCATGCATCGTTCATTTTGGTCTTGTTGCTTTGAACCACGACAACGTTTTTTGAAAAAAGTGAATCTAAAATATATGATAGTAATATTGTTGATAATATTTAAAGCAACAAATCATGAAGCTCACGAAAAGGATGTTAGAGGAGAAAAGGAGGTGAAATAGGAGCAAGGAAAGCACAGTTGGTTATGGCGCGGCCTTCGGTGCGAGAGGTCCCCAATACGATTCCCGATGACTTCACATCCTTGTTTCGACTTCTTTCATTTCCGTGTAGCTTTAATTAGCTATAAAATACCCGTAAAAAGGAGCACTGATGGACAGAGGGGGTAGAGGGCGTACCTTCGAAACTGTTTAAACACGAGCCTCTGGCTCGGAAGAATTGGGCAACCACTCCCCGTTCTTCGAAGTAAATAAATGAACCTTTACCTTTACATTTTACCAAAAACGTTTTGCGATATTTGTTGTCCCGGACAATGTAGAAGAATCAAAGACGAAACGTTCAAATTTTGACGTCAAAACAATCATTCTGAATATAGAGAATTTAAAGGGGGAGAATGATTTAAAACAAAATTCAGCTATTTGTAAGAAAGTTAATTATCCATTCAGAATTTGTACAACTTAATGCACTAATCACGATAAAGATGTACAACAAAATGAACATTTTGGCACATGTTTTTCTAGAGATTCCATGATATTATGTATGTGATTTTCTTGGTTTTTGGGAATATCATAACCAAAGATAGCAAGGGTCATTATTTTTCTAGGAATGACGCATTGCTCATTCAGAATACGAATAAAAACTAGTACTTGAAGCTCATTCCTTTCTTAGCAGTTTCAGGCCCTGATTGGCCAATATTCAACCAATGAAAATGCATTGAAAAGGTATGCAGCAAAAGTATGTTATATTGTGAATATAATAATTTGGCAAATTGTCCAGAATTTACAAACAATAGTAAGGGATTTCATCAATTCATATTTACTATAAAATTCTTTATTGTTATAGATGTTAATACTACTACAATGCAAAATTATTATTCAATATGTCACTAAAGTTAATTAATAAGCTAATTAACATCAACAAAACGAGGCTTCAATAGTGCGCACCATGTTATGATATTTTCATTATAAAGAAAATATGTCAAAAGCATCAAATACACCTATTTCAATTAACGTTGTCGGCAAATAGACTCAAGTCTATGCGACTCACCCGAAATGGAGTATGGGTAGGAATTACTAAAAGCTAAATAAATAAATATCAGCACGACAATTCTCAACCAGCTAGTGTTGAGCTTATACTGAAAGGCCTTTATTCATTGATGCTTAAAATGAAGACCAAAGCCAAAAAGAGAGTAAACTTTTTCAACTACCCATACTCCTTTGCGGTCTAATCGCGTAGGCCTGAAGCCTCTCGCCCAACAACATTTTTGAAATAGGTGCATACTCTGAATGAGATAGCACCTAGTATTTCCGTTAAGCTTCCCAATGATCAGGGCTCAACAATTGACCATTTGGCAAACTATCAAATGATATATTCATTGCTTGTGACATATATTTGTCCAATAGCGACAAAAGATTTTGTATGTTGTTTTGTTTAATTTTAGCTTCACAAGCTCCTCTTTTATGTATTTTTCTGGTATATTATATTATAGGAGCATCGTGGTCTGCTTTTATTGATTTATATAGATGCAATGAAATTGACATTGATCAAGAACTACTTTCTTGGTGACATTTATTAACTTATTTACTAGATATAGGTAGGTCATCAAAGTAGACCGAACAATGTGTTTAATAATTGGGCAGATGCAGTGAAAATGACTTGATGACCAAGAACGACTTGATATAATATTTATCAATTTATTTACTAGATATAGGTAAATCATCAAAGTAGACCGAACAAGTTAAAAAGTTACTCAGTTTACCCGACTAATGTGGGTCCATTTCTGTCTATGTACATAAATCTTTTGTCAGATACCCTCAGGGGTTACTTGTAATCAGCTGCTAAAAGTCTGTGAATCTCAATATCTCCCTTGAGTGAGGGACAAAACTGCTTCCAAAATGAAATATTGTTTTGAAAACTTTCATTTTAGCAGATGAAATTCTCACGATACCTTTATTGATGGTAACCTATACTGAGACACTCTTGAGGATATTTCCTAAGGCCCCAGTTAACGAGGAATGTTTCCGGAACCATCACAGGCGCGCGCATCTTTAGCAAACATTCTCACATGCAAAACACTGTTTCTCGCAGCAAATTTGGCTGCAGCGATGGAAAAGTGTTTTTGAAACATACCAGAAATATTTTATGCTTCTGTAACACATGCATGCGATGTCTACCAGTTTTGCCACTAAGCGCACGGTTTTTGTACTGGACATTCTCGCCAGACATGCTTAATTTAGTAAAACGAAAAAGAAAAAGGTAATTTTACAATTTGTGGCAAAATGCTTCTGTTTCCTCATGAGCCGGGGTCTAAGAGCAACCTTGCTTTAGTTTTTCACCTTGAGAATAGTAAGAGGAGTTTGGAGGGGGCGGGGTATTCCCCTTCCCCTCTCCTACCCCTCCCAGACATTTATTCTTTTACTACGATTGATTATATTGCCACGATTGCGACAATCTAGAGCTCATCCTATTTGAAGTCTTCCCCAGTAGTCGATGCAGTGTCATATTGACGCATGTGTCATAAATGTATTCATAACTGACATTGACGAGGCCTATCCATCTCAAATAAAGCTATTTCAAAAAACGTTGTCACGAAAGGTCTAAAGCCTACGCGACTAGCCCGAAAGGGAGTATGGGTAGAATTTATTAAACAATCAACACGACAATCCACGACTATCTTGCTTCTACCTTATACAACAAATAACTTGAATTGCTGATGTTAAAAGTCAAGCCCAAATCCCAAAACGGGTGAGGTTTTGAAACTACCCATACTCCTTTTCGGTCTAGTCGCGTGGACTTCAGGTCTCTCGACAACCTTTTTGAAATAGGCTAGGTGTATACAATTGCAAATAACAACGAGATAAAGAGCTTATGTACATAGAAGTGGCTTTCAAATATGAGAGTTGTCGCCCATGATAGCCTATATCAACAACCAATTACCAATAAGATAATGCACAGCTACAGCCGAAATGGAAATATCTAGTATATTTGTCGTCGGTGTTTCTGCTTGAATACAGCCTCAAGCGTCATATAGCTTGATTAGATAATCATAATTCTAAGTACTGATAAAAGCTCAGAGAATGAATGCGTAATTGTAAAGGAAATCAAACTCACCAATAAAGCCTGAAACGAAGCACGATGTTTCTTCTGATTACAGTATAATATGCGTAAATGGCGGTGCTTTTTAGCTTGAGATGCATTACAGCAAGGACCCTCAGCAAGTTTATTAAGAGCATCTTAAAGCACAGACAAAAACTAACAAATCCAGTGTTTGAATAGTACTAACACTGATCTTTGCTTTTTGGAGTTTCTCGAGCCACTTTCCCAATTCAGGAAAAGGAGGCGGCATCTGCTTTGTCATTAATTAGTATTTTTGTTTACCATCTTTCCAAGAGGTATTTCAACGTGGACTTTTAAAATCGATCTACTGATAGGCAACGTTCATGTTCTTTTGTTGATTTCTTGACTTTTTATAACAGCTTTAGAGTTATTACATAAGTTAACCGCGTGAACTTGTTTCAGATCTTTTGATGTTTTTGGAGACATCAACAGTTTCAAAACAGCTTGCCTTATGTGCTGATTACGAAGATAGTAAACAAGAGGGTTGAGCGATGAGTTTAAGAATACGATTGTGTCAGTCCATGAATAAATGGTTTTAACTAAAGTGCTGTAGCCTTTTAAACTAAAATATCCCATGATCCCTAGAGTAGGGAGGTAACAGAGGAAAAACAGCCCTGTGATGAGTCCAACGGTTGTTGTTAATTTTGTCTCTTGGAGAAAATGTTCGACGTTTTCAATTGATGTTTGTGTTTGATCTCTGATCGCTTTTTGGTGTTGCTTAGCGACGCGGTATATCTTGACGTAGATGATGATGGTTGTTAGAAAACTTGTTAGAATGATTGCCAAGCAAAAAGCATAAAAGTAAAATGAACTCAGGCCCCAAAATCTTGAAATGACTACCACAATAGCGAGAAACCAAATGAAAGCTGATACTAAAAATACTTTTTTCTCCTGAACTAATGTCGGATAAAGAAATGCCTTGAAAATTGAAATAAATCTTTCCAAACTTATCGTAGTTAAGGTCAAAAATGACACCCCAACAGTAATCCATGCAAGTGTTATAAACGAAACATGTACATAGCAAGAGTATCTTTCACTAAGTTCTCCTGACTTGTAAGCAACATACAAGGGCTGGACAAGAAGGCCAACCAATAGATCCGACAAAGCTAAGTTCCCAAGCAGTATATTTGAAGGAGTCTGAAGTGGTCTTGTTTTCAAAAGAGTGAAGATAAAAAGAGCGTTTCCAAATGTAGCAAACGTAGCCATTATTCCATTTATAACTGCTGTAATAATACTAGTGAAGTATAATCCACTATTCTCCCGATAAAAGATTACAATATCTAAAAAAAAGCATTTGTTGATGGCCCATTTTCCGTGTAACGAGGCGTTGCTTGCGTTGAATCCAGAATTTGACATCTTCACTGCATACAGAGTTTCTTTAAAAGGTCAGAAACTATCAAATGATAACAATTCTTTATAGCTGTTTATGTTGCTTCCCACTTGTTTGCTTGATAGTGGTTATCGTGTGTCGTGCGCCATGCACCTACCTAGAAAAACAAATTACCATAAGCTCATTGATAAAGTTGCAGATTTATCATTTAGCCCTTACTGCGCACTGACAGTTTTATGAAGAATTTTCAAAATGCTATCAAAATTCCTCGATCCCATTTTATTACGAAGTCACTATACTCTATTTATTTGCACCTGCGTTAATAATACAAATTGAAAAATCCATTTTGTTTTCTTTTTAAATTATGATCGTAAAGGTGTATAACCGATGAATACTTTTATCTGATAAGTTAAGAGTAGGTGGGTGGGAGTCGCTTTAATGGAATTCCTTTTTAACAAAGAGCATTGGTACTTAAATCTTTCTACCTCAAAGAGCCGCTCGGGGAGTGGATCAACGTCATCGCCACAAGAAAAAATCAAAGAGGAAACTAAAAAGCAGACTTCTTTCACGTTTTCTTTGAGTTGATGTACCTCAGCCAAAAAGTGCACGAGAAAGTTCATGAGAAGATCTGTTGATTACTTCATGAATATCACATCAAGACTCCATTCGGTCTACAACTATAATTAGTAACTTTACATCACTGACTAGGGCGTAATTCTACAAAGAAAATCGAGACAATACCTCAGCGACGGCAATATCCTGAAAACCGCGTACGCATTCGAGGTCAAACACCGCCGTAATACCACGGTAAAATTTTGAAATGACCGAAATACCGAGCGAAAAAGGATTGATATGGCATCAGCACAAACCCTTACTCCCTTCCCCCCCTTACTCCCCCCCCTCCCCTCCAGTACTGCGTACAACTTCTTGAAGAAGTGTCAGACAGAACCTTGAAGGACTACAAAGTGGATTTCTTATCGCTTCTTTCTCTTGAAAAAAACAGGACACTTAAGGTTTAATTGGCACGTGTCGGCAGGATCAACAGTTTCAGTGTATTTTTAGGAAACATCTGCTTACCCTAGGTTTTTTTCTTTTTCGTTTTCTTTTCTTAATTTCTTTTTAACTAAACTTATATTTAAAAAAGGATTTTGCTTTACAACATGAGACTCATTAATTATCTATTTTTCAGAAAAAAAGTTCAAAATAGGGAACAAGTTAAAGCTGTTAAGTTAGGGTGTCCAAAATAGCAAAAAATATCCATTAAATCCATTCACTACGGTGGCCCACAACTGTCACATCAAATTAAAAAGCTCACATCAATTAAAAAGGCTCACATCAAATTAAAAAAAGCTCGGACATCAAATTAAAAAAAGCTCACATCAAATTCAAATAGCTCACATCAAATTCAAATAGCTCACATCAAATTCAAATCCCTCACATCAAATTCAAATAGCTCACATCAAATTCAAATAGTTCACATCAAATTCCAATTCAAAAATTAAGCTCACATCAAATTCAACTAGACGCACACGTGCGTTCACTCGTGCCCCTGGAGCCCTTTTTAAGAGAGGCTCCAATGACCGGCTCTGTTCGTACTCTTCCCCTAGCCGTTTCACGCATTCTTCACCATTCCGGGAAATAGCTAACCGTAACAAATGACCCTTTTTGAATCGGCTAACTTAAACTAAAAAATATCTTGATTAGTCAGTTTGTCTGTCAACAGCTATTAGTGCCTTTGTCTTTCTATTATCATGCATAGGTATTAGATATCTCCAACATGCAAAAATATACCAGTTTTATATTCAACTTCTTATTTCACTATATATCTCAATTGTTTGCTGTTAAGACTTCTACAACGGCATATTTGACACAATAACAAATCGTGTATTTTTTCGTTCATGTTTCGGATGTTATATATGAATAAAAGACGTTACGTGACCAAACGCGAAATACAAGGTCAATGGAATCTAGTTTCATGCCATTCCGATATTAAATTAAAATTCACTACAAAAACCTCTCAAGATCTCTTGAATGCTTGAATGAGGAATATAATTGACTTGCTTCTATGTATGTTCGTTTAGCAACATGTAGGATGAGAAATTCGTAGTTTTCCAGCTCATAGGAAATAGTCGTTATCGCGAGGGCCTCGGCTTTCAAGTACTCCATTTAGAGTTCGATATTTGGTCAAAGTATTGGAGATGAAGCTCAAAATAACAGCCCATTCTGAAGCTCATATAAGTATATAGGTATATCTCGAGTTAAAAGCTCCAAATTACATTGTTCTACTGCAGGAAAAGCCTGTCTCTGAAAGCTATTTTCTTTGTAGTCGGCCATCTTGCATTCCTAAAGTTCCTGGCTTGCGTTCGCTGTAGCTCAAAGGTGATGAATGAAGGGCATTGTTTTTACGTTCTTAACCAATCAGAGGTCCCTCAGGACGAACAGAGGAAAAAAAAAAAAAAAAAAAAAAAAAAAAAAAAAAAAAACATTTGCAGTTTATAACTCGTTCCCGGCCTAAAGGCCTGGGCACGAGTAAATAGCTCACATCAAATTCACATCCCTCACATCAAATTCAAATAGCTCACATCAAATTCAAATAGAATATATGGTCAGCAGCATTCCCCATGGTAGGTGGTCTTCCTGTGTCGACATATTTAGCCGCCATTTTCAGTGTTTTTGTCGAGTTTGTCGAGTTCCAAGATGTTCTGTTCCAAGTGTGGGGCAGAAATAGCTCCAGATGCCAATTATTGCCACGTTTGTGGTCAAGGTAAGTTGCTTTTGTTGAGTGCAAAACTATAGAGTATTGTTATGTAAATTAACCAGCTCATGTCCGCCATAATTTGTAAAACCTAACTTAACTTTCATTTGAAGTACAAACTCTGTGGCATTGTGTGTTTTGAATGTTAGTTGTTTTATCTGTGCAATTTCATTCACGGGAAACGGCTTATTTTCATTATTTGGGGGCTATTTTGAAGCTTGAATTTCCCCTACCTCCCGCTTCGCCTTGGTGAGAGGTAGGTCAAATTCAAACGTCAAATAAATTGATTTAAACCGGCACATCAACATGATGTTTCTGATTATTTCCCCAGGTAATTTTTTAGGAAAAGTCAGCAAATTTCGTGACATTACCCACAGCCCTCCACCCATCCAGAGGCCTCCAGAGGTCGAATGGCGTGCGGATCCGTTGCCGATCGTTTTTGTAGCTTTTCAGTAACCGCAAATCACGAAGACCATGATTATATATATATCGAATATATCTCTTGAAAAATGAGCGAAGTTACAGGAAGAAAAAGTGATCCATAAGCTTAAATCTATAAGGTATTTTGCCGCCATTAGTTCCAAAATTATGGCGGACATGAGCTGGTTAATTTACATAACAATACTCTATAGTTTTGCACTCAACAAAAGCAACTTACCTTGACCACAAACGTGGCAATAATTGGCATCTGGAGCTATTTCCGCCCCACACTTGGAACAGAACATCTTGGAACTCGACAAACTCGACAAAAACACTGAAAATGGCGGCTAAATATGTCGACACAGGAAGACCACCTACCATGGGGAATGCTGCTGACCATATATTCTATTTGAATTTGATGTAAGCTATTTGAATTTGATTTGAAGGATTTGAATTTGATGTGAGCTATTTGAATTTGATGTGAGCTTTTTGAATTGGAATTTGATGTGAACTATTTGAATTTGATGTGAGCTATTTGAATTTGATGTGAGGGATTAGAATTTGATGTGAGCTATTTGAATTTGATGTGAGCTATTTGAATTTGATGTGAGCTATTTGAATTTGATGTGAGGGATTTGAATTTGATGTGGGACACTTTATTTTGATGTGAGCTTTTTAATTTGATGTGACAGTTGTGGGCCACCGTAATTCACAGAGAATTAAAAGTAAGAAAATAAAAAGACCAAACAAAAAATATAAAGGGAAAAGAAAGAAAATGAACAGATACAAAAGGAAAAAGAGAAAAAAGAGGAAGAAAAAAAGGATAATCAACTCGTCGCCTATTTATATTTTGCATACAAGCTACAGGTTACGTCATTTTAATTAATTTATTCTTTTTTTTTTTTTGCATGTTTTTCGCTATGCTTTTGAAAATTAAATGAAGTAAGCCGAAAGGAGGAATAAAGCAGAAATCATTTGAATATGTATATAGAAATATATATATATTATTTTTACTTTTTAGTGACTATACGATCAGTATAATGCAAGACCGCGTCTCGAATAACATCGCCACTAAATAGCAAATATAGGCTATTGTCAAATGTTTGACGACAACCAAGAGTTCCAATTAGCTAACAATGTATGAAACAGATGGAAGAACTAGGCAATTCTCTATTGTGCTAGTTCTTTAGCATTTCATTTTCCCGCATTAAAACTCTTTGTTTAAGAATGAAACTATATCAACCTATGGGTAACCTGTTTTTAAAATTGAAGTACACACAGTTTCTTTTATGTTGAAAGATCTCATTCAACTAAGCTTCAAAACAATTTAGTTATGAGAGGATTCTTGTCTACTTTGTTCCACATATTAATTTTGTTTGTATTAAAAGCTGATTCAAAGTGGCTGTAAAAGTTTTACTGAAGATGGATCAGATAATAGATATAAGATAAAAATATATGTGCTACCTTATGATTTTGTTGAGTTTTCATGTTTCAACCAATGAAGTATAGACTGTACGTTTAAACAACCTTGCAATTAGAAACTTTTTGCAATTCATGCATTATAGAAACCTACTTCTTACGTTGACCATTACTTAAAAAAAAGTTAACAGCGACAATAGGCAGTTCTCCTATGAGTTTGAAACAGCTGTAGTGCCTTGTCAGTGCCAGTACCGTGTTCGATAGACTAGAGTCATTTTCGTATGAGTGGGAACACTGTACGGTTTATTACGATACGATACGGTTACGGCATGAATTTCGAATGTTTTTATAGACATTACGGCACTGACACGGTCACGGTACGGCGCGGTAAGTTTCCCACTCATACGAAAACGACTCTATAAGGGACACTAGGCATTTTAATGTTGCTATCCTAAAATTATCAGATATTACCAGATATCTATATTTTATATAAATACCAGGGTATAAAAAATATGTTGTATATATAGCTAATTATAATTGCACAAACATTGACCCTTTCAAAACGGAGAAGCTGAGACCGAAATGAACATTGGGAAATCGTTGATTAGATGATTTTAAAGAAGGGCGTCAGCTAACGTTTTAAAAAGCGACTGAAGCAGTTTTTGGTATTAAAAACATGATTATGTGACGAATTCATAAGTAAAATATATGAAAATCCAAATTACTAGTGTACCCAGGAGCCATTTCGGGTTCAGCTTCAAGATTCGATGATTTTGAAAGGGTCAATATTTGTGCAAATAGCAAAATATGTCAGTAATGTAAACTACAATGTATGTCCACCTGCAAATCCGATCCATTTTTGATCTGTGTAAGCCAGTCTTGAATGTAATCCACGTACATAAACATTGTAAACCTAACTATGTCATATGATGACAAAGCCAGTTCGTGAAAAATTTCCCCCACATGAGGAAATTTGAAACTGACTTCCTTATGCATTAGTGTTGAATATTCGTCGACATATTGAACAGCGCGATACGATATGAAAGGGATGGCTAGTTTAATTTACCTTTTCAGACTGGGATCTTTAATCTTTAGAAACCTGACATGTTCACTTGAGAAACGGAAAAGTTCCTCAGACTTCAGAACAAAGGTGAGCGGCAGTGGTCACTCAATAACTTTCCAATGGTTGTCAATATGAAAACAACTGATCAATTTGCTTTTCAAATTTCTGATTAATTCAGAAAAAATATCAATAAAAGGTGCCGTTTTGGCCCAAAGCGAAGTCATATGAGCAAATTGATCGATTACGTTCTGCAATTGAAAGTCAGTAGTAAGAAAAACAACCATTTATTTTCTCTTTCTCAGTCTAATTCTCTCCTCCTCGTCCTTCAAACAACATAATAATCGCGATAAAATACAATCTAACTTGACTCTTGCATGGGTCAAAGTAGCTTTCTGTTTAACTCAACATATAATTGTTTTCAAGCTCCTAGCCTAACGTCAAATTGTGCCACTTTTACACAAATTAAATTAGCTTGGGGATGTCCATATCAAAAAAGCGCGCCTAAGGGAATTTTATATATTTTTGAGAATCCTAATTATTATTAAAAGAAAAAGTCACATTGGGCAATTAAAAGCGACACAAATAAGACCGCACAAAGCTTCATAATTTAGGAACAAATTTGTGCCTACCGTGCATGAAGAAAATTCTAATTTTATTGAAATTGCTTTTAAGCGCCCGTATCATGGAAATGATGACTTCTGCATAAAGAGAGCAAACAGCTAGACAAGATGCATCTGTCCTTGTCAAGAAACGTCCATGACTCAGTCGCCCAAATAAGGCAGAGCCCAAACTTTAAACACTGGATCTCCCATTTAGGAACTTAGTTAAAATAACCATTTCAATTATGTCCTTCAACCAACAGTGAAGTAACTTCTCGAGAAGAAAAACTAGACAGTATAAATAAACGTACCGTTTCAAAATGTACGTTAAGTTGATTGAAACTTTTGTCATTTTTCACCGATAATGACGTAGCTTTTAAGGAAAAGTCTAAAAATAATAGCTTCCTTGAAAAATAATTATGCTTGTTAAGGGGACTGATCAGAAATTCTACCTTGAAGACCAGAGGGTCTGACTCGCTTTTCTTTAATTGCGACTCAGAAAATACTCCCCTTCAAAAAAGAAAAAAGAAAATGCTTAACACCAATTAATAAGTTCCTAACGATGCTTTTTTAATTGCAAGCAATTCTAAAAAGTTGTGGCCAAAAGTTTGTGAAGCGCGCGCAAATGCGTGTAGAATCAGTCTGATGAGCCACCGACCTTAATATAAACCCCCTGTCAAATTCCCTTTTTTTACCTTATATTATTTGAACGACAGCTATATTGACGTGGTGAGCATAGAGCAGATTTCGTATGAGAGTGAAACGGACCGCGCCGTGCCGTGACTGCGTCAGTACCATGATATTCATAAAAATATTCAAAATTCCTGCTGTAACCGTGTCGCGACCGTGTTGGTGCCATTTTTACAGTCATGCGAAATCTACTCTATAAGGATTTTCATGATGACGCCCGCGATTAATTTTGATGCGGCACTGAGATCATGCCTATCCGAAACGGCTTGACGCATTTTTTCAGTCAACGCGTTCATTCTTTTAACGACCATAATATTTGTGGTATTTCAATATTGCTTGGTTTGTTTAACCATGAAAGCATAAAAACACAGTTAACAATTCGGCTTCTCGGGAAATTAAACTTGAGGAAACTCACGGAAGCACAGCTCGCTATATAGTTTTTTTTTCAGGAGACATAGGCCATCGTAACTGTTTGTTGTTCTTTTTTCCTTCTCGAATATTAATTGAGGACTGAAATTAGAAATTGCTGATATTTTGTGTGAATGAATAAGTGAATGATATTGAATGAATATAGAAGCGCCTATGGACTATAAGGAATAGGCGCTATATAAATGCCTATTATTATTATTATTATTATTAATGAATGAATGAAATTGAATGGAAAGAATTGAATGAATGAATGAATGAGCGAACGAACGAACGAAAAACGAATGAATGACCGAACGAACAAACGAATGAATGAACGAAAGAACGAACGAACGAACAAATAAAAAAACTGCAAAAACGAACGAACGAACGAACGAACGAATGAATAAATGAATATTAGGCTAAATACTTTTGAATTGTTAAGTATACAGCCAAATACAAAAATCATATCCCTTTATTTGAGTACACATAAATATATCAAAAGTATAAATCTAACAAGCAAGGAAAATTTGACCAAATTCATGATATGACAACTGCATTAGGTACATAAAATTGTTCGTGTGGACATAGAAAATTTGCTATAGAAAATTTAAGTCTTACAATTTGCTCGTGTCAAAGAACTGCACGTTAAAACTGACCATAGAAAATTTATCATAAAAATTTTGCCATAGAAAATTTGCCATAAACAATTAAAATTTGCTGGTGTCACGGAAAAGGCCTTAATAAACTGACCATAGAAAATTTATCATAGAAAATTTAGTTTGCTCGTGTCACACAACGGCACGTTAAAACTGACCATAGAAAATTTATATAATAGAAAATTTGCCATTAACAATTAAAATTTGATCGTGTCACGGAACTGTGAAACTGACCATAGAAAATTTATCATAGAAAATTTGCCATAAACAATTTAATTTGCTCGTATCACGGAACGGCCTTAAAACTGATCATAGAAAATTAAGGCGTTCCAAACTAAATTGGGTTTTTTCCGTTTTATGTATTTGTACTTCAATAAACTTTCTCTTTTTTTATTTGGCGAATTAATTAAAAAGTCTGATGGTCCATGATCTGTTTATCCAACTGCAGTACGAATTATCTAAAAAACGTTTACTTGGTAGAAATTTTCTAAAATGGAAAAAGCCAATTTACAGTTTGGCACGCCTTAAAATTTATCATAGAAAATTTGCCATAGAAAATTTGTTACAAACACTTTCGTGTGGAAGGGGCCTAAGTCCGACAAAAAAATAAGACGAAGATAGTCTAAACAAACAAAACATACAAAAACACCAACACACTGAAAAAAGATCAGATGACGTCACAATTCGTTATATTCAGATAGGACATTTCAAAAAAAAAAAAAAAAAAAAAAGACTTTTCCAAAAAAACTCCATCAGTGTCAAAAGTCTGGCGGTTTTCAATTTAATGAAGCGCCACGTACATTTGTGTTCAGTCATGAAATAAGTCACGACAGATCTTTTCTCAATGTGTCTATTGTCGTATGGGAAATTGCCTTCAAGGAAGACAGAAAACATATCTGTTTTCAAGCAAACATATCATCGTTATGTTACATCGCTGTTTTTTTGGGGGCTAAAAAAGATCAATTTTGTACTTCAGATATTAATTTTTATTTTTATAAATTAGTATGTTTCAAAATGGACAACCTTTGATATTGACTGTAGATAGAAATCTGGCAAAAATGCAAAATATACCGAGATGAAAGTGTCGATGATGACGATTCAAATTCCGGATCCAAACGTGAGTTGTAAAGACCACATAAGTCAATATTTGCGTTTAGTGTATCTTTCGATAAGACTGGTCCAAGCACGTAATCCCTCTATTATTCGCCAATCGAGATGAAAAACTTAATTTCTTTTCAAAAAAATGCCTTAAAGAAATTCCAAAAGGTAATTCAAAATTGCTCAGCAAGGTAAAGAATGAATAAAAAGATTATGAGAATATGAAATTCTTTATCCCGAATTGTATGGTCTAGTTTCTTGAGCAAAGTCAGACATTTTTCACTGTAGTTCTCTTTTGTCTCCTTCCGTTTTCACTTCAAATAGTTCCTTTAAGGCAGCGAATGAACTTGGAAAGAGGCGAACGCTTAATATTCTTAGATCGTAATTAATATTCTCAAAAGAGAGATAAAGACAATTTCTGTAACTATTCTTCTATGGATTTGCAAAAAAAACAAAAACAAAAACATACCTTGCTAATGCAACGTTGGATGTTAAAAGCTGATGTGATACGAGACGATTTGCAAAACGAAGATTTTTGGTTCAACCCTCACTTGATGCCGTGTAAAGTACCACATGCACAGAACGATTCCGTTTTCGGCAACATATTGAAAGTCAAAAACGTGCAGGGCAAAATAACGAGCTTGACCAGAATCATTTATTGTACCATCGGCTTTTAAAAAGGTTTGTGAATTGTATGAAGTCAAAGTTTATGGAATTTCCCTGAGTTTTAGTAAGGAAAGCTATTGAAACAACTATATATTATTAGATATAAACTACTGAAAAGAATTACCTAAACCAGCACTAAAATTCATGTCTCACTTTGAGAATGTTTGTATTGTAACGTTTCTATTCATTACGTTTTAGTTGTTTTTAAAAAATAGATCGGATATGTTTGAGTTTTAGATGTTTTTATCCTAAAGCACAGATCTTACCTTCACAATGACGGCTTCAAGATCGATCCTACTTTCAACCTAACTTTAATTTTAAACTAGTTAGTGTCACAATTAAAATGTAATGTAACACCTTTTACCTCGTAGTTTACATATGAAAAGCGCTTTACGCAGGTACTGTAATAACGTAAGCATATTTGACAATGTGTTCATGAAAGGTCGTCGACTTCAATCAACCGAAAAACGAATAAAATGTAATCAATATAATTCTCAACATCAAAAGGCCGCGCGGACAAACTTATGATTTTCATTTTCCATTTCAAAGGATGAGACGGTTGCTGATATTTTTGAAGAATTGAATTGCTATAGAATTCACAGGACGTGCAGAGACAGTTTTTCACTAGTTAGACAATAGGAAAAAATGATCAAAGGAAAACTAAAAAGGACAAGGATTATTAGAAAAATATGCTAGGACTTATGGAAATACATTAAATCGTGTATTCGTTTATCTCATTTTTGTTCGTTCTTTAGATCTTTCATGCAATTTTTTTTTTCATTCATACTAAGATGAATAGCTGAACGAATTGGTACATGAATAAACGAACCGAACAGAATTATACGAACGGATGAGAAAGCTAAACAAATAAACAAGAGTAACTGCATCATTTATTAACTTTTTTATCTATCTATATATACATATATCTATCTATCCATCCATTTATTTATTTATTTATTTATTTATTTATTTATTTATTTATTTATTTATTTATTTATTTATTTATTTATTTATTTATCTATCTATCTATCTATTTATTTATTTATTTATTTATTTATTTATTTATTTATTTGTTTGTTTGTTTGTTTGTTTGTTTATTTATATATTTGTTTCTTTGTTTGTTTATTTGTTTATTTGTTTGTTTGTTTGTTTGTTTCGTTTGCCAATAGATTAGTATGATGTACAACATATATTGTTACTAAAGCTGCTTTATTGTCAAATTGTATATCATTGTCAGCACACAATAGTATGCACTGAAACCGAGGCTTTGGCTAGTACAGGATTCACTCAACAGTGTCTTTGTGAACGGCTATCACGGACATTTTGGCTTGAAATTTATAGTAATAATCTTATTTATATAGCGCTTAAATCCACTAATTGTCCAAAGCGCTTTATTAGTGAAATTTATTAAAATTGAAATTATAAATTGCACAATATCAACATGCTGACTTTCATGAAGTTGAAAACCATTCGCACATTTTCCATACTCTATAATTACCTCGTGTCAAACAAATCCCAAGGCGCGGCAAATTTGAATAATTTACGCAAGCAAGAAAGTTTTCAAAGCGTCATTCAGCGAACGTGAAAGTGAGCTTCAAGGTTTGCAAAATCTACTGCGTTTCCGCAATTGTACACGCCTGGAAAGAGGTAAGGTATTTTCTAAAAATGCAGAAATTGGCACTACAGGTTTATAATAAGGAGCACGTAAGCAATGTTTTACGTAAGTTGAGTAAAACTCAACAGCATTTAGTAAAATTATGAGTGACTACAAAATACGATGTTCGTCAGTCGATTTTGCTTACAGTTTTCCATGGGAATATCTAGTCTTTATGAATTATTATTTTTAAAAATGTTTTAAGAGGTATTAAGCTCTCTTACAGAAGATCCTTGCCACATAACGCTAGATGGAAGATTAGTGTAATGCGTTGAACGAGGCGGTAAATGTTAAGCAAAGAACTAGGATTGTAAAGCAATGCGCGCGCAGCCACCTAAACTGCTAAAACAACTCACCTTTCGCTAGATCGAACAGCCGGCAAAGAAAACTTAACTCGTGCGAGAGCTTATTCAGCGAGATGAGGAAAAATATTGGCTTTACGAGAATACTCCTAATGCTTTTCGAATATCGGCGGACAGGCGAGACTGTAGTTCCGACTTACACCACCAAACATCAATATTCCTCTGGAACCCTGTGCTACTGATTTGGCGAGTATTTTAGGAAAATAAAATCCCTCTGGAGCCCAGCCTGTGTGATTCATCTCTATAGCTTTGACGCGGCCAAACATCGTAACTTGAACATTTGACCATATCATGGCTGCCTTGTTTGCATTATTAAATATTGTTTGGCCGTGTTTGATAAAATATCGGATCAGATCGTACGTGTCCTATATCTAATTTGTGTTTGGTATCATGATGATAATATAAGTCAGCTGCTGCTCGGGGTTTTTTTTCCGAGTCATTTCTACTCACCGTTAATATCATTCAGACTGAGTTACAACTCCATTCAAAGACCCTCAAAAAGTCATCAAAGATAAACGGGACTGATACTCCAGCTTTTAAATAGTCTTTTCAATCATCTGGAATGCAATTTTCAGCGTTCTAGTTTGGCTTGATGAAAACTACGTTATTTTAACGTCATAACAAAATGTTGCATTTCTAGGGAAATCGAGATCGTTCCAAAAGTTTATTGAAAGTACATATTATGAAAGAAAGTAATTAAATTCTTTAAAATTTGGTGCTGTTCTTATTTCGATGGGACAATTCACAGCGGAGTTAAAGGGACAGTTATATTGTGGTGATGTCACAGAAATGACGTAAATAGTGTCACGGAAACAGCTAAAAAGCTTTTTACAGCAAAGGAGATCAAAAGATTGCTGAAATGCTAGAATATGTACCTATGATTCACGAGCTTTATTAGGGATATTAAAAAATAGTAGTGACATTTGACGTTATAGGAATTAGTTGTAAATCGTCAAAATATCGAAAAATCTAGAAAGCTACGTTTTGGGGGGTCCGGAGTTCTTTCATCGTGCAAAGTATGGATTTGCAAACAAAAAGTTGAATGAAGATGTTAATCAGTATTAGGACTATTATTATTATTACACCATTTCAACCATGTGTGGTACCAAAGTGTTGCAAGGACTGAATTACAAATACACCGATCGAAAGGCCGGCGTCTAATTTAAATTTGGAACTGCTGGTCGCATTCAGCATATATACCAGAGCCAATACAGTCAACTCTCCCCTTGAGGATATCCCCGCTCTTACGAACATCAACCCCGCTATTACGAACATCTCACTTTTTACGGACAGAAGCTAAATCGCAGGCCGGCCGAAACTACAAAGAAATGTATGAAAACAACTCCCGTTACTACGGACTCTTGCTGTTACTAGGGACACGAAATGACGGTCCGAGGGTGTCCGCTATATGACGTATAGGGCTCGAACTAAAATTTGAATTGAGAACGTAATGCGCACATGGAATTAAGGTACGGCTTTTGAACTAGTCCTTAGATATCGTTGATATTTTCTTATATAGGAATGAGCCCGAATCGTATCGTAATGACGTTTTGACCCCCTCTCTCTAGCTATACCAGAATCTTTTCAAAAAAACATTCAAATTTTAAATTCCTTCCAGAATATAGACCACTTTCATAATTCAGTTTTTTCCAGCAGAGAAAATGAGGGCCTTGTGCAAGAAATTATCAATGCTATGTGAGAAATTACTTCAAGACAAATATTTTCAGAAAATTTTATCACTTTTGGTTCAATATCGAAAAAGTTATGCACTGTGAAAAATAGAGAGTTTTGTATGTAATTTTGACCAAAAGCCTTGGTAGCCTCGTTTTGGTGCATTTTCAGAATTTTAAATCCCCATATCTTGTCAAGGATTTAATGTTTTGTTTTGAAAATTGCACAAATTATCAAAATCAACAATCTTAATAATTTTAAATTGATACAGTTCCAGAAATAGTCATTTTTCACTATTTATGCTAATTAGCAGCGGCCATTATATGAAAGTCGTGTATACAAACATGATAATTTTACTGATTAGTGAACAAAAGCTACTTGAAACGGTTTCTCGTATAGACCCCTTGCAACATGTTGGAATTCAGCTCAATCTGAGGGAAAAAACAATGAATATTTTAATTCTCGATGAAGAGAACAAAAGTCTTTTGTTTTGTAGCCCAGATTGAGCTGCTCTGACGTCACGTGCAAGGAGTCTATAGAGAGGGTGGTCAAAACGTCATCACGATTCGGGCTTATTAAACATTCAGTTATATAGCTAATTGCACAAATATTTACTCAGTTTCGGAATCATAGAACAAAGAAATTGAGAACAAAATGACTCCTAGGTAAACTTGTAATAATTGGATTTGTCACATGTTTTATTTTGTGGGACTTGCAGACGTGATAAATCGTTCTATTGAAACGTCAACACACACGTGCTGCTTTGAAATCATTTAATCAACAGATTTCAATACCGATGTTTATCTATAGGTGTCTATCTTCAATGATTTTGAAAGGGCAAATTTTCATGAAATATTTTATTCATTTCTTGGCTGATCAAAAGGTATCCTAAATGCACAACAAATTAAGCTGAAACTGACTCGTTCACATGAAGGCGAGTTGTCCCTGGTAGCAGAGATTTAGCAGGGAGTAACTCTTTTGTTTTGAGTCCCCCATGGAAAGGAAAACAAAAGTATTCTTTTCCCTGGGGGACTCAAAACAAAAGAGTTATCCCTGCTACCAGGGACATCTCAACTTCGTGTGAACGGGATCGTATAATTAGAAACTGAGCTGTTAAACTAAGAATGTCGCTCTTTCTACAGACCTTACGCATAAATGGGCAATACTATTTACAATCATGGTCAAAAATTCATGTTTTTGGTAAAACATTGATTTTAAATGATAAATAATACTGAGTTTGGACGAAGTGTTTAAATTTGAGGAAAAAAAATTGTACTTTTGAAGTAAGTGGAATTTTCAAATGTGAAAATATACACCACTGAAAACGAGGCTAGTCTGGCTTCGCTCAAAAATCACTTACAACAGTGTATAACTACGAAGTATCAATATACCCTAAATATTTTTAAAACAGTCTAATTTCACGCGGAATGATGGGGAAATGCATCAAACAGGCAAAATCCTTCTCATAGTACCGGAAGCTTAAACTACTACAAAATACCGGCATAAACAACCATAAATTAAGCTTCAGTCTGCCAAAACAACAACTTGAATTTGTTTTCAACCGAGTAAATGAATAAAAATATAATTAAAAAAGGTATCAATAATTTGTACGAAACATCTTACCTTTAGCTTAAATTCATCTTCAGCAGCTCCTTTCGAATAGTGGTACAATCAAGGAAGTTTTGTTCTGAAGTATAATCGAGGAAGTTTACTCTCGCTCTTTAACACCTTAACATAATTTATGTAAGACGTTTTAAAGTACTACGCAGACAGGTAGCTTTGTCTAGAAGTATTGATATGATAATTTTAGAAATTAAAACAAGTACTATGATAAGAAAGAACTCCTCTATGTGATGTCACGTCGGGAATAACAACAAACACTGTTTTGGTCCTAGAAAAAGTAAAAAGTCAATAATAGTGCGTGCTTGTATAAGGCCAAGTTCAAAATAACACGTATAAATTTGAAAACACAGCTTTTTTTCTCCGTTTTGGGCCGCTATCCAAACCTAAACAGCGTTTTTGCTATTATTATTATTAGTTCTTTGTTTTTCTCGCTAAGCTCAAAAAGGAATTATTACAGAAAGTTTATGAATAACATTTAAAAAATAATCATAAAGATAAAAAAACCTCAGAAATTTGATGTAGATAGGATAAGGTACAGTCGTAATCCCAACGTAAACATTTTGACTTTTAATTAAGACTACTTCAGCGTACTAGCATAATGGTTGACAACTAGATATCCATAATCTTCTATCTGATCTATTTTTCTTGAACCTCATTGGTCAATTCGCCTGCAAATAACTTAGCTTAAAATTCCTTACTAAAAATAATGTTGTCTACATCGTCCTTGAGTTTCCTGTCTTTTTATTAAAAATGCAACTATATCTTTTTCAGGATCAGTCTGGAAAAGGACTGAAATGCCGTGTATTAAGTTGTATATCGATTACTTCATCAGTACTGAGTGTCAATTCAACATACACACACATAATTTACAAGTAGTATGCAACGAAAGGGAAATTACGAAAGTAAAATTTTGGAGGAGGCAGCCAATAGCTAATTCAAATCAACAGCTTCTCGCTTACCAGCAAAATCCTTATTCTACGAGTCTCTTTGGAACATGCTCCAGTTTTTTCAAACAGAAACACGCCGGCTTTCACCACGTTGAACGCTTGATTCATCAAAAAATATAAATATTTAATTTCCAATTCTTGAAGAACTTTACGTATAAGTCATAAATGGCACTGGCCTTTCTACTTTCCGTTAAAGCTCATATGACACAATTTTATTTATTTAAATATTAGAGAGTATAGTGGAAAAGAATTTAATTTTTTTCTTCTATTGATTCCATATTCTCATAATATAAAAGTTTTAAAACTCAAAATGCAAATGTATGACGTCAAAGAAGGCATTTGAACTTACTTCATGTGGTATTTGCAACAAGTGTTCTTCGATTGGGATAACCAACTTTTTTGCTGAACTGCAGGTTTTATCTCTAGAATTGATTTACAAATGGAATTCAGTAGATTTATACAAAGTCATTTCTAGAGCAAAAAAGTTTGTCATAGGAGCTTTTATTGTCGAGTCATTATTGTTTATCGGATAAAAACCAGAAAACTCTACTTTCAACATATATATCTTTCTCAATTTTTGTTGAGCTGTTTCGATGAATGTTGCTTGTGTTTGTGTTTTCGTCGCTACTTTTTCAAATGAGAACACTACGCTTTGCGTCGTTTAGCGTCGCTAGTGAGAACCAAGCTTTTAATTCATCTTTCTACTAAAACAACAAATAATTATAACATTTCTAAATAATTTACATACCTCATTCCATAAGGCCTTTCGTACGGATGGACTTTTGATTCTAGCTGTATCGTGAGATTATCAAGGTATATCACAAATAATCACTGTTCCACCGGCTTTTCCATAGTTTTGAAACACACACGCTTTCCATCAAACCAATTTATCTAACTCGAAACTGATCGACGTGTGCGTTTTCGTCAGTTTGTTTCGTGATCATGACGTTCAGCTTTCGAATTTCATTTTGATTTGACGGAAGCTACTGTTCCGTTACAGTTTTTCAGTACGTAATTGTATGTATGAAATAAACCTTTAGTGTTGTAACCTTGACAATTTGGTCATAGTTCCTGTGCAACACACCCTCTTTCGCTATAAACCAAACATAAGACCAACGCTAGGGTTTCGCTTTGAATCGAAATGTGATGTAAACAGGATTTAGTTGTTATGTAAGGCTTGTCGATATCTGTCATTGTTGCTCGCCCTCTTAGTCTTTGTAGACCTTTGTACAAACTAGCGAAGTAATTACAAATTTGGGGTACGACTTATTGTAAGTTCAGTTGGAAAGTAAAGACCTAAGTAAGGGAAGTGGTCAAGTAAGGAACTCCTTGACAACCACACCGACTAGGGAAGTCTATCTGGTTGGTCTGGCTCTACCTCAGCTCAGTTGTAGTGCGAACGCTCGCCTAGCTTGTATTTAGCTAAAATAATTTAACGTACAGAGTGTAATAAACGAGTTCGCAGAGCAGCACGATCCCTATACCTATTTTAAGAAAGGTTATCAGGCGACTAAAGGCCTCAATCCTACGCGACTAAACTGAAGATGAGCATATACATATAACCTATGAATATATAACATCACATTCACGTCTAGCTCACCTCCACCTTTCTACAAGGACTTTCACGTACAACTGTGCATAATATTCAAACGACAATAGTGAAAAAAGTCTTCACATGCTTGTAGTCGCGTCTTCGTGCTTTTGTAATTAACGTATGCAAATTTCGCTTTTACGCTTGCCTTCAACAATGGCTTTCACAAAATGTCAAAACGTAAGGTCAGTTCTTGAAACGTAGGACTAGTATTCACATAATGTCTTCATTAATGCGATATCTTTGTCTCACAAAAGTATACAAGAGAAATTTTATGTATACACCAAGAACACAAGCATTTCATTTCAAGCTAAAACTCACACATTTCTTAAGAAAACATAGTCATATGCACGCATGCGCAGACGTTTTTCACCAGTGTCTACTGAAACTAAAGCTGAATCGAGGGTAAATTCATAGTATATATACACCCGTCCATACTCCTTTGCGGTCTTGTCGCGTAGGTTTGGAACCTGTAAGGTAAGAACGTCTACGTATGTTTTACATACACGCGCTAATGCCGAAATTTGATCGGGCTTCCTGTGTTGTAAATATTTCAATATGGCGGACGCGAGTTCGTGGTGACGTGACCTATCCTAATTTCTCTTCTTCGGCTTATTTTAACCAGAACTATAACATATCAAAAAATATAAAGAAATCAAAAAAGTAAAAAAATGTCGATATTTTTGAAAAAAAAAAACATTGTAAAATGTCGTCAAAATCGACATGGTCCCACTCGAAATCGTGCGTAAGTATGACTGTTTTTCATCTTCAAGAAATTTAATAAAATATATTAAGAAATTCTTATAAAAAAGTGCTAGTTTTCGGGCGAGCTCGTGCGAGCTCCTTATAAGGAAATCTGTCCATATAAGGAAATTTGTACTTGCCATATTTGGAAGTTAAAATAAATTTTCATCGCCAAAAAAGCTATTTTATCCGAATTTACAGCCATTCGAGTGAAAACTTGCTAACCAAGACAGCCATCTTGATTTTGACCGAAAAAGGACTGGAACAGTATAGAAACAGGGATCCGCGGTTTGTTTACCACAGGAAGCCCGAAATAGCAACTTTTTCTAGATATGATAATTTCATCTCCTTACCTGCAAATACGTGAAAAAAATATTGTTTGTCATGATACTTTGTTTACTTGAGCATTTCTCAAAAGCGTTATATGTCAGTTTCCACAGAACAATTACTTGCAATGAATTAGACATCACACTCTGCAATCTAGTGTTTTCGTTGAAAATGGTGGGAGTTCGGACTATTTGAGCTATAGCACCAAAACTAGTAAAGTGACCTATATTCTTTATTGTTGAGCCTACGTAGCTGGCCCTAAAGGAAAGGAGAGGGGCGGAAGGGGAGGGGGACTGGGGAGGAGGGAATAGAAAGTACAGCCTGCCCGCAACCCCTACTATTTTTCATAATTTATCATAGTCCAGTCCCAGACTCTCTTTCTTGCCGCTCCAGGACTCGCGGAGAAAGAGAGTCCAGTATAACTTGCATGCGCATGTGCAAAACGAGCCAATCAGATTAAAGTTTTATTTTGAGAGCTTGCAATATGCAAATGTCAGTGTTTGGTAGCAGTGGTAGTGATGCGTATCGAAAAATTCACAAATACGTCTTTCACAACTGTCCATCCGTAAATGGCCTGTAACTGCTCAAACTTTGGTAAAAGATTATAGTTGGTTTTTCCAAGTGCATAGCTCACTGAATCAATTAACAAATGGCTTTCCGAAATGAGACTGATATCGTGTATACAAAACTCTTCTTCAGCTATCTTGAATCATTAGACGACTTTAGGATTTGTAACCACGCGATCACCACATTCATGTGGTGATCGCGTGGTCACTAAGCTGACATGCGTATGCAAGTTATACTGGACTCTCTTTCTCCGCGAGTCCTGGAGCGGCAAGAAAGAGAGTCTGGGACTGGACTAAATTTATCACTGATGACCGTAAATTCTACTAGTTGAGATTCTCAATATATAATGACACATGATTGATATATAACACGATGAATGAATGAATAAATGCAACTTTATTTCAATACGATAGTTTCAAAAGTTAAAAACTTCTTTACATGAGAGACAGAAAGAGAGAGAGAGAGAGAGAGAGAGAGAGAGAGAGAGAGAGAGAGAGAGAGAGAGAGAGAGAGAGGGTAAATGGTTCTATTGTTTTTATTTCTCACAAACCTTTATTCTTTAATTTGTTATTAATTATTGTTATTTTTAATACGCGCGTAACATAACATTGTCCTTTTATATAGACCTCGTACATCAGGATAAGGAGAGAAGAATTTCAGGACTATTTAAGGAAACCATCTGACCATGCATAACGTCAGAAGAAGACTAGTAATGAGCAGCCGAAACGTCGCGGCTCCCAAGACGTTGCAACGTCGTTTGACAAATGGATAAGTATCATTTATGTTTCTGAGTTATATAACTCAAATATTTTATAATGTTTATCAAAATTAAAAAGATCTTATCAATCCGTGGCAGAAGAAAATCTCCAGCAGAAGACAAATGTGGAGTCGTTACGGTATATTGCAAATAAAAGTGTCCGTAGTGTTCGTCGTGGATTGGCTACTAGTTCAGCACAAATTTCTTCACCAGTATTAGAAGAAATTCAAAGAAGGCACAAACAGAAAATAAACTGCTTTGACGACAGTCAGGAAGGCCTTTGTCGTAGACACAAGAAAACTAATAATATCAAGAAGATCTACTCCCCGACGTTGTGTTATTCAGTGGCTATATATATGCTCTGGTGGATCCTCATATTGATCGAGTACAAAGCTTTCAAGGAGTAGACTCTCATTTGCTACACATGAGCTGCCGGGGGCATTTGAAGGCTTAAATTATTGAGATGGCTGTTCCATTAAAACAACATAAAAAGCTACACATATCCTGGTTATTATATTGGATTACTTCTTGTCGGAACCTTTTGAATCAAACTAAAATATAGCGCTGTTTTATCCTTTTTTTGCGACAAAAGTGTCCGTGTTGAACCTCAATCTTCTTACTCGGTAAGTGCTTCATACTGAATAACTATGTTAAAACTATCTTTTATTGATTGTTTTTGTATTATCTTTAGTTTTTATTGAATTTCGTACTTTCCTAAAGCCTTGTTCACACCTACGGCTAATGATCAGTACATGCGCAAGCGACATACGAAGACTCAGTGATATATTGCAGGGTATTTGGTGGTTATAGAAAAAATAACCCTGCAAAGCTAATCGTACTTACTTATAGTTTTTTTTCGCACCTACATGCGACACTTACGATACTGAGACTTTGTTTGTTGTTTGCAGTTATGCATTTTGTGTCGCTGTTGTGTTCGAGGCTCACTTAATTTGTTCACCTGATTTATTTCAGAACTAGGACTTGGTCTTAGACGCAGCATTGTGAGCAGAGATTTAGCATTAGTTGGTAAGTATCCTATCCATCCTAAGATGTTTCATAAACTCGTTATGGGTATCCGAATCTCGGTAATCAGTTAAAATTTAAGCGATTTGTCGGTTGTCAGTTAAAATAAAACATTTTAACGAATGTATAGGTTGAATTCAGTGGTAGTCGGTAGGCAGTAAATTTTAAGCCAAGTTTTGTTGGTAGTCGGTTATTTTTAAGGTTGTTTGTCCTTAGTCGATTAAATCCATCCAGACCCTAATATCTGCACGATGATTCAGACAACTTCGAAGTGTCGAGCTGTTTTGCGTACCTCAGTTAATGGTCAAAATAAGCGAATTGATATCTCTTAATCACGTAGGGAGCTGAATCTTGACATAACTTTGATATCCTTTAAAGTTTTTAAAAAGAAATTTAAAGGTGGAATGTTTAAAGAATTGTTGTGCGCTTCTTTACGACGATGGAGTAAACACTGCTGATTGGGCCATTATATATTAGAATATTTTTTTGTTTATCTGTTTTTAAGAATTCAAAATCTTTTAAGTCGCCACGTCCATTTTCGCAGATTTACGGTTTCTTTACTTTAGTTGTATTACAGCCAAGAGACCATAATACTAAGAGATCGAAACTGGTATTGATCTGCTTGGCGCTTAAGGTTATCTTTAGTACATTAACAGGAAGTTGACGCTCCCCTCCCCCCCCCCCCCCCCCTCCCTGACGCCCTGGGTCTCCGAGGACGCGCCATCGAGCGCAAACAAATTTGGTTGCCCAAGGAAAAACGGTTTGTATACGCATTTGCTTAAAAAATCAAATTCCATTGCTTGAGCACCTTGCGCATGCGCGATATGGCCTCAACTTCCTGTTACTAAAAATAACCTTATGTAAGCGCCAGCCACATCGATCCGCGACAATTTCGCTCTCTTCGTGGACTTCTAAACCGGAAGTGTCACTCACTCATGGGATTACTCACTTGAGTATCATTGTAAACTACTTTTGTAAGGAGGCGTCGCCAGTCAAAAATCAATGTTTTGTGATGTTATATATATTGTAACAAGATGGCCAGAGAAAAATTATTGAAGGGGAATCGAAGTCCTTTCCTCAAGGACTATCAAAAAAAGTCAGTGACAAATATCCAAAATATGCCTTTGGGTGTAGTTGAAGAGTGGAGAAAATTTCCTGTGTGCTTTTAAAACAGGTCTTATTAACCAATGTAAAACATTTAGGATTTTGTACTGTTAACCATTTACTATTTTGTACTATTTACTATTTACTATGTACTATTTAGGATGTTGTACTATCTATTGATGTCAGTATAAAGTATTTTTCGAGTATGCTCCGGCCATGAACTGATCTCGCGATCGTTAGCCATAAGACGCGTTTGATTTGATATCCGTTTCGATATATTCGATAACCTCTTTCTAAGAAAGTAAAGAAAACATATTCTATATGCGTTAAACTGTAAAGTAGAGCAGATTTCGTATGAGTGCGAGAACGGTGCCGCACGGTGATGGCACGATTACAGCAGGAATTTCAAATGTTTTAGACACCTATCACGGCACGGCCCATCCTCGGGGACCCAGGGCGAAAGGGGAGGGGGAGGGGGAGGGGAAGGACCTGGAACCAGAACCCAGGCCCAGAACGTTTCACACTCATACGAAATCTGCTAATGATCAGCTCTGAATATTCTAATGAGCTGTACTATTTTGCGAAAACTAATAAAAAATAACTGCAGAACACAATTAACTGCAAAATGTACTAAAGGGAAATAAAATCAGTTAATTTTCATTTTTCAAAGTCAGCTATCCTTTCAGGGTTGAGGAAAAAAACAATTAAAAAACGGTTTTCTAGAACAATTCAAAGCTTGCTTAGCTTTGCTCACACTGGTTTACTGATCGACGTTTTGCAAGAGCTGATTAACATTGTCCACTGAACAATACTTCAGACAAACTTCTTTCGTTAACATGCATTTTTACGGTGTTTTGGGCGTTTTCCTTGTTCGTGCAACTCCAAACAGCAGCTCATTAGAATATAAACCAAGCTCATTAGCATATGTGAAACTGCGGTATACGAATTCGCTCTATTGCCTCGGGACTTCCAGTCGTGATTTTGTTACAGTCGTAAACATAGCAAACCAGATTGTTATGACTTGGTTAGTTTCTTCTGCTTCCTCAATTACATCTTGGTCATGGAATTGCTGAAAAACAATGGTACTTTTACGACTTTCGAATAGTCTTTCCATTCCTTTATCAGACAGTTAAATGCCTGTAAAGTGTCCATTACCTCTAGGCATTTTCCTGACATTATATTTACGTATAAAATTCCAACAGATTTCTTTTCTTTTTCATCAAGTTCTTGAAGGGATAGAGAGTCGATTGAGAGATATTAAGATTAATGATATTAATGACGTGAGCGAGTTGAAATCGATCCGTTGAGGTTACAATTGGAACTGATACGATGAACTGTTTCATATGTCAGTATTTCCAGTGCTATGTTCACGAAGATTGAGGTAAGATTTTCAGATTACTTGTTAAAGTACCCTTTAGTGGATTTTATGATTTAATTCCAAAGTTTTGATTCGTTTTAAAGATTATGAACGTACGTAGTCGATGCAAAACGAAGATTGCATGCAATATATAAGTGTTTGGCGACGTTTTACACTTGCGTGATCGATACCACGATTAATAATATAATGACAATTCATTTGGTGTTTTGCTTCTCGGATCTGCTAAAAACAAATGGTTTATTGATTTTTTTTTCCAAATTGACAAGACAAAAATGTGAGCAAACATAAATCATATAAACATCCACTTTATGTAGTGACTGGAGAGCTCTTTCCCTTTGGGCAAAAATTCAAGGCGGCCGGAATCTGGACGAAGGCTTTGTGATGAGAAAATGGTTGAGTTATACCGAAATGACAAACTTTTAAGTCCTGGCGAAGGCACCATATCAATAGCCCTCCTTTTGTTGTGGTGCAAGGGGGAGGGGTGGGAGTGTACATATCTAGCTAGTGATTAAACACCACTCATTTAATTTGTCATAGAGGGCAAGATCCAGTGGCGTGAGAGAGTTCATCCGCGTAAAATAGGAATCACTTAAAGAAACGGAGAGTCTTTCTTTCTCGACCGAATTTCCGTCTATCTGTAATGCGGTAATGTTTCATCGATCTTTTTAACCACATTAAATATGTCTCACCTGAGTTGTGGAAACAACTGAAGTTTCTTAAGGTCCTTCACTACCACAACGTGCGCCAACACGCTGAGCAAAAGGTTAAACACAGACATTGCTGTTAATTGAATGGGCTGTTTATATGACATTCTAGACCCAACAAATAGTGCACCATGAATAACATAGGAATTTATCAGATTAGAGTCGTGTTAAAATTCATGTCCTTGAGATTTGATCGATGATCTGAACGATCACGAACTCGGCTCTAACTCCTTTACTGGAGTTAGCCTGGTACTGATGTAACTGCGCCCTCACAAGGCGTGCATATAGGAGTTACTCGCTTGCGGAAGACTGGAAGACTAGCCTTATAATTTTAATAAAAAGTAACAGTTTTATTTTGTATAAACAGTACTAATCACCTTTAATCCTTTAAAGAATAAATTAATGAAGTTTCGTGAACAGTATTAAGGAAAAATTCAAAATTATTTTCAACTCCAATGTCAACAAATGCGAGATGTTTTACTGGGTGACCGCTGACTAGCTGTGACTGACTGAGCAGTGAAGAATCCAGTGCTCCAAATATTTAATTCTAGATTCATCTGTTTCGCAGGCGCTAAGATTCTGAAGCCAAGTATTTTAGGGAGAATCTTTATAACACTTCGGAAAAACTAACCACAAAGCAAATATTAATAAGTAGTGATTGTGGTTGGTTTCAATTGGCATGTTTGGTGGCCATCAATAGATTCAAAACAATAAAATATTCCATGTTATGCCACCTGTCCGTGTCGATAAAAAAAAAGAATTACCAATAAAAGGATGCCATAGCAGCTGTGTTCTTGGTCAAAATAATAGAGCTTTTCCATCAAGCAAAAAAAAATCTTTTTTCGTTCAAAAACTGTGTACTTACCCACAAACTTGGCAGCCGCCGTGAAATCCCTCTATTCGAAGAAAATCGTGGCGCCTGGCACAATAGATCACTAAAAAACCCGGTGTTAGGGCAGCACTCAGTAGTGCACCACAGTTTTTCTTAAATATTTCGTTAATAAAACATAACAATGAACAAACCTCAATTATTCCACACACTTTTGCTGATTTTTGTTTCATGGATAATTTTCAATAGGAGATTACGCACAGGTCATTTAGATTATAATGCACTTCTAATGCGAGGGCGGGGAGAAGTAAAGAGTTTGTTGATAAAAGTGTAAACAGTATATACATCATGCCGACACGAAATGACAATAGCAGTTGTCATTGTTCACTCTGGAAGACAGACAGATCGCAAGTTCTGCTCTTTCCTAACTGAAAACTGAAGTCAATTTTTTATTCACGTCACGTTTGGATTATTCACTGCTTTCCAGATGAAACACCAATATTGAGTAAGTTTATTAAGGGGGCAACCATCATAATATCACAATAGATTTCTCACTGTGTTTATCTGTTTCCCTCAGGGAAATATGATAAGTATTATAATATTCATAATTGTCTCTCACCCACAGGACCCACTGTACAAACCAGCGGATATAAATAACTGCGAATGTGGTGTTACCTACCGACAAACGTGTTTCAAACGGTTTATTTAGTCTTCTCGTCCTGAATTATTGACCATCCACAGCGGATTTTAGTAGCCCCGAGGCGCTGACGCACGAGAGACGTTTTTGAGTCTGACTGAGCTTATGAGCTAGCCTGTTTCATCATCTTAAGGTAAGATATGGAATTCTACTGATCACATTTCACTTAACTTAGCTCTATATTACATTAAACTAACATTCTAGTGTTCTAAAGTAGGGAGAATAGAATAACAAACCTTTTTGTCCGATTAATTTTACATGACAGTTTCAAAAATAGTGCCAATTTTATGCACGACATCTCAAAATATTCGCTAATCTTCCCACAAACGTACTTGAAAATGTTTATAAGGGGAACATAGTTGCGTAAAGTTTGAAAATAACATTTCTTATAATAAAGTTTTGCTTCTTTTCCACAATACATACATGTATCCGAGAAGGTGTTTGCGTAAAAACGCAATCACGATTTATCAATTCTCGATAACCACTGAAAATAGTTATATTGGAAAGAGTAATAATTTTGAAATAAATCAAATTATAGTTTTTATTCTTTTGTAACTTTAGGGGCATTTTCCAACTCTTATCACTCCAAAAATGTTCAAAATTACATCACGTTTTTCACTCACAGAAATGAAGAGTTTAAATGAGATTAACCGCTTTGCCATTGTTATCTTAACTTGCCATTTTGCATCAAAAACTGCACAGTAATCAGTTTCAAGATTGTGTGACCAGCGCTATAGAAATAGACATGGGCGAGTGGTCCTTCCAAGAACATAAACTCTGACACGAAATCATTACTTGCAACATAATTGACACAAAAGCAAAAATTTCGCAACAATTATCTTTTACATCGATTTCTTTTGTTTGTTTAAACACCCAAAGGAGGCGAAAAAAATTTGTTTGGCAAAGCTAGCGGTTTTGTGGCAAATGGTGCGGTCAGCTTGCCAGGTGGATCGGTAAATAAAGTTAACTGAGAAAATAAAGTAATACAATAAATTTTACAGGACATTGAAATGTCTCTTATCATTGTTGGTCGACTTAGAAAAAAGGCTATTTTCCGCGCCTATTGAACATTTGTTGTTTTGGTATTGCTGGAAACTCCATAGCCATCCAAGGCAAAAGCAAAATGATATTTTTTCAAGAAAAAAAAAACCAAACAAACATGGCCACCAGTACGCGATCGAACAAAACAGTGATCGATTATCAACGATGAGCGATCTCTCAAAAAACTTTTTCATTGGTATTTTCAAGTAAGTGGGATATTTCTAATTAAATACTCTAACAGACATCAGGAAAAATATCTTCATAATCCTTGCCACTCCCTCGAGGCCGAGTCAACGCTCGTAAGGCAGACACCTCCTCCAATTCCGAATATAGTGTACTTTTGTAATTATGACCCACCTTTTACATAACGTTTAGAGAATTGAGACATTGGCAGCCCACATTAAAGGGAGTTCACAATAGCATAAATACAGTCAATTAACCGAACATTTTTTAATATAAAATTTTATATTAACGTTAAGGTTCCAAATGCAAAAGATTCTTTTAACTTTTATGAATCTATTGAATTGCAACATTTTAAAAAATGTAAGATTTTTTTATGTAAGACTGGTTTGTTTCCGGCTTTTCGCCTTTCCAGTGATACCATGATGGCGGGGAATGATGACCCCCAACCAAATTTCATGACCATTTCTATTAGTAAGTGCACTTAAAAAACGCTAAAGGAACTATATATGTTGAAACCAGCGATCAAGTCTTCATCATTTTTTTTACTGAATCGGCGAAGTTATTTTAAAGAAATGACGGAAGACTTGCAAACAAATAGACCGATGACTTCAAATGACTTCCTATTTTGCCTATATCGCTTATATAAACGAAAACGTTTTGCATTTTTATTAAGAATAAAACCAACTATCTGAAATATAAGTTTGAACCGAAGTCTAGGGTTAAAATTGACGATTTTATACGCCCTCAAATCTGTGCCATATGCCATTAAAATGGCATCATATAATGAATGACGTCAAAATATATGATGTATATCATATATACTATGGTGTGATGTATATCGTATATGCTATGGTGAGTAGCTAGTGCAGATTTCTTATGAGTGTGAAAAGGCCGCGGCGCGGTTACGGCAGAATTTTCGAGTGTTTTGATAGGAAACACGGCACTGACACGGTCACGGCACGGCGCGGTCCTTTTCACACTCATACGAAATCTGCACTAGTAATATTATATATATATACTATGGTGAATAGCTAGTAAGAAAGGCATATGTAAAAATGTTTTTCCCGCTAAAATAATCACCAATGATCATGACTATAAAGAAATATTGCGTAAACAGTCTCTCGGTACCAAAATGGCTTTTCTCAACGCTATTGGTCAGTGGAAAAATTCCCATTGACCAATTTTGAAGGCAAGTGACACAAATTTGAGGACTTGTAAAACTTTGGAATCACGTGTATTTATATCAGACAACAAAAATTAAAAGGACTGATTTTCGCTTCGTAATTATAACCAGATATGATAGCTATCTTTTTTGAAGTGGAATCAAAAAACAAGAGAAACACCTTTCGGTATCAAGATGACGTCTTCGCGGTATTTTCCACTAAACTGGAAGAATTCCCACTGACCATTTTAAAAGGCAGGTAACACAAATTAAAGGGCTTGTAATATTGAATTCTAGCCCAAGACATCTGTCAAACTTTGGACTAACTTGTATTTAAAAAGTTAGTTTTATCAGGCAACGGAAACAGTTAGAACTGATTTTCGCTTCGTTGGCACTTTAAGTGGTAACGATTATAATATGATAGTTATCTTTTAAATTTAAAATGGATTCAAAAAACCCCTTTAATTTTTGATAAAGAAAAAACTGTTTATTTAGAATTCAGTCCGCGTTTCAAGATGAAACGTGACTGTAATATCGACTTTTCTCCATGTTTACGAAGAAATGAAATTAGATGTACATCTTTCTACTGGTATATATACATCAATCGCTTATTTATATTGCGATGATTCAAAGAATTGAACATATTTCTGAATGTTATCAAGCACGTAACTCCGCTCAAATGGACAAAAATACTAAAGAACAGGAAATAGGATATAGTACAATATGACCACGCACCAGTAAGAACCCTTCTTACATCAAACCTTAAAGCTCTATCTTCGAGTAGGCTTATAACTGGGCGCTGAAGAAGAGAGAGACAGGTGCGGAATTGCGCAGAGTGGATTGACTTTTGCGTACTACCGACACTATTAAGGTCGCTTTACTTTTACCTTTAAGCCGATCCATACATTTGAAGGCGACCTTTTATTTTAATTCTATAATGCTTTTATGTTGCACATTCCGAAAAAAAGGTTTATTGCTTCGGTATAATACATGGTATATGTTTTATTGCTTTATAATACATATAATCCAGAATAAAATAAAAATGTCAGCATGTGTTGTTTTATGAAGGCAAACATAAATGGAGCGGTGCGTTGTACTTTCTTTTAATGCTGATAAAATCATTATTGTTAATCAGATATTGCAAGAAGATAGTCCATTTTATTCCCAAGCACTGATTTGCTTAACGATGATAACGAAAGAAAACGTAACGTTATATAATTGTGGTAGATATAGCAAAGATGGCGTTTGTGTTTGGCAAAATTACGTTCCCTAAACATTTCTAAAACAAATGTAATCTGGCGCAAACCCATTTACTGGTTGATATTCACTAAAAGCGAATCAAATATCAAGAGTACAAGCGGTAGACGAATCGACTCCTTGAGTGCAGACAATTATCTTAAAATGATGGCTATCAATGACTATAAATTGATGTACTGTTAACCACAATAACCACTTAGAAAACGTTCACCGCGACGACCAAAACTGTTTGATTTTATTTATAAAAACAAATAGTTTATCTTTGTGAATAAATGATGAAAGACTAGCTTGAATCTGACTGTCTGCGGAAGGGCTGTCCATGCGCTTTTCTACATCCATACATACGGTCGAAAATTGGAGCAAAAATCAGTCAATTGATGAGTGACAATTATTTTTTATCTACTGACTCTTTTGATATACTAAACCTTGTGGTTGAAAACACCTCAATCGTGCGGAAACAATTTAATGAAATATCCATGATTGTCGTAATAAGTCTCTGTTCTTTTTAGAAGAAAATTAAACATTTGAGGCATTGAAAACCGCTAATCAATGTCCACAAACACATTTGCCATGAGTAAGAAAAACATAGTTAAAAAATAACTTGTTTTTTTAGACATTATAAAACGTGCCGCCGCCAATGCTATCGTCATTCGAGTATTTAAAAGATAAAGGTTCCTAATTGTATTTGATGGAATATACTTCTATCTTTAATTTTTTATTGTTTATCCAAACGCTAAGTCATTCATATAAAAGATTTATCACAGTTTCCGGATCATTCTTTAAAACGACAGCACCGCTGAGGCTGAATCTTCTCTAAAATCATCAAATAGCAAAGCAAGATTCTGCAATTCAACGCGGCGAAAATCCTGGAAAAAGTAGGTTATGGATGTTATATTTTAGAAACAAATTTAGATAGTGTTTTTTAAACAAAAAATTCCGAGTTCTTTGTAATTTCTAATATATTTCTAACAGTTACACTTAGTTAGACATACCGTTAAAAATTCGTTAAAAGTCAAAATCTGTATTTCTAACATGTTTCAGTGTTGTTAAAATTGGGTAAAATATTAGAAATTTTCATTCTAACCAAAAGAAACATTCTATAAGCTTATCTGATAGATCAATAGTCGAAAGTGTACAGGGAATCAACAACTTTGGTCCGTTCCAATAAGAAGCAATAATGCATCTAATGGGGCTCCTATTTTATCCGGACACTAATTATTCATTGAATGTTTATATTCTAGACTGCAAGAAATTGTCAAAAATGTCCGGTGAAACGACTTTTCTCAAATTTCAAATCTGTACCTTTTGAAAATTAACCCTCACTCTTGCCAATTTGATCTTTGTATTTTGAAAACCCCCCTCTCGCCTTAAATCTATTGTTCTTTAGTCACACAAAAGAAATCGGGAAAAGTTTATTTAGAATTTAGCTCCGTTTTAATGAGAAACAATGCTGTTGATGATGATCTTTTCCATCCGGGCACAAATTATTTATATTCGCAGAATGTTCTCGGCATTTTAGACTGCCAAAATGGTAAAATATCCAGTAATGTAACGAAGCTTCTTTTCCAAATAAAAGAGTCGGGAGAATATGATTATTTCGATGCAGGCACGAATTATTTGTATTTACCGAATGTCCTCGTTTTAGATTGTAAAAACGGTAAAGTTATCAAGTTATGTAACAATTAGCGTCTTTTCCAAATAAAAGAGTCGGGAATATATGATTTTTTTTTCATCCGGGCACTGATTACTTGTATTCGCCGAATGTTACAAAAATGGTAAACATTTTCCAGTTATATACTCAGTTTTTTTTTTTCCAAACGAATACGTACGCGTAGGAAGAATATGATCTTCCACCTGGGCACTAATTGTTTCTATTCCGCATCGAATGTTCTCGTTTTAGACTGTAAAATTAAAATGGTAAAATTGTCCAGTTATGTAACTCGGTTTTTCTTCCAAAATGAAACAGTCAATAAAATATGATATTTCCCTCCGGGCACTAATTATTTGTATTTGCCGAATGTTTTCCGCATTTTGGACTGCCAAAAATGGTAAAAATTGTCCAGAATTGTTATGTAATCCAGCTTCTTTTCGACAAATGAAAAAGTCGGAAAAAATGTTACAAATTCCAGATTAAAGTCTTGTTTTTTAAAACTAAGCTTCTAGCTGGCTAACGAAAGATGTTTCCTGGGTTGACTAAACTTTGAGAAGCATGTTTTCACAACATAAACGGATTGGACGCGCGCACGGATTTGCCAAGACGAAATATAAACAAAATGTCAAAACTTTACAGATTCGATGTTTATTTCCTAGTCTGAAATGACATTGCTATTTTATTTTTTCTTCTTCGTTTTGCGTTGTCTTACTTAAAAGGCCAGCAGAAATGGCGAAGGCCTTAAAGTAGCATGCTTGTCGGAGTAGTTTCGCACCCCCATATGGCACTCATACATCAGCGTCCGGAAACAAGAATACATGTGTTTTCAGAAACTTTTTAAATATTATTTGTTGGCAGAAAAAAATGTTGCGAAAAAGAATGTTTCTTGTGTTGATAAACAAGCCGGAAACATTTGCGGGGAAACGTGCAACTGCTAGCGCGGATATCCCCGGAAACATTTTTCCTCGTTTAGCCAGGACCTATTACTAGAAATTTGCTAGAAACTGCAATGAGATTAGACATATTTTGTACATAATTAACCTAAGAAATTCCTGCAATTTGATTGGATGAGAGGAGTGGTATTTTGGCTTAATTTTGAAATACCTACATGTGAAAATTAAAGTTTCCATAGCAACTGTTTTCTTTCTTTACTGAAAAAGGCTAAAAGAAAATGGCGGACAGATCAGGAAGCTTTCTCCAACTAAAAAGATGTTATTTAATCATAGAAGTAAACCAAAAAGCTCAAAAATGAAAGAAGAACGGATTATTTGCTGTTCAACATAAGTTATGAATATTTCTTTTCGCTTTTTTTCTGCAAAATACAAAAAATGATCAATCATAGCGACACATTAAGTGAAAGCTTGTCAAAATAACTCTGACGTATTGACATATCAGAAAAGCGATTGAAAGGTACTGAATAAAAAAGTTATTCCACACTTGTTTATCTTATTTATAAAGTTTTTTCTCATCTTTTTTCAAACAATACCGTTTTTGTCTTTACAAATGACAATTTGTTCGCTGGTCTGTTTTTCTGCGCTCTCAGTAAAGTCATTCAGGCCAAAAACGAAAACAAAATTACTGATTTTACTTCTCGGTGTATTAATTTTTGACTTGAATATGGATAAGTTGTCTTAATTAGTTTATTAGGCTCAAAAATCAATTTATTTACTTTTCGAAGTATAGTCGAGTGTAGGCGATTCAACTTCGCGGCTTTTTTATGCAAATTGCAAAACATTCTTAGGTTATATTATTAACAAATAATAGCATGTTTTGTACGTGATATTTGACATATAAATACCACTGGCGATATTTCAAAATTGTCCCATGAATTTCACTTGCCTACAGCTCGTGAATTTAAAAAAAAAAATATGTTGAAATATCACTACAAACCATGCTATTACCTATACATATCCTTAGCCTTTTGTAAAAACCAGCAGGCTCGGTTATATGCAATTTTCAGTAATGCAGCTCTGGTCCAATTAGACACTACAAAAAACCTGATGAAACTCATAAATTCATCCGGGCATTAATTGTTTAAATTCCGGACTTTCTTTGTTTTCAGTGTCAGTTATGGTGTCTGGCTTGCATTAACAAAATGCAACATGAACTTTATGAATAAAACACCTCTTTACTTAATGGAGTCCATGGAGCGGGGTCTCTCCAACTAAAACCCTTTGATCACGTTCAGAGACAAGACAAATTGTGAGGTAAACAGGTGCAAGCACGTACCTGTCCTCAACAAGACATGTAGTGCCATCTGTACATGTTTGATTAGACTGAATGGGATATAAAAACTCGTCTTATAAAAACACTAAATCAAGTGAATGCATCTGAAATAGCCTGGACGTAATAAGACTGATAAAATGTAAGTTTTATCGAGTGTTTCATTTGAGTGGGATACGAAAATCTTGTTTTTATAAAAAAGTGATTTCAATTACGAGATTTTCAAAATAAATTCAAAGTCGGAATGTGACTGACATAACCGGATTGTAGCAGGAAATGTAAGGTCAGTTTACTAGTGCATGTTTCATTGGAATGGGATAAGACAATCTCGTCTTGTAAAAATGATTTCATGGACGGGATTTTCTGACTCAAGTCGGAATTCGACTGAGATAACCGGGATTTAACAGGATATATAATGTAAGTTTTATCTGTAGTGTTTTGTTTGTTTGACAAAGGTTCGTTCGCTCGCTCGTTCGCACTGAGCTAGATAAATGACCGCGCATCGTTCACGTTTTGTACGGTTAGGCCTCTGCGTCCACAATAAAACGGGTTTTTTTTCTTGTTTGTTTGTTTTGTGATGTGTTTTTGTTTTTGTTTTGTTTTTTTCTTGTTTGTTTGTTTGTTTTGTTGTTTTGTTTTCTTGTGTTGTTGTTGTTGTTGTTTTTGTCTGTTTTCTTTTGTTTTGTTTTTGGTTTTTTTATTATTATTATTTTGTCCAAGACATCAGTGTGGTCTGGATGGCGAGAACACTGAGGGAAAAAGGTGGTGTTTTTTTAATTCAACAATTAATTTTTTAAACTCAACAAAAAAAAAATTTTGTCGCGATTAGATTTTAGATTGATCGGTATTCTTTCAATTTTTTTGTCAACAAAAGCGAATAAGATCATATATTTTTGTCAATAAATAGTGAGTTTTGTTTGCTCTTCCCTTTGTAATTTTGGCCATTTATCTCATTAAAAATCGCTTCACACTTGAATGTCCCGGATGTCATGTCCACTCATTCTGCACGATGTCCGAGGAATGTGGGGACGTAGCCAAAAATAAAAAGGGCAGTTCTCGTAAATTATTCGTGCTGTTTGCACAGGGCGATAAAGTGTCCTTTTCCCTTAAGGCGACGGATGTGATTAAATGATATCAGGCAGACTAAAATATAGCACAATCTTAAGACAAGTAGATCAAAAGTAAAAATGTTTGTTCCAAAATCAACATTTGTCGTCCAAGTAATCGGATTGAGTCAGATTATTGAAAAAAAAAGAGATTGCATTTATTTAATTACATGAGAATACACATTTTAAGATATCGTTAACTGGTCCGTTGTACGATTTGCTTTTAAACGGGCGATGTTTGTAATACGCTTACTGGCCGGAATAATATTGATATATATTGTTCAAAAAATTAATGGCCTCAGTAAAGCGCCGTTTTAATACGTAATAACGTTAAGGATTTGCTGTGGACTTTGAAGTTCATAAAACCATCATCCAATCATTCTTATGGGATCATTATTAGTGTTTTTATTTGTCAATTTTCGTCTTTTTTTAGTTCATTAACCTAACGAATTGCGAAGCGTGCACATAGGCGCATTTGATAGTTCCATCCATCAAATGGTTTTAATCTTTGGCACCTAATAAGCCAAGAACTTTAAGTCTCAATTGCTGAACGAGGTAATCTTTCGTTTCAATGTGAAACCGCAAATCGAGTTTTGCACGCCAAACAACACCGCGAAAACGTTATTAGCAAGCAAAAAAACCTAAATGAAACCACACCGATATCGATAAAGCAGTTCCTTGCACTTTTTTACTTATTACTTCTACAACAAGCGCGGAGTAACGGTCTTCTGCTTTGTCCCACCCACTGTACCTTTTTCTTCTGTAAGATCGACTGAAAAGTGTTATTGATAGTTATGCAATTTTTTAACAGATTCCCTCCCAGAATTCCGCCCCAAATTCCTGTTTTAGAAATATTTTAGAAGTGTCGAGCCAGCCTGGCATACTGGCAAAGTAGTGCCACAATTTATTTTTTTAAGGATCCATCTACAGAACGGCAGACAACATGTAATCTCGCGTCGTCATTTCCTAACAAAAACAGATTGGCGCCATTTTCTTCGTGAAATCACCTCTCACATCTGATCTCTTCTAGAAGATTGTTTGTACCGCCTTGTCAAGCTTAATGCAAGCCTAGGGGCTTCTGTACTTGAAATGGCTCGAGAAAAGCACTTACCTATGTTGTGGTTTAATTTTTTCAGCTGGGTTAAATTTTTTGAAGGTTTAACAGTTAGGTTAAGGGTTTATAGTGGATAAGCTATGTATTGAGGTTAGTTTAAGAGATTTAACTAATAGAAAATGGATTAAGAAGTAAACAATACCCTGAAAAACTTAAACCAGTAAAAAAAATTAAACTACAATATGTCATAAGCCAATGCTAGGCGACACTGCTGTTTGCTTTAAACCTAACGAAAATACAAAAATATCGTTAGTAGGTGTTTTTAGTCTTAAACACCATTGAGTACGTGACTTTTTAAATAGCGAAAACTGGACAGCAGATGGTTTTAAGGTGATACGACTAATGGTTAGGTCAGTGAACGGCGATAAAACAACTTCGACGTACGTACAATGGTAACTAAAACCTAGAATGATTCCATCTAATTCATAGAGTAAACTGTCTTTTTCTGACACAAAGCTGTCAATTATTGAGCCGCTAGAGACAGTTTCAGGTATCTATATATCTTTAATCTTAATTTTTTCGGTTGACACAATTTATTTTTACCCTTTAATTTTCCTTCAATAAGTAATAGTTGTGAAGTTTCATTCACTTCGATCAGATGTTAATTTTACAGTTGCAAAATTGCGCTTTAATTAATATACACTATTAAAAGGTCAAAGAATAGAATTAAGGTATTAAGTTAAGAAATTAAAGCGAAAAAGAAACTTTAAAATTACATTGTTGGCTACTGAGTTCCTAAAACTGTAGAGATAGTAGTATGATAATAAATAATGATTTTTAGCTTTGATCTAAAATTTTCATTTTGGTGAAAAAATCCTTTATCCTTTATCTTTTTTTTTTTTTTTTTTTCCTTCGATTCATACTGATATTGATTTTAGGTTTGACTTCACGAAATACTGTTCCTTCTGAAAAGAAGTGAAAAAAGCCAAGAAAAAGGTAAAGAAAGGGTTTTAAAAGGAAAGGAAAGAAAAAGAGTTAATGCTATTTTACAATGTAAAAGAAAAAAAAACGAAAGAAAACTGAGTTAAGAAAATTAAGAAAGGAAAAATTTAGTAGAAAAATATTTTGTTTTTATGATAACGGTTGTTGTCATTGGTCACTCTCAAAATCTTTTTTTTAATTCATTTAAAATTTTATGTATCCGCCGTTTTTATGCCGTTTTTGCTACAAATATTACAAAACAAACCATATTAATGTTCTCAGCATGCAATAGATTTCATTTGCCGTATTACAATACATATCTTTCAGCTAAAATTTAGTAGAATTCTAAGTTCTGATCAATTTTCTCCTTTGAGTAGTGCTCTCTTAAAATTTTGGCTTTCGTTGAAAGAAAATTATTTTAGAACGTGTATTGGATTTCTATTTTTGGCGAGTGCAAAACTGCACGTGCAAAACTTATTTATCTTGGTTCTTGTTTATCTTCACTCATTTACGCGGATGTTACTCCTTTTTCATTTTGATAAAAACTAAATCGTCTGCCGATAAAACTGACACTTAGCAAAAAAATAAACAATTAAATGTGATTTGATGAATTGGATCAAATGGCTATCCGACAGCTCATTCCTTGGAGTGAAGTCTTTGACAGCAAAATTCTGAGAGTAAATTCTTTTTCTCCATCCATGTAAACACAGTGAAGTTTCATTCAGCACGACTTGTTGGATTGGATGGTTTGCATGGTGCTTGATGAACTACGCATTTCAATCTAAATACCCCGCGCTTCCTTTCTGCACGCACGATGACGTCAATCATTTACATTCCAAATAAGTCACGTGTTCGGTTGTCATGGAGACTCCAATGACAGCGCACTATACTACTTAACCGTAGGGTCCGAGTTAGAGTGATCATACGACTTGCTTACAGCAGTACTCGTTTAAAGACGGATTTATAAATCAAGCTAAAATACTTCAGAAAGAAATTCGGACATCCAAAAATAGAGAAAAGCCAAGCAAAGCAACAACCTCCTTCAAATTTTGGAGTCGATAGGTAAGTTAAAGATATTTTCATTGCAGCTCAAGTAATATTTTTTATTATCTAGCTTTAAAGTATATTCTTTTACTTTTCTATTTTCCTTTTTAAATGTATGGTGTTTCGGATAAGATTGTATTCCATTTTCTAGAGCTTTATCTTTGCTAACCAAACTGATGGACCCGGACAAATATGTCCGTTAAAATCCATGGCCAAGAACTATTTTATATTCAGAAACATCGATATCTCCATTTGAGAAACTACATCTTGCCTCAAATCAGCCTTTACAATCAAAGGCAAGAATACATTTTCAATACATTTTCAATGTTAATTTCATTTAATGTTTTTCTGTTTTGTTTTTAATTCATTTATTCTCGAAAAAAAACAGAGTTAATTTTTCACGCAATTTTTATACCACTTTTTATATTTTATTTATAGTTTATTATATTGTATTTTGTTGTTCAACTTCAAAACCTTGCCACCCGTAATTTAAAAGGGTTATCTTACCGATAAATAAGTTTGAGTCTCCCAGAGAGACTAATGACCACTTGGATAGTCATTAAATATCACGTATAATAGAATATTACTTTAGAACTGATCAATATATAACGTCTTCTATTTCCTCTCGCCTTTCTTTTGCTACAATCCTATTTTAGCGCTTTCGATTAACGCTTTTCTTGTTTACACTAGAAAAGAGCTACTTCACTTGCTTTTAGCACCTTTGTTTTACTGTTTCATCATATATGATATATAAAGTATATATAATTAGGGCGTGAAAGATTGTGATATGATAATGCGCTGAAACTGTTTATTATTATGAAAAAGTTTTGCAGTTTGCTTGTATGGTCGAAAAGAATCAACAAAATTAAAAAGCCTAGAAATGGCGGTAAATGAGGTCTATTGAATTATGCTGTACTTATGTTTTATTCTATGAGATCTAAGAGCATGTTTGAGTTTAATAACATTGATAAAACGATAACAAAATCATTATTTCGTTTGTCATAGATTATATCGTCTGCTTTCATAATGACCTGGCTTTATGCGGTCAATAAACAAGGTATAGTTAAAAAAGAAAGACAAAGATTCTTTAATATCGATCTTTGGCAAAACCACTGCGTAATTTACCTTTGTATACACCTATTTCAATAAACGTTGTCGGTATCAAGCCTACGCCAAAAATAAATAAAGCCAAAAATGAAGCCAAAAATCCCACACGAATACTCAAATTCAGCTTGCTCTGACCTTATACGCTAAAGAACTTCACTTACTGATGCTAAAGTCAATATAATACCAAAGCGGAAAAGAAAGTGAGGTTTTGCTACTACCCATACTCCTTTTCGGTCTAGTCCCGTGGGCTTGAGAGCTCTCATACGGTAATCTTTTTGAAATAGGTGTATACGCGTGTTCCAATGAACTAGCTTGAATTCAAGTGCCATTTCATTCAGTTATCTGCTTGAATAGCATTAAGAAATAAATGTACTTAGTCTTGAGATCCTCTTCCTGTTTCAAATGAACAGTGAATAATTGATGTCATACGAATCACACTTTACTTTTGTATTTCACGAAGTCACTAAGCTTCGATTTTCTAGCCATTTGGTTAATAAAACTAATGCATTCATTTTTTCGGTTCTTTTAAAAGATAAAGCACTAATATTTAGCGTCGCGGTAGTTCCTTCAGCTAAACGCTGGTCTCCCAGGAAGCCGACGGTGCATTTGTAATTTGATAGTGTCATAATACTGATCTCTTTCAGTGCACTATCTTTTGATAACGCACGGTGGTGTGCATCGTCTTATTTTATTGTTAGCCTTCTGATCAGTCAGTTTTAGCTTCTGTCATCTATTTTCAACAATCTTCACCAACCAACTGCGGTTTTTGAGAATATTAAACATATTTTGAACGGTTTGATTTAGAGATGGTTAATGTCACTGGATTTGGAACTTTGTTGTCTTTTTATTTTTATCATGATCAATCGTTGGCTGGCCGTTTTCCTGCGTACAATTTGCAGCGTATACTAATCCATCGGAAGAACGTCTCCACTTCCTTTTCCCCATTTCAATATTCTGTGCGTAAATTGATAGAATGCATACAAACACCGTAAGCATCAATTTGTATATGGTCAAGAAAGGAGTAGCTATTCGATGGCAATCTTTCTTGCATGTATCACAATGGGAAACCGAAACATTTTCCTTTCTGCGAAAAAAGACAATCGTATAAAAAAATGACCTGAACCTCTTAAAATTATCAGATGATTCTATATTATTTTCCTGTAACGGAGTTAATTTCTATATCCATGCAAAGTCTAAAGAATTTCCGATTTTCACGTGAAAAGCATCAATTAACTAAAGCCCCTTATAAAATCAACGAACGAGATTTAGTACTTTGAAGAAGGCTAAATCAATGAACGAGATTTGTTGCTTTAATGAATGCTAGACCCTAAGCTTTTAATGAATTTCATGTTTACCTAGTACTTAATCATAATGTGACATTTAATTCTTCACTGATAGTCAAATGTTTACTTGAACGGAGGAAGGATATAAGCGCACATCCTGTCTTCGAAAAAAAAGAAGAACAAAATATCCTATGGATATATGCCTTGAACTTGCTAGACGTGACTCGATGACGTACGATATTTAGTTTCTCTTAGCAGGTAGTAATAATTATAGGATGAAAGCTATTTATGGTGTATTATGCACGCATTTCTTTAGAATAAGTGTACTTGTGATGATATTTTCACGTGTGCACTTATCCAAACGAGAATAAAGAAACTAGACTTAGTTCCTGTTGACTTCAATAATAATTATTTCAGTTACTAGTATAAAATGAAGAGAATTCATTTTAATTTCTTCCTTTCTGATGCCTTAATTATTTTTTTTCGTTCTTTCTTTAATTGTTTTGTTTTGTTTGTTTGTTTGTTTGTCTATCTGTTTGTTTGTTTGATACTTTTTTTGATAATTAGTTTACGAGCAAGTAAGGTAAGTGCGCAGATTTCTGAGCGAGATCGGTCTCGAACTCGATCCCATGCAAGTAGCCTCACATGCACATTTCATTTTGTTCCTTTCTGATACCTTAATTAATTTTTTCATTCTTTCTTTGTTTTTTGTTTTTTGTTTGTTTGTTTGTTTGTTTGTTTGTTTGTTTATCTGTCTGTCTGTTTAATTTCTTTGTTTGCTCTTTTTTGATAATTAGTTTAGCAGCAAGTATAGCTAAGTGCGCGAATTTCTGAGCAAGAGGTATCAAATTCGATCCCAAGGTAACCTCACACTTGTTTCGACGTTCTTTCCAATCCATACAGCTTTAATTACCTCCAGCGGAGTTATAGGCCGCACCGAGGTCGTCTTCCTAGGAGCCTAACTTTGTGTTGAAGAACTACCAACGCAAACTAAAATTGCTTTACCTTCTTTTAACTTTTTTTGCATGCTATTTTTAAATGATAAAGGGAGGCCGAGGGCGGTGAGCCCTCTTACTTGATTTCCTTGTCACAATAGTAGGTATAGCACACGAGGGAGACCACTACAGGGGTCAACATCCTACCAATATATATATCTGTTTAGTGTAAAAGCGAGGGCCTATAGTACTGACTGCAGAATCGCTTTACCTTTACCTCCAGCGGAGTTATAGGCCGCACCGAGGTCGTCTTCCTAGGAGCCTAACTTCGGGTTGAAAGAACTACCAACGCAAATTAAAATTGCTCTACCTTTTTTTAACTTATTTTGCATGCTATTTTTAAATGATAAAGGGAGGCCGAGGGCGGTGAGCCCTCTTACTTGATTTCCTTGTCACAATGGTGGGTATAGCACCGTAGGGAGACCACTACAGGGGTTAACATCCTACCAATATATCCGTTTAGTGTAAAAGCGAGGCCTATACTGCTTACTGCAGAATCGTTTTACCTTGACTTTAGCTTATTTTCCATCAATCTTGTTATTGAACTAGTTGCTTACCACGTGCACGTTAATCCAAAATATCCATTAAGAGCATGAAATCGTTAATTAAACAATTCTTTACAAAAAAGTTATGCATCTAAGTCGTTTTATATGACTTCCTATCAACATATCAAAAACAGAGCTGCTTTTGTCTTGTTTTTGGCGACCGCATTCTAAAAATGACGCATTTTGCCCTTTTTGAAAGAGGTAGCTTATGTATATGTGGGTGCTGTTTTTGTACTTTTTGCAACGCTTTCAAGCACAGCTGGGAATATAGGAAGTGGAACGAAAAACAGCATGAGTTGAAAAACAAACTTTTTAATCTTTTGACATCAATGCAGTAGACTTTAAAAATACCTTCCGAGTGAGATTTAAACGTCGTCCTTGAATAAATAAGGAGACGCTTTTAGTGTTCAAACGTTTAATAGTCCGCCCTTTTTTGCCTAGGTAAAAATCCATCTTAGCAGAAATAGCATATTTCAGGTAAGAAGTACTCCAAATACTATTAATTCATAAGCTCCTTATTTACCAAGATTTCTCGCGTAAAGGTGCATACGAACAAATCTACTTACGTAGCGAAAGTTTGCGAGTGTAACAGTAAAAGAAAGCGACTTATTTGTAATGACTTGCATCGTCAAAGGAAAATGTAACATTGTATTTCTATCGCAATTAAGGTGCATACGAACAAATCTACTTACGTAGCGAAAGTTTGTGAATGTAAAAAAGAAGGCGACTTATTTGTAATGAATTGCATCGTCAAAGGAAAAGGTAACATTGTATTTCTATTGCAATTAAGGTTAATCTCACGATAATCAAACGAATTGTAAAACGAAGACTTGATAGCTAGTATAAGTGGGGAAAATCGGTATGTTTTAGTTGCGTTTAAGGTAAAACCGCGCAAATGGGGATACGGAGTAGCGTAAGGTTTAATCGTACTCAAAGACGACGTTACCGACGTTGTTAGAACACTGACATTGTAACAATCTTGCTGTACATTCGATTCGTTGTATTTTTTTTCTATAAATAATTAACATAACGCGCGTGCTCGTCAAAGGCTAAGGCGTGTACCGGGCGAGTTCTACGGATACAAGAATTTATAAAATATTTAAGATATAGCGCGCGCTGATTGGCTGGCTACCATGTTTATTTCAGATGACAGAGACATGGCTCGCACAAAAATATTTTATAAAAGCAATATAAAACGATCACTTATGTCTCTGTACTGTGATAAAAAAAAAACACTTTGGAAGATGTAGAGCACTCGAAAAGCAAGAGAAACACTCAACGGCTACGCCTCGTGTTCCTAAGCTTGCTTTTCGGCTTGCTCTACATCTTCCATCGTGTTTATATCACAGTACAGAGACATGCTCGCGCGTTTTATATTGCTTAAACACACCATGCGCGCGGACTTTTCAACATTTTGTAACGAACGGAAAAGCTAGAACACTTGCGTCAGTCCCCGTTCAAACGAGAACGCAAGCGGATACAAGTTTTGACTTGCAACTTGCGTCCTCGTTTGAACACCTCTCCACGCAAGTCAATGGAAAATATTCAAAAACTTTCAAGGAAAAATCAGCTAGCTGAAAGACAGCGAGAAAATCAGTTTTGTTTTTGTTTTAAGTATTTGTAGGAGAGGAAATATGCAGAAGTTCGGACGAAAAAAATATGAAAAACAACTTTATGAAGCTTAGCATGGTGACTGTTCAAACAAGCTAAAACTTGCATTAGCTTGTGATCAAATTTGAGCACGTTCAAACTGCTCGCAAGTCAATGCAAGTAGACGCAAGTCGACGCAAGTTGGTGTTCAAACGAAGATGCAAGGCGTCCGCGCAAGTCAAAACTTGCATCGACTTGCGTTCTCGTTTAAACAGAGCCTTAGAATAGTAATTGTATTTTACGCCTCTTGCTTCTCTTAACAAGTCTCTCGTGTTTTGATCAAACCCCTCTAAAGCTGCACAGCACGAGCATGAGCGCGAGCGTGTTCTACTTCTTTATAGTGTTTAATATACAATTTGTCATTGAATTGTAGATCGAACTTTTTAAAGAAAGTTGCGAGCAGTTATGCTGGAACCTAGGGGAAACACGATAACATACGCGATATCTCTAAGATATACTTACCCGTTGTGAATATAATTATAAACCTTTTTATCAACTGCGATCTGGCTCTACAATAACAGCTATCTATCTTTCCGTGACTTTTTCATAAAATAAACAAAAGTTGACAAATAAAATAAAAACTACGAGGCGTGAATCAAATCCAAGGCAGATATTAAAAAATTAAAATATAATTTTTGGTACCCTGCTTTCCCTTTCCCTTGAATTCTAGACGATATTTTGTATTTTTACAGGAATTTTTGGTAGATCTAAATGTGATTTTCCATTAAACCACCACATTGTGTTATTGGTTAGTGGTGAGCGTCTCTGATACCTTATTTTTACTTAATATACACTTAAACAGAAAATGTAGACGGATGTTTAGACTCTAAGGACAACTAATAGCATAAATTTTTAAAATGAAAAAGAGATGTTTATAACCATGGTCATTGTTTATCGGTGAAAATCGTTTGAAGAAGCTTTTAAAAGGAATTCAAAGAAAATTGAAAAACAATATTTCGGTTTCTTCTAGATATTTCATCTTTTTCTAATTTGCTGTTTACAAAATTGAATTGTTTGCTCCCGGTTGCACTAGACCGGTATACAAGAGTCCATTCAAAGTGCCATATTTCCCAAGACGTAACACTTTTACAATCGCCATTTATCGTACTTACTCGTCAGAATGATTGAGAATACTGAAGTCTAGAAGGTAATCCAATCTTCTCCGCCTTCGATCGAAATTGTATCAGTTACATTTAATTCAAATGCATGGGTATTTGTATCTTGAGTTCCACTCAGTTAAGGATACAGAAAACCTTTATGGGTGTTGCTCACCAAAATATCAAGAAATTGTGTGAGCGATTTTTGATATTTCATTTCGTTGATGAGAAATTGCTTGAAATTCAACTTCGAGTTTTTTGGCATTCATGGCCATGCATACCTAACGAATTCGAACCAGATGAATATCAGCCAAAAATCGCTCGCACACTCTTGTTCGCTGATTATCCAGTTAGCTATATGAGCAAAATTTCATCAAATTCTGATAAATTATTATATGCAAGTAATTCACATTTATCAAAAGGGTTGAATATATGATGGCTGAGTCCACCAGCGTAATTCATGTAAGCTATAAAATACCGGGAATTGTTATCAGAAAATAGATAATTTACCGTAAGGCACATTTAATATTTAGCTTTAAAATGATATATAGTTTGTTATGTTTAATGTTAATGCAGCGTGCATAAAAACATTTTTGTCAAAGATGCTAGAGAAGCAGGGCCGCGAAGGTTTAAGTAATAAATAAATAACAAGAGGGCGCGTTATATCGGTGTAGAAAGATCCGAGCTTATCGGATTAAACGTTATCAAACGTCAAATATCACATTCCACCAGAATTTCCCAAGCTAGATTATATTTGGCTTAGAAAATCCAAGTTAAAGTTTATGCAAATTAAGAAACAATTTTATCCGAAAGATCAACGTTGCGATAGTGATCTCTGTATTGTTTTCTGCTGAATTATTAATGAGTGTGACATTGTATCCTTAAGTTGACCGAAAAGGGATTTTAGGGAATGTTTCTATGAAGGCGAGTTATCGTAGGTAGCCGACGTACTGTTTTTGTTGCCCTAGGGAAAAGAAAATTAAAAAAGGAGTTATTTCAGCCACCATGGACAAAAATTAAAAGTGCTTTAATATTACTGATCATGATGAAATGACAGGCAGAATGTTGAAGTTCCTTTTTGAGTAAAACTATAAATCAGTGATAAAATCGAAAAGTTAAACACTTATTTTAACGCTTTTTCTCGGCCTCGTTAATGATTCACATTCTCAGAATTCTTTGTCTTCAATAGGGTCTTATAGTTTCATGTGAGTGTATCTTGATAGCCAGCGGGAGACTCCGATTAATTACTTTATACGTATAGATGATGGTCGTACCTTCTTAAGAGTCACAACCACGGCTTTTAAAGAACATAAAAACTTACTGTTAACTGCCATTTTTTCGTTATTTCCCTTTTCATTTCCCTTTTCAATGAGCCGAGATTTCGTTTCTGAAACATCTCGACTAGCTAGAAGCAAAAAATATCGCTCAAATCAGTATATCAGATCATTATCGAGTATAATGTTCCGGCAACGAAGGAAGGACTCAGCTAATTAGATCTCTGACCACAAGCCATCTGATAACATGGCCAATATCGAGTATTAAGGATTTAAAAGTAAGGGAAACTTCACGAACGATTATGAGAATCTGAACCTTAATGAGCATTGAAAAATCTCTGCAAGCCTTCGGCTTATGACAACATGGCGATCCTAATTCATCACTGATTTGTTTATCAAAATTTATTCAACTAAAATCTTTTGCTCCGTGTATATACAAATGTGTAAAGAAATTCAAAGCCAGTGGCTATGATCTTGCACGGTTATAATATTCATAAGCAGCTAAAGAAAATCCAAACCTTTCAAGTTATGACGTCACAACATGGCGACCCCAAACCAATCTTGATTAAACTTTATTCAAAGAAAATCTCTTGCTACGTGTAAAAAAAAGATATATAAAAAACAATTCAATATTCCTTTTTTGAAAACAACAAAACAGGTTATTAAAAGGGTCCTTTTGATAGAAACTTTCCTTTCGTTTACTCTATAGGAAGTCCCGTAAATAGCGAGCTCTTAGGATTGAATCGCCAAAGGACGTCTGGACAGTTCTATAGAAAGGACTTATACTAGTACTTTGCCTTTATAAAAGTAGATTTTCAATATAAATCGTGGGGAGTTTTGACGCAGCATGGTCTTTCAAATCTTTACAAGGGCTTAGCTTGATGCTTGAGGTTTTACAGAACTCACTTGACAACAATCCTATAATATGACATTAAGGTCGGTACAAATGCTATGCCATCATAATTATTTTTCAGAGCTTTTTGGAGCTATTATATTATAAAGCTCAAAAATGTACAGCCTCGAGGGAAATTCACATTGGTCACTGACGCTCATCCCTTTTTGTCCAGTCTGAAACAATAGCAAGGTCAAATATTAGTTATTAATTAGAATTTGTTTATACTTTGAAAATAGTTCAGTATCCAAATATTCTTATTAGAGTGATTTGGCAAAGGCAAAACTACGTTAAAGAGGATTGCGCGCGTGTTGACGATTTTTGTTCGATACTAAGTGACCGTCGACGTCGCCGACGGCAAGAAGAGGATGTGAAAACAAGCGAAATGGCGTCCTAAACGAGGCGTCGTGACGTTGCCGGTCACGATAGTCGCGCAACGAACGTTAACGAATGTGATACATTGGTCATTTCACGTTTTGTTCTCGTATCGCGTCGCGTTTGCTATAAATCACTCTATTATGGAGAAAGTCTACATATTTTTTCCTTATCTAGCTAACACTGTATACTGAGAAATATTCACAGTCAGAATTTTGGGAATTGCGAAGTGAATGATTCATGGCCTAATAATTGATAGGTTGCCAGAACGATCGATAAATTTCCCCTTGGCACCACAAATGCCCAGGGGAAATTGATCGATTGTTCTGGCAACCTATCAGTTATTTGACAGTATATCATTCACTTCCCAAATTTCTCCTAAGGAAAACTATGTAAGATATACAATCACTACATTATATACTATTTATCGATTATTGGAATTTTGAGACTAATGGATTGTTTTTGTAGATGATTATTTCTCAACACTATTAGCTAGATAAGAAGAAAGATGTAGAATTTCTGCATAATAAGAATATTTGCACGTATAATTTCATTTTTCCTGTCTCCCATGAAGATCTTACGAAAGTTTCGTAGAATCTTCATGGGAGACAGGAAGGCTAAAATTAAGTGCGGCAATTGAAAGAGTTATTGCCTTCGAAGATTCTGTACTTTTTTCAATCGAAGTAAAAAGGTATAGACGTTCAATATAGACAGCATCCGGAGCAGTCTTTCAAGACGTTATCATCAATACCAACCTTAAGTTTTCTGTCTTCGAATCCATTTGATAAAAGACCGTCTAAGCGAGGATAAATCGGTTTATATCTCTACACCTGCGGCAGTTCGAAAGTTTTCATCAAGTCTAGAAGAGTATCATTTCAAATAGATAAGCAGTTCTTATCGATCGAATTATGTGATGTAGTATAATTTTCTATCGTATAATCCGATCCACAGTGAGCTTATGAGAATGCTTCTTGCCTGACTATTTGACAAAGTACATTTCTAATCACTGCAAACAAGTCAAGTTTAACGCTTAAAAATATCGAATTCGTAAAAAGATGCTTTGGTGAAAGCGCACGAAGGTAACAATACTAGGTCACTAGTTTATCAAATGATATTGACTGGCTAGCTATAACATCTCTTTCAGTTAGTTTGAGCTTGATGTATTACTTAATGAAGGGATCCAATAAGAAATCGCCGATCTTTCTATAAGTAACCCTGAAAACTGTTTTTCCGGATAACACATATCTAGTGCTCTTCAATGCTTTAAACTGTTTTCAAAACTTCGTTATGGCTGTTTAAAGGTAGAGCTAGCTAAGAAAATGCATGTTTGTGATGATAGCTAGAATATGAGTGGCCAAACTGCTGGTGAGATTTGAGATGGGGAGCCTTAGGCGAACCATATCAATCAATCCTTAAGTTTGCATATTGTATAAAGTTTGGATTATTTTGACTGAATTGTATGCTACGATAAAATGTGAGCTTTGCATGCATTCAGTTTAAGGATGATTACAGTTGAATTACTTTTCTGGAACTTTCGCGAACTGAAATCGCTGCTCCAGAAATGCACTTGAAACAAACGCCTATTTTTGACTGTGTGTTATAACAGTTGTGCTTTTCTTTCTCTTCTCAACAGTATTACAGACAAAGGCTTAAAGGCTGGACATTTCTGGTTCTTTGATTTCTTCACTTGCTATACGTTTTGGTAAGTTAATGATGACACATTGATATTCTATTCATTTGCCCAAATTTATAATAAAAGATTGAACAAAAATTCGTACAATGACCTTAAAGGGGTACTTGGATGAGAATAAATTAAAATTGCAAATGACTTGAAACTTAGTAAAACCTATCTGTACGACTTCCAATAATCACCAAAAGCAACATTTTCTTTTCTAATTTTCATCGATTTTCATCCAAGTGGGCCTTGGTGCCAGGCTTCCATCACTTTTCAACACGTGTTTCTGATTTGTGATCACAGTATATCTTAATTTTAATTTGAAAAGTACTGAATGAGCAAGGTTTATTCCTTACGTGGCAAACAAAGAATAGTTTATCACAAGTTGATTGCTCTTACCCCTAATCTTGTATTCATCGTTTTATTAACATGACTACTAGCTGACTAGAGACGGCAAGCAAGTAACAATGAAATGATGTTAGTTTAAAGTGCCCCTAACCCCTACATTAAAATTCTGATAATCGTTCGTTTCTTCATGAATGGAAATGTTTAATGGTTAATCTCTCTGGATAAAATCATTTCATTTCGGAGCATTAAGCATTTGAAGTCGGAAAATGCAAATGAGATGACGTAAAAAAAGGAATTTGCATGATTTTGTTTCCAATTTTGAAACAAGTGTGTTTGATTTGGGTAGCAAAAACGTTCACCACACTTTGTATTTTAGCAATGAAAATGTTTTGCAAATGAAAAAATAGTATAAAATTCATCTCTAGTGTTTTTGTATATTTAAGAAGTCCTTTTTCTACGTCATCTCGTTTGCATTTTCAGACTTCAAATGCTTAATCCTCAGAAAGGAGATGATTTTTATCATGAAACATTTAACCATAAGACTTTTCCATTCATGAACAAACGATTATCAAAATTTCAATTTAGGGGTTAGGGGCACTTTAATTTTTATTGCATTTTCCGTTATTGTATTTTGTAATCCAGTTTAATCCTTTGAAACTAGCCCAAATTTCCCACAATACTTTTAACTCCGAAACAATCCATATATTTAAGTAGGAAGAACTGAAACGCAACTTTTGTAAAAAGCATAGAGTCTTCAGTTTATTCGTTTTTAAGAGCTTAATAATTATAACAATTACATGGACAAAGCGCGCGAATTAATTAATTTTGTACATACTGATATTGAAAAGACCGTAGATTTCTTTGTTAAATTTGCAGCTGAACTATACAAAGAGGTGTCAATGGGAATACCCGATTGTCAGTTAATAACTACTAATTTTAGGCCAACTGTCAGCTAACTGTTAAACCCTACTGACACTCTCATAGAAAAACTATACAAAATTTGGATCGGAACTATAAAGTAAAATAAAAGCCCATTCTTAAGCGGCTTACTTAATTCGAGTAACCTTTTTGATTCAAATGATCATTCGATTTTGATAATGGCACGGACACTATCGATTCACTGAATCTTAATTCCAAATCGATCTTCCTTTTTCTCACTGGTAATAGGAAGGCAGAAAGGTAAATTATCTTTCAAATGAATCATAAATACAAAGAAAGATGAACGGATATGAAAAGAGCCTTTCATAATAGTGAATGAGCAGTAACGGCGCGCGCCTCCAGGAGCCATTAGCGAGGAAATAAAAGTAATCTTCCTGGATTAACTAAGTAGGTCAGACATATCCATGGTACTTTTGGGACAAAAAAGCTCTATTTCTAAATCTACAAATCATATTTCCAAATGCTATAACAAACTTTGTTCGTATATTTCTCATGTTTTACATTATTCACACTCACAATGAAGAACGGTTTCGAACGATTTATATGAGGTTCAAAAATCACTTTGCTGCATTCATATCCCTATACAAACACGGAATTGTTTATTTATTATTATTATTTATTGTTTTCCACCCTTTAAGATATCTGAAAAAGCTACAAACGCCTGATATTTGGCTTCAAATATCTGACTTCTGGAACATACACGAAAATTTTCTTTCCGGAATCGATGCACTTGAAAATTTGTTTGCGCATTTGTGAAGATTTGTTTGTGTACTCTGTCCTGTTATAGAAATTTACGACGGAAAGACATAAGCATATAGCACTTAATTCGTACAATTATAGTCTCACTATGTGGACTTAAAATCATATTGAATGTTTATGTAAACATAGTCTTAATATTTTTCTCTAATGAAGAAATCGAAGTTATTTGGAATTGAACTGGAAATTGCGAAATGATGCTTCAGGTTCATTTGGAGGCACGGAAATTTGATTGACTAATTGCACCTGTTCAGTGAAAGCTAGAGAAAATGTAAATTAAATGAAGAACTAAAAATGATAATTCAGTTTTTTAACATGCCTCGACACGGCCCAGTTGGATACAAAAATGATTAGTACTAACCAAGAATTAAATCTAAAGAAAACCGTTTATTTGTAATTTATTTGTACACGGAATAAGTTTTACCTGGAAATGAGCTTTTATCATGTAATTCCAAAAGTCGCAGCACACAAATATAATTACCATAGCTGGAAAGAGTACGTCAAAATTAGTAAAACTGTGAAGTTTGAATGAAGTAACTTTCATACTCATGAAGATATGAATTTTCCGAAATCGAAATTTTGTATGAAAACATTCGCTGGTAGGCAAGAGATGCCTACCAGCAAAGGTTTTCTTACAGATTCACACTTTTCAAAAATTCATATTCTCGCGAGTTTTGGATTTAATTCCTTCAAACTTCACTGCCTTGCTAATTTGAACATGCTCTTTCCAACTATGGTAATTCTTTTTCTGTTTTACGAATTGAAAAAATACTTGATAAAAGCTCATTGTGCAACGCACATGAATATTCATAAAACCATTTATCTTAATCCCTCGATTTTCAAATAACTGGGCCCTCGGGACCGGTTCCTGATAATCCGATTTGTGCTAATCCAGAGTCAAATCTATTGACTGTTTTAAGAATTAATCCTGGATAAGCACTAATCGGGATGATCAGGAGCTCACTGCACGACTGCAAACAGTCCTATAGTAGAATCACAGCACTATATAAGGCTTGGGTTTCCTTATTTATGCTATAATAGAGCAAATATAATACGTTTATCGCCAATCTTATTTGAACAACTTTCCTAATACCATATTAACACATTTGCAAACTGTCATGTCAATCAAAAGTAGCACTTTTTCCATCACCCTATACTACTACTACTACAACCACTACCACCACCACACCACCACTACTACTACTACAACTACTACTATTACTACAACTACTACTACTACTACTACTACTACTACTACTACTACTACTACTACTACTACTACTACTACTACTACTACTATTACTACTACTACTATATTGTACTACTACTACTACTACTACTACTACTACTACTACTACTACTACTACTACTACTACTACTACTACTACTACTATTACTACTACTACTACTACTACTACTACTATTACTACTACTACCACCGCTGCTGCTGCTGCTGCTGCTACTGCTACTGCCACTGCCAATGCACTACTGCTACTGCTACCTGATCTACTACTACCATGATTGAATCTCAAACGACAACGTTAGAGAACATAATGCATTGCATTCTGGTATACATCCACTGTAATGGTTTCAGCAGAAGTCACATGACACTTTAAGATGTCATTATTGGTTTCCTGCCGATATTCTCATTTGCCTGAGTGATTGCACTTTATTCAAAGTCAGTTTCTGTTGAATGGCTACTGTGGAAAACACCAGCGTGAAACCTGTAAGTTGTTTTGACCTCTAATCGTATTTATAACACTACTAGTGCTTTTTCTAGTTCTTTTTCATTTATATTTTTCTTCCAATGTTGAATTTTACATTCTCGGTTTGAAAAATCTCACTAATGACATCATTAACATAGATTATAACTTCGACTTTTTTCTTTTCAATAAAAGGCAAAATTCCAGTTTCAAATAAGATGCGAAGAACAACTGCTTAGTAATCTAAGTGTACGAAGTTCGTCAATTCAGTTATTGTCAGTAACTTCTATAAAATTTAAGGGCCTCAAAAGTTCTTTTTTCCCCTTGGTGTCTCTAATTATTGTAAGCAAAGGTAGTTTCGAACGTGCACGAAAGACTATAGTCTCGCAATTTCTCGCGCTGACCATTCGCCAATGCTAAATTTCAGTCAAAAGTTTTAGCCCGAAAAAATTTTCGACCAGTAATTTTTGTACAAAGTATTTCTTTTGGGAATAAAAGAGATAATTTATTTCTAGGGTTTTTCTGCACAACGATTGCATGATACATATACTGGGGTATTTACCGATAATCAAACGGATGTCCTGTAGCCATTCCGCTGATCCGATCCAAACAGTTTTCATCGGAAAAATTCAGCCTTCTTCGATTTAAGTTTGATAACTGAGTGCTGCAAAAAATCTTAAGAAGTTTAAAGAAAAACAAGAAGTAATTTTGCACTCGTTAATGGCATGGATTGATTCTCTGTTCTCGCCCGTCTTCATCACTGGGCAAAACGTAGAGCTGAACAAGCAAAGTCTTTTTATGTTTCCAGTTGATATGCCAGATGTGCAATTTGAAAAAACGATTCTTAGAAAAGATACGGATCAGAAAATCCGACGCAAGTATCTCTGGAATCTCTTGTTTTTACGTGAAGAGGCAATGCATACAGAAGAGTATCCGTTTCCAAAATCCCGTTTTTGAGTGCTCATAAAATGCATAATTCATAAAGAGAATCCTCTTTACAAATAGTATGCATAGCTCGATTTTTGACTGGTTTGCCTAAGTATTTTACAAGATTCTTTAAAGTTGAAAGCCAATACGTGATTCACAAAACGCGTCCTCTTTCCAAGGTAAATTTAAGAATTCTTTTCTCATGAGTGGATCTTTATTTCTTGTTTTCAATCGCCGTACATCTTCAATTCCATGTCTATCACGAGATCTCTATCGACTGAACGTTTGTTAACTACGCCTAAGTGTACGAATCTTCCGCTGCCTTATTGCTCAGCAAAGCCATACTCAGACACCATTAAGGCAAAATCTATTAATAATTGGTCATTTGTTGCATGCTTTACCTAAGGAAGACCTACAGGCGACATAATGATAAAATTGCTCACGATAGAAATCCTGCCATATAGTCTTCAATAACTGTTATCTCTACAAAACGACCAACTTTGTCGCCCCGGTCCCTGCGGCGATCAAAGCATTTGTTGAAACATCTCTACTACAGACACTTAATCTTGACTTATAGAAACTACTAGTTGTGCTGAGTCTGGCCTTTTAAAATGGTATGGTTTTACTCCCTGAATTAGTGTAGAGGTCTTTCGACATAATAGTTGACTAATTCTGTATATTTTTAGCAATCTTGCGTTGCTTGATACTACTAGGGGTGGGGCGGGGAAACGAAGGGTCGGGTATGCTCTCTTCTCTCCTTAGTGCGTACCAGCTACTCGGGCTATTGTATAATGTTTATTCAAATTTTAATTTTCTGATCAAATGAAGAGTCTCAGTAGAATCTTACTCAATACAGCATCTAAACATTGGCGACTTTTTGATGCATTTGAAATAATTACTTTTTTATCATTTAATCTTTCTGAATTTGTAGATTCATTTCTGTAAATCAATACGCCGAACGATGGTAATCAATTTCATCACGATTTTTAATTGTTTTTGTCTGTTAACTTTCCTTTCGTTATATGAATAGTCGCCCAATTCCTCTCCTTTTGCTTTCCTTTCCTTTTCTTTTCTTTTCTTTTTCTTTTCTTATCTTTCTTTTCTATTCTTTTTTCTTAACTTTCTGTCTCTCTTCCTTCCTTCCTTCCTTCCTTCCTTCCCAGCCCCTCCTTCCTTCCTTCTCCCTTTCTTTCTTTCTTTCTTTCTTTCTTTCTTTCTTTCTTTCTTTCTTTCTTTCTTTCTTTCTTTCTTTCTTTCTTTCTTTTGTTCTTTCTTTTTTCTTTTGTTCCTCAGCTTTTACTCATCTATTACAGTATCATATTATGCCACGTTTAGTACTAATCGACAATATGTAATGCAAAAAGACATTACATTTCCTGATCAAATTTTTATGACAATACAACAACACTGTACTAATGAGCGCTTTCTCTCAAAGTTTGATAACCTTTACGAGTTTTCATGCTAAGCAAGTGATATGTCCAGCCTTGAATTTTTGTGTCTGATTTTGATTTTTGATTGATTGATTGATTGAATGATTGAATGATTGAATGATTGAATGATTGAATGATTGAATGATTGAATGATTGAATGATTGAATGATTGAATGATTGAATGATTGAATGATTGAATGATTGAATGATTGAATGATTGAATGATTGAATGATTGAATGATTGAATGATTGAATGATTGATTGATTGAATGATTGAATGATTGAATGATTGAATGATTGAATGATTGAATGATTGAATGATTGAATGATTGATTGATTGATTGATTGAATGATTGAATGATTGAATGATTGAATGATTGATTGAATGATTGAATGAATGATTAAACGATTGATTGAATGATTGAATGATTGATTGATTGATCGATCGATCGATCGATCGATTGATTGATTGATTGATTGATTGATTGATTGATTGATTGATTGATTGATTGATTGATTGATTGATTGATTGATTGATTGCATTGTTGTTCTTTATGATTTTTTGATTTTTTGATTTTTTGATTTTTTGATTTTTTGATTTTTTGATTTTTTGATTTTTTGATTTTTTGATTTTTTGATTTTTTGATTTTTTTGATTTTTTGATAAAGATGAGGTCGCTTTATCGAATTCATGATTTTTTGCTTATTAGCCCAAGGTGTTATCGTCTAGAAGATATACATGTATAATTAACGAAAACTAAATTGCCTTATATTTTGTAAGCTTCAGTAAATAAGCTTTAGCCATAAATGATTTGCTGTCGTTTAAGCTTGATGGCTTCAAGCCATTCCGATTGTTTTGCGTCTGTTGTAAGGATACCACCTCAGTCGAGGAGCGGGTGGTTTATTTTGAAATAAAGGTAAGTTTAATTTATATTAGTTTTTCTAGTTTACAAAGAAATTCAATTTGAAAAACAGTATGAGGTTGTAAGTGTCATAGTTCTAGTTAGGATACAATGGTAAGGGAAATCGAACGTAGAATTTTGCAGACCAAAAACAGAAGATATTCGATGTTATGTCTAAACTATGCACTTTGTAAAGTAAAGGCTACTTTATAGGTATAGCTAATCGAACGTAGTTAAGGATCAAGATATTACATAGTAGCGCGTTATTAGACCAAAGACATAAAGTTGTGAAGTGCTGAAGATGTGCAAGTGTTTCAATCATAACACTTTCAAGACTAACAACAATCTCATTCAGGTACTAACAAAACATTTGCGAATGACTTGTATAATCATGAAGCATCAGTGATTTCGGTTTTCCTCGTTGACTCTCAATGCTTTAGATTAATTCACCAGATTATTAGATGATTAGCAAATCAAGGCGAACATGGAATAGCAAAAAGATAAAAGAAAACGATAAGAGAGTGAAAGAGAAACTATTATTTACAAGATTTAAGAAATAAGGTCAATGTAGTATAAGAAAGAGAGAAAGGGAAGAAAGAAAGAAAGAAAGAAAGAAAGAAGGAAAGAAAGAAAGAAAGAAAGAAAGAAAGAAAGAAAGAAAGAAAGAAAGAAGGAAAGAAAGAAAGAAAAAAAGAAAGAAAGAAAGAAATTGCAGACATGTTTAAATATTGTAAAAGTCATTATCGTCTGCAGTTGCGGTACTGTTTGAAAAAATACTTTTCGTTTCAATGTTTTCCTATAAACAAGTCTCTTTTCATGTCTTTTCCCCATGGGCCTAACTAAATATTTACTTTCATGGTGCGAAATGGACTTCTCCAGGCGAGGCCTTGCTTACGTAACTACGCTGTTAGTTGGGGTCTAACGTTACAAAATATGACCAATGCTGATATAGTCTTAGGCTTGATTGCGTATGGCTTTATTTGTGAACGCATACAACAAGAAAAATTGAAAAACAGCGAGACGATCAAAATAGAATGCCATAAAGTAAGTCGAACGCGTTTGATCTTTGAGTAAAAACATAATATAATAATATTTTATTGAACTAACTTATTAGTCTGAAGCTAAAATACGTTAGGCTATGTACACATGATAAGAAATGCGCAAAATGATTTGACAATGAAATGATCACATAAAAGAAAGGTCCAAGTATAAAAGCTAATGTACGTCACTGCAAATTGTTCCACATGCAGTCGACAAGTTAAATGATAAAGCTGTCTATTGCTCTGTTTTTCATGTTGGGGGCCTTTACAAAAGTCTCCTAGCTTGTGATCTGATGTTGCACCTGTTTTAGTGAATACTAGGTAAAATGAAGTGTGACTAGGTTGTTGGATTTTACCGAAGAACTGTTTGCAAATGTAGTTATCGTTGTACTCGCGATCATGTGTTTATAATTCAAGTGTGAACGAGGAAAACGCTGCGAAAATGAAAATGATGAATGTGGAGCGTTTGTTGCGTTTTCGGTGAAATGAAACTCTTGCATTCTTAATTCTTTCTTTTTATCTTTCTTTCTTTCTTTCTTTCTTTCGTTCTTTTTTTCATTCATTCTTTTTTTTTTTCGTTCATTCTTTTTTTTTTCTTCTTCTTCTTCTTCTTCTTCTTTTCCCTCCTAGGCCTTTCCTTCCTTCCTTTCTTTCTTCCCGTCTTTCTTTCTTTCTTTCTTTTTCTTCCCTTCTTTCTTCCCTTCTTTCAGTCTTTCTTTTTTCCTCTCTCTTTCTTTCTTTCTTTCTCTCTCTCTCTCTCTTTCTTTCTTTCTCTCTTTCTCTCTTTACGACAACGCATTATTTAATTAATGTATACAGACAAGCAGTTATCCAAGGCATTACGGTGTAAGTGCTACTAAACTGTCGCCAGCTGGCATGCCATCGAGACTTGACAGGACTTCCTGTCTCGCTTGAGCATACTTAGCCTCTTAAAACATTGCATTTTACTAAATACAAAAGTCATTTTACTTATGGCTCAATGACGCTGTAACTGATAAGTATTCGATTGACGAACTTTTTTGTAGAACATAGACATCTTTCCTGGATATAAAAAAAACATGGAACTAGATCTGGTGCATTGATTAAAATTCTACTCCTTAAAGCATGCTATCAGGCCGGTTCTTGGAAACTCGAATGATGATCTAAACACCTGACTAACCATACGATTGGCATACAGTAATCACTGCTAATTACAGTTTTCTTGAGCAGTATATTACATTATAACAGTGGCTCATTGTTTGGGTTACCGCTGCATTTATGAGTCACGACCTATAGCTGTATTTGTACTTTGCCGCTTTAACTAGTAGAATTATTAAGCACTATAATATGCTTAAAGCCTGGTATTCACCTCGAAGCAAGCTAAGCATAGGCGCAACCACAAGCTGGATCAAAAGTGTTTCTTTTTCTTGTGCTTAAGCCTGTGCTTGCGTCCATGTAATCAAAAAGAAACGACTTGCCGCATGCGTTTGTTTTTTTTTCCTTCTTTCCTTCGTTCAATCTTTCCTCCCTCCCTCCTCCCTCATTCCTCCCTCCTTCCTTCCTTTTTCTTTCTTTCTTTCTTTCTTTCCTTCTTTCTTTCTTTCTTTATTCCTTTCTTCCTTTCTTTCCTTACTTCTTCCTTCCTTTCCTTCTTTCTTTCTTCCTTCCTTTTCTCCTTCCTTCTATTTCTTTTTATCATTTTTCCTTCTTTGGTCTTTCCAAACAATATCAAAAAGGGTAAAAATGAATTTTTGAGCATAAAATACACATCAAGCTAGCTAGCTATAAAATACTCTAAATGAAACTTAAGAGTCCCTTAAGATAACATGATTGCCGTGGAATGTGTGATATTCGTTGCAAAGCAGTGGTAAATCGAGTTTCCGATATTGAAAACTACTCTGTCTGATTTTTCATTTCGACACCAATTTACTTTTCAGATAGGAAGTTCATTGACACACAACACTCGATGAAGTGAAAGACTTATTAAATGAATGAAA